>CM067216.1:138590169-139124884 GCA_034190945.1 Octodonta nipae
GTGACTTCTTTCTTTTAACACAAAAAACGACAACAAAAACCACACCTCGATCAATCAAACAGGGTCCAATAGGTTTTTTGTCCGATTCCCGCTATCCCGTGCCAATCATTCAACCTTCAAAACTCCTATTCGTTCTATTTCATTACTTTCCAAGCTCCCATATGATAACTACCAACCAACGAAATCCAACCATTAGGACCATTCTTTTACATTCCTTATGTCCCGTTCTTATCGTTTAACATTCTAGACTCTCATGTGATTATCAACAGACAACGGAATCGAGTTTCGTTCTTATCATTCAACCTTCCAATCTCCCATATGTTAACTACCGACCAACGAAATCCAACCATTAGGACCATACATTTGCCATCCTGATGTCCTATACCTGTTTTCACATCCAAGCTCCTACCATTACCATCCACTATTCTACCGCCCCTCGTAATCGACACCAGCCAACAAAATGCAAGCATTACGACCGTTCCTCGAATTCCTGCTATTTCAGTCTTGCCGTTTAACCTTTCAGACTCCCACGTAATTATCAACAGACAACGGAATCAAACCGTTAGAATCGATCCTTAAATTCCCTGTATACCGTTCTTATGAGTCAACATTCCAACCTCCCGCGTGATAACCAATAGTCAACTGAATCAAACCGTTAGATCCGTTCATTCCTTTCTTGCTATCCCATTCTTTACATTGCACCTTCGGGACTCATACGTGACAACCAACGAAATCTAACCATTAGGATCGTTCTTATTATTATCCAACCTTCGATTCGCCCACATGATAACTACCGACCAACGAAATCCAACCATTAGGATCATTCTTTTGAATTTCCCGCTCCTGTCATTACCATCGACCTTTCTACTATCCTTCGTAATCAACATCGTCCAACATACGCCATTCGTTAGAACCATTCATTTCATTTTTATTATCCCGTTCTTGTCACTCAATCTTCCAATACCCCACTTGATTACAAACAAGCAACATAATCTAGCCGATAGGACAGTTCCGTGAGTAACTGGTATCCCGTACTTGACTAAATGTCCAATTTTCATTCCAGCCTTTAGAACCATTCCTTGACTTCTTGGTTTTTTATTCTTACCATTTAAACCGTCAGTCCAATAACCGACAACCAATGAAATCAAACCATTGGGATTGTTCCTTGAATTCCTGTTATCTCCTATACTTTCTTTCACTTCCTCGTCCTACCATTATAACCCACATATCTGCTATCCCTCGTAATCAACATTGATCAACATAGTCTAGTCCATTCTCAATATCCTGCTCCTGTCATTTATCCTTTCAATAGCCCCATTTGGTTATCAACGGACAACAGAATCCAACCGTTTGAACCGATCCTTTAATTCCTCGTATCCCGTTCTTTTCATTCATAGTCCGAAAGACAGCTCCTTTCAATTTACTGTCTCCTATAGAGGTACAGAAAAACTTGTTTGAATGAAGGGTAAAAGTGCAAATTACCCGTTATATCCGATATGTACCAATGATGAGTTAACACCCTAGATCCTAGAAAGCCACATACTTGAGTGAATTTTCATCGCACCATAGGACTGTTGGAGCATCAAATTTGAATCAAATCATTTACTTGACAATGGTTTGAAATGACCAATGAGAGTGTGGACTGGTGACGTCATAAACACGGGAGTAGAAAGTGAAAGTGGGCTGCATACAACAGCCCAGTTTCACTTTTTTATTGTAGAAAACAGGTGCGGAGCTTGATACCTATAGCGGTAATGGTGAATCATTGAAATGTTGGTATATTTCAGAATTTTGGTTTCAAACTTTGTATGCTTAATGTTTGGATCAGGTCTCCTATATTTCTATAGACAGGTAGATCAGCTTGTGACAACATAGGGCTCTGTACGTAGAGCCGTAACGTCAGATTCTCATATATTTCCCTAAGCTGCAAGAACAAATATATTTATAACTTCTTATTGCTTAGATAAGAAAAATCCATAGATGTCGGAAAACCATTATTGAGAGGCTTGATTTGTATTGTATGAAATCACTGCGTTCAATGGTTAAGACAAAAAGTAACAGATGGGTGGGGTGTTGTTGACAAATTATGTAAAGCAAACTCACGCAATACACAACGCATGTCAAACACTTATACAACATCACCGCGCATGTTTATCATTCCCACAACATCATTGCGCATATCTAACGTCCATACAACTTCACTGCGCATGTGTAACACTGATGGAACATCACTGAGCATGTCTATCATCCATACAATATCATTGCACATGTCTAAGACTCATACAGCATCATTACGCATGTCTAACATTCATACAACATCACTGCGCATGCCTAACGCTCACACAACATCATTGCGCATGTATAGCGTCCATACAACACTACTGAATATCTCTAGCGCTCACCCAACATCATTGCGCATGTCTGTCAGCCATACAACTTCCCTACGCATGTCTATCATCCATACAACATCACTGCGCATGTGTAACACTCACGCAACATCATTGCGCATGTCTAACACTCACATAACATCACTGTCCAGGCCTAATGCTCACACAACATCATTGCACATGACTAACACTCATACAACATCATTGCGCATGCCTAATATCCAAACAAGACCACTGCGCATGCCTAACATCCATACAACTTCACTGTGCATGTCTAACGCTCACACAACATCATTGCGCATGTCTAACACTCATACAACATCACTCCGCATGCCTAATATCCATACAACATGACTGCGCATGCCTATCATCCATAAAACTTCACCGTGCATGTCTAACACTCACACAACATCATCGCACATGTCTAACACCTGCACAATATGACAGCGCATGTCTAACATACCTACAACATCCAGTATTCCTTTTCCCATCAATTCCATCATTCCCGTTCCCAATATTCCGTTTCCCGATATTCCGTTTCTAACATTCCCGTTTTAGCACTCCCATTTCCAGCTTACCCTTTGTCAGTAGTTTTAATATCTTATTCTTTTGTTGGCTGTTTGTCTTTCCTTGTTAGCCAAGGCTGTCCTTGCCTGGCTTTTATGAAGGTGGACTAACCCAACGATATCCTCACATTAAGTGTACACCTCCTATCTTATACACCTGCACCCTAGGAAACAGACACCTGTCCTCATCGTTCTCTCTCTCTTTCTCTCTCTCTCTCGCTCTCTCTCTATCGGTAGGCTCCGGTGTCCGGTCTTATGTATCCCAACACACTGATTGGTGTTTCATTTATACACCAAATACTTTATTCCCGTATCCAGCATATCAACTCCCTGAATTCCTGTATCTAATTCCCGCATTCCCATTTCTATTATCCTGAATTTCCACATCTAATTCCCGAATCAATTGTCCTGCATCTATTTTCAAACATTTCATAAACAACTTTGTCATAATGAACACACCCTGTATTTTTTTTACCTTCTGTTTATGAGATATATTTTCCGAGACACCCTGTATCTTTTTGTCAATATTATATATATATATATATATATATATATATATATATTATATATATATTGTTTTTGAACGCCATCTATCGACACGTACATTGTTTAATACACGTCTTTGTCAATCCTGGCTGTGTGAAACACAATGTTTTGACCTTTGTCCACTCGCACACAGAGGGAGCGTCTCGCTTCCAGTGGTTGCTGCGCAGTCTTCTATACACGCGATGTTTTGACCTTTGCCCGCTCGCCAACAGAATGAGCGAACTGGTACGTCTGGCCGGCTATCGGACTTGTCGTCGATCTGCGAATTTTCGGCAAGGTCGTCGTGTCTCCAACCCACAGATATGTGACTGATATTATTACAACGCGTCTTAAACGGGTTTTTATTCAACATACATACATAACTGATATAAAGAGTAAGTAAGGTGGCGTTGTTGGCACATATGCTAAGTGATTACATAGGAAACCGATGGACTGGGATTCGATTCCCCATCACTACGTCGATTTTTGTAATATAAATGTATAAATTATTTTGTACATCATTGAAATTTGGTGCGATTGAACAGATCACGTGGTGACTATGGACCAATGAGAGCTTGGTATGGCTGAGCACGTGGTAATTAACCAATGAGAGCGCTTCAAGGGGTAACTGCTTATCTATTACGTATATAACCTGTCTGTAGTACAATACGTCAGTTGTAAACCGTGTTTCGTACCTCTGACTCTATGGGCTAACTGTCAGCTGTCAATGTTCCGTGCCATTGTTCTATGTCATACGTCAACGCCCCCCATACCAACGTTGCGTGCCATACGTCAACACCCTAACTCTATAGCCTACCTGTCAACTGTCGAACCTATATGCCGTCTCCGCCAACCCTAACCTCTAATAACGACATAACCTAACCTCTAGGCGGGCCCCCATCCATCCACTTCACAGCAACCCTACCCAATAGTCTAACCTCCATTACATCACAGCCTGTCATCAGCATCCTAACCTATACGCGGCCCCTATTCATCGTCATAGCAGCACTGGGGCCCTCATCAGAGCCCTAGTCAACCGTCTTCAACACGTCACAGCAGCCCTAGTCAGGGACCCCGCGGTCGGCTACGCTCCGAGAACGCGCCCCCCATGTTCACAGCCTTAAATATGATGAACTGCATAATCCGTTTACACCCTTTACAATATGGATATGTAAATTTCAGGTATTTATAGCTAAGGTATATTTTTTCGGCTAATTTAAGCTTAGAATCTCTGATGTTTTATTTACTGCCCCATTGGCTTATGAGAGGGTTGTTGCTAAGTGTGACAATTGTAATTCGCGTTTACAACCCGTGAGGAGGCTATTAAGAGCCATTGACTCTATTAAGTCAATCTGCGCTTGTTTTTCTTTAACAGTTAGATTTTGCTTGTTTATAGCTGCTAGCATTTTCGCTTGATGCGTCTGGAGTCTAGCAGAGAACGTAATAGGGGATTCATTGGGAGTTTGCCTGTATAAGAGCCGAGAGATCCCTAGGATCTCCAAAATGATTTTCTAGGAGGGTTTGAATTTCAGCTATTTGACTAGGGTTTCGAGAATTAATGTCCTAGATAATCCAAAAAAAACATTAAAAGTAAATTATTGTCAATGAGGCCGCCAACACAAATCAGCTAGGCGAGACTTTTTAAAGAAATAATTTCATCTACGAAAAAAATTAACACCTCTGTTTATTACTTAATAATTATTACTATTTTGTTGAGATTGGTTTCTGTAAATAAACATTTGTGAAACATACGTGAAATAAATTTCGTTCTTCGATATTATTTTTTGAAAGCAAATTCGTGAAATTGACTTAAATAAGGGAAGAACAAATAGCTACTTCTGATATTTACATATTATTTAATAACTTGAAATGATCTATTGAATCGCTATATTAATCAGAAAACACATTAATTCTTAAATGCAAATATTTGTGTTTGATGCAGTACTTACGAAAAAATAAACTCCACAGTTATTATTTTCAACACAAAGAATGCACTTAACAGTAACATTTAATCCACTTTTCTTTAAAATCTAGCAATTTCCACCACACTCAACGTTACACTAAAAAATACAAAACAAACCGCCACAAAGAATGGTAAACAAGAGTAACAATGAAGCAGCAAGCAGTCACAGAATTTATACAGAAACAACATTCACCCGATTCGCTGATTCACCTTATCAGCAATCGCGCCTTTGTTGCCATATGTTTATGGAAATATCCTGCGTACGTAACATTTTATTTATAATAATTTAAAAAAACCATTGCTAATTTTATTAGTGAAGCCATATAATGTGTTTATTATATAACATTTGAAACATCAGAAACATTTTGAATGGAAAATTATATATCTTTTATGGTAAAATGGGAGCAAAATTCGTAATTCTTTTTTTTTGCAAAACTAAAGCTCGTTTAAAAAAATGTTATTAGGCTTTTTGTTTTATCCGAACTATTATTAATTAAAATATTTGCACTCATACCGTTTACTCCCAGTACATAGATAGATTAGCGACAAGTCCGCCAAAACTGTCGTTAGTACACTCTTGGTGTTTTTCCAACACTTCGGAACGCCTCTGAAAATACACTGCGACTACGGTCATGAATTCGATAATGCACTCCTCAAAGACCTTTGCAAATTGTTCGATATTAAACTTTCCTACTCTAGTGTAGGACACTCCCAATCTAACGGCTCATTAGAGCGTTTTCATTCAACTTTGTTAGATATGATCCGTATTCATAAAGCCGAGCACCCCGACGAACACCCCTTCAATATTTTGCCATACGCAATTATTACTTACAACAACTCCGCTAACAAAACTCATGGGTTCACACCCTATGAACTCGTTTTCGGGCACACGTCTAGCAGACCACCTGAAACCTTCTATAACGAAAAGGACTTGATAAACATGTTTCGGACAAAACTCCAAATTATCAAGTAGGTGACAACGTTTACGTACGCGAATCTCAGTTCAAAGATAAACTACAAAACAAATTTAATGGACCCTTTCAAATAGTAGAACTACATACAAACTCGGCTACTTTACTAAATTCTCGTACTAACCAAAAACCAAAGTAAACTTTTCCGTATGAAACCTTTCACAGAAGACTGATGATTTCTTTACGGGGTCATCATCCTGCTGTTCGGATCGGCAGCATCCCAATTCGAAATAAAGCCAATCAATAACACCATAGGGATTTATTATCATGAAGAATCACGTATAGCCGTGTCAAATCACAAATGGACTCTTCTAGTTCATAGAAATCTCTACGCTCTAGAACAAGCTTTCACTACCAACGACAGAATTCTCGATGCACTAACTTTATCACTAAAAACTAACGTCCACCCAACCAACGTATTCCCTGCTGACGTTCAATCACACCTCAACTTACTTGAAATCCACATGGACACCCGAATGGACAAACGTGGACTAATCGATGGCCCGGATCAATTTTCAAAGCCATAACTGGTAACTTAGACGCCGCCGACGGCGAGTACTTCACCAACAGTATAAATAGTTTAAACAAAGGACAACTACAGATCGAAAACCTTTTGAAAAACCAAATCAGTGTAACCACCTCAGCTATAAAGAACTTTAACGAGACTATTCAACACATTCAAATCGACGAGAAAATATTCAACGAAAATATTCAAAAAATTTAAAATATGATTCGTAAAGTAAACCACAAAATGGCGTACGTGGAAACAAAACTTTCATTTCTAGAAACGACGGAAAAACTAATGAAAAATTATCTCTTTCTAGAAGACAACTTAAATGATGTTCTTAATTCCATAACTTTTGCCCGTCTAAAAATTATCCATACTTCAATTTTAACTCCCGAACATTTCATTGCCGCCTTACAGGAAATATCACAGAATAATTTACCTTTGCCCGTCAAATATTCAAGTATTGCACTATACTTAGAAATTACAGAATTAGAAGCTTTTCAAAGAGATTCCGACCTTGTATTTATACTCAGAATTCCTCTTATTGAACAGCATTCATTCACTTCTCTCCGCTTATACCCAATCCCCATCTATGATGATAGAACTGGGTTATACCATGTACTTTCATTCACTCATAAATGTATAGCAAAAAACGACGATTCCTTACTGTATATTCCGATAAAAGACCTTAGTGCGTGCAAACCGTTGAACATTCAAAATAAATTGTGTTCCGAACTCTATGCCTATCCGATAGACTGTAATGCTTTGTGCGAGGCCCAACTTTTGAGAAATTTTAAAAAAGTGCCGGACAATTGTCACAGTGCTGTGATTTCTGCTCAAGGGTACCACGTTCAAAAACTCGAAACCAACGTGTGGTTATCTATGGTTACCGAGCCTCTCAGTATTACCATCACCTGTACCGACATCAATACAAAACCCTTAACACTCAATGGTAACTCTTTATTAGAACTTCAGAAAGATTGCAGTTCCTTTATTGGGATAACCAAAATCGAAGCAGAAGCCACATAAAGCAGCAACACCATTGACAACTATCAGCCAGTTCTTATCCCTTTCAACTGCTGCGATACCATACCAAAAAAACTGTCGTTCCCGAACTCAAACCTTTGAAGCTCAATGAATTGAATTTCGAGGAGTTAAATGTCGCAAACCACAAACTCAACGACTATTCAAAGGACCTAGACGAATTAATAAATGAGCCATTCGTCAAAAAGAACATTTCTTGGTTCACCTACGTGACAATATTTTCCATTATAGTAATTGTCGCTGTATTTGTCCTACAAACGCTTTGGACTAAACACAATACAACCAGCGAAAGTCCATCACCCACAACCAGAATTTCAAAATTGTTGCCAAGATTGAGACCGAACCTCCGACAGGTCGAAACTGAAGACATAGAGCTAAGTACCCCAATATAATATATACCCCAAAAATTGTTTTGTAAAACTTATTTATCGCTAAAAAGTATTGTTTTAGGTTTTATTATTAAGGACCTTAATGCTAATTACATTTTTATTTTATACATTTATACAATTTACGATATTTTATTCATTTTTGCTTTTTACAAATGTCATATTTATACAACCCTTATACTTTACTATATTTACAAATTCTGTTTTCAGAAAAGTTACTGTAAAACAGCAACTTTTTCTTTGTGCGGGGTCGTAAACAATACTTAGAATATTAATATGACAACACCCTGAAACCGGTCAAATGAGTCGTTCACATAGTGTCATATTACACGATATAGCAATTCCCAGGAAATACGCAAATGCCCATCGCACGTGTAAAACTGCTGACTGCTGACAAAGCAACACATAGCTTATAAATGCACATGCGATGGCTGTTAGCATCATTAAGTGTATCGCTTTCATTTATTTCATTTATATTGTTTAACGTAACTTTCAAGTAAAAATATTTAATTTGTGTTTTGAATAAAAATATTATTTAAAAAAAGCATTTGTGTTTGTGAAGATATAATATATATATATATATATATATATATATAATATATATATATATATTCATGTTTGAATCTTGCAGTCGTTACGTTACGCCAAGATCTCATTTGGCATTATCATTCTCGTGGGCTGTGGGTTGGTCGTATTTCCGAGACTTTGTTTGTAGATTCTCCAGTTTCTACAGGAGTTTGGAAGATGTTTTTGTTTTGTCGGTCTCGGTGCGCCAGTATGTTAGCAGCTCCACTCGGTGCTGCAGTACTCCGTGTAATTGGCGGCTGAGCTTCAGGTGAAGGTAATAGAGCTGTTTTTCTGTTTCGCTCACTTCTTGGCGGATTCTGTTTATGTGTTCTTTGAGAATAGCCCTGCCCAGAATGCCTTTAGTTACCCTGTTTCTTGTGTGGTGTGACAGCTTTATGAACGTTGGTAGCAAGTTCTGATTGCGGCAGTTGATCAAAAAGTTTAGGTGGCACAGCGAAATACATCTTTTTTATCTCAGTTTTTCGTAGTCTCCTCCCCGTAGAGGTGTACAATGTCTAGTCGGAGGCTTTTACATGGAACAATATGAAGAAATATTTATCCGGGCCCGATTGTTGTTGGTGTTGGGACAGGGTCGATGTCGTTTGTTTATTTTTGACAGCTAATTTGTCTTCCTCTAAACGGGCTGAAATTCTCCTGTTCGTTTGTCTGACACATACTTTAACTACTTTACTTACTTTTAACTTTTGGTTTGGGATTTCTCAAACTTGTTCCTATAGTCTGGTGCGGTTTGTATGCCGTTGCTATGTTATGCCCTCGAAGAATTCGGCCAATTCTGTCCGTTGTCCCCTTGATGTATGGTAAGACTACTTTTGGTGCGTGTTGGCAACTCCCTGTATTTGAGAAGGGTATATGTCAGTGTGTGTCGGCTTTCTATATACGGATTGGTCGAGATGCCCATTCTGGGGTTTTTCTTACGAGGACGTCAAGGAAAGGCAGCTGGTTGTTTTCTTAAAGTTCTAATGTAAATTGAATCCTGGGGTGTATGGAGTTTAGGTGCTCCAGGAACTTAAGGAGTGATTGTTTGCCGAAAGACCATATGACAAATACGACATCGACGTATCTTACCCATAACTTTGGCTTCAGGTTTGCTGTATGTAGTGCCTTTTTCTCGAAATAGGTCATAAACAGAACTCACAAACAACTCATTACAAAACCAGCCTAATACGAGAAGCAATTGAAATTGAGAAAACTGGACAACTAAACAAAAGAGAAGACGCCCTGCACCTCTCTAACACATGGAAGACAATTATTCAACATCAAAATAAAACAGAATTAGCAAAGCAAAATACAAATCCGTCAACAAGCAACACATCCGGCATGGCAGCGAAGGGAGCTCACACCGACCAATCAGGCGCAATACGACCTTCGATGGAGGCATATAAAATAAAAAGCTCAGGTAGATCACTTCTCAGTTAACCGTAACAACGGATTAAGAATGCCAAGTGAGACCAGTCAATAAAACTCACCTTCCAAACCACAGTTATATTATAATGTTATGTATAAATTGAAATAATATCGTAAAATCAAATTACTAAATAACTATCAATTGTCATTAAAATATTATAATAACTATGTATAAAACTGAAATTCAACACTATATATTGAAACTAATCTAAAACGATTTGTTATACAAATGGCTCGCTCTGTGTCACAAATTAAATTTTTCCCAGAATGCAAATATTAAAAATCAGTTTATCAATTTTGATTTTAAATACCGATACCAAGTTAATATTTCTCAATATATAAATAAATTATAAATTATCCTACGTTATTACCTATGTGCGCGTTTTAAAAGTTCAATCACTCATTCTTCTTGTTTCTCCTTGACTCCGATCTGTATTTGATTGCTCACCCTTCTCTGTTGCCTCACTACCATCTTGGTTGCTGTTTAACTATTCCTTTGTATGCCTGCTAATTATCCAAAAATTGCTGCATCATTACTATTTCATAACCATTTAGTATTGTAACCTCCTCTCAATATTTCCGCTAAACCAGTATCCTTAATGTACTCGTATTTGATTCTGCTATTACTGTACTAATATTTCACTTGCAATGGTTTACTGCTATTTTCAGTTGCAATTGCTATCAATTTCCGTTATGATTTTTTTTTGCTTTTAAATCTATAGAATTAAACACTTTCATCACTATGTCAAAAATTTATTTTCAAAAAATTGTCAAAATTTCACTTAATGTAATTAACTGTCAAATAAACTACCTCGATCGATATTAGCTTAACAAATGATAAGAACTGAATGCTCTCGATGACACTTCCTCTCGGTTTAATATTTTCTTCACATGGAAGTAAATTTATTTAACAGTTTAATTACAAGCTTCCATTTCCAAAATACCATCCCATTATCTTCAACACTATGTTTTTCTCTCTTCTTGTCATTTCCTTAATCTGTCATCAAGACTTCAAAAAAAAACCTGAACATTATTTCCGAAAATCACTATTTCCACACAATTACATATTCACATAAACTGGTATCTATTTACACCAGTCAATAGAGATTTTTAAGTGACATAAAATACAACAGCAAACCGCATAAGCCATTACTTAAATAATAGTTTATAAACCATAACTGACATAATTTTAACAGCAAACTCATATAAGTAAATTACTTGAGGCTTAAAAATCACAAAAATA
The DNA here is from genome assembly GCA_034190945.1 of Octodonta nipae. NCBI lineage: Eukaryota > Metazoa > Arthropoda > Insecta > Coleoptera > Chrysomelidae > Octodonta > Octodonta nipae. Next base: position 138,601,755 of record CM067216.1, read on the forward strand.
TGGGGTAAAAAGTAATGACCCGTTTATAATGCCGTCAATAGAAAAATTGTAGGGAATCAGAAAATCTTCAAAATAAGTGTTAATAAATTTTGATGGCAGCATTTTTCATGAAGAAAAGCTGGAAAACCGAATTTAAAAAATCATAACTTGGTTGTAATAACAACTGGAACCCTAATCTGCCTCCTAGTGATAGCTTATAACGTTGAGATTAATAAGGCTACAGATCGATATTGTACGTGAAGTAGATCTTGCAGAAGTGCAATTTAAATAATTTGTAGAAATATTTTGCAGAACGTATCTTATTAACCGCGAAAGATCGACAGCGATTTGCATAATATATTTTGAAAGCTTATCAAGTGCACTTCACTTCGTAAATCTTGGATTTTTGTCGTAGTGCCGTGAAATATTTTAATACTGCTTTTGAAATTTGACTTAAACGACGAACCCTCTGATGTCTTCACAGTGGTGGATCCAGTCAATAGAAAAAAGTAATTTAATTTATATCAGTAAACTGTATACAGGTAACCATTAACTTAAAAAACGAATGGAAAAGTAGACCAATATGGCCAGGCAATAGTTTTGTAAATAAAAACGTAATAAACTACTGAGCAAAAACATATAATGATACAATTTACCATAATCTCGTGCCCTCATGTTAAGAAAATTCTAGATCCGTCCATGTGCCTTGACAGCTATTGTCAGTGCATCGCTGACTGGCTTAATGCATTGTTTTACTATTATTTTAAACCAATTTCTCGGCATTATAGCGAATAACCAAGATAGACAAATTGAAATGGAATTTATGAACTTTATTTATTTTAAATTATTTAAATTCGAGTTCTTCAAAAACTACTTATTCAATAATATCCATCGTAAGCCCATATAAACTTAATATCAAAAACTATCGTTTTGACGATAACTAATATTCCAGTATTAGTTACCAAAAAAAAACACTTTTGAGCAGTTTTTCTGCGTTTACTCGGTAAAGAATGATCCAATCAGGATGTAAAAACACTCGTTAAGAAGGATTTCTTATTCTCTACAAGTTTCCTGTAGACAGAATTACGATTCCTTCATTACTTTTCATTATATAAGCAAAAAACTCAAGAAATTCGTATTTTTGCGGGTTTTTATTATTCAAATAGTTTACTTCAACGAGTTTGCTGTTAAAATCTTAGAAATAATTTGTCTATAAACTGTTACTGACGTGATGGTATAAGCGAATTGCTGTTGAATTTTATGTCCGAAAATGAGTTAAATTTTGCTCTATAAACTGGTGTAATTTTAAACATCCTATACCAATATCTTTCGTTTGCCGGCTATTTTTATTTTTAGTTCCTTTAAATAAACTTCAATATCATTTATAATTTTCATATTTTAGGTAGATCTAACGAATATTCAAATGTCATTTCTGTCGCTATGTTCAATAAAATTCCACTGGTTTTGATTGAGCCTTGTTGTGTGAAAAATATGGAGTTTATGAAAATCAGGCCTATTAATTGACTCGAAAAACAAACTAAATTAAATAAAAAACTAACAAATTTTGATCGGTTCGAAAGTTCATAAAGCTGTCACACCACACAAGAAACAGGGTAACTAAAGGCATTCTGGATAAAGCACGCAGGGCTATTCTCAAAGAACACATAAACAGAATCCGCCAAGAAGTGAGCGAAACAGAAAAACAGCTCTACTACCTTCACCTGAAGCTCAGCCGCCAATTACACGGAGTACTGCAGCACCGAGTGGAGCTGCTAACATACTGGCGCACCGAGACCGACAAAACAAAAACATCTTCCAAACTCCTGTAGAAACTGGAGAATCTACAAACAAAGTCTCGGAAATACGACCAACCCACAGCCCACGAGAATGATAATGCCAAATGAGATCTTGGCGTAATGACTGCAAGATTCAAACATGAATTATATATATATATATATATATATATATATATATATATATATATATATATATCTTCACAAACACAAATGCTTTTTTTTAAATAATATTTTTATTTAAAACACAAATTAAATATTTTTACTTGAAAGTTACGTTATACAATATAAATGAAATAAATGAAAGCGATACATTTAATGATGCTAACAGCCATCGCATGTGCATTTATAAGCTATGTGTTGCTTTGTCAGCAGTCAGCAGTTTTACACGTGCGATGGGCATTTGCGTATTTCCTGGGAATTGCTATATCGTGTAATATGACACCATGTGAACGACTCATTTGACCGGTTTCAGGGTGTTGTCATATTAATATTCTAAGTATTGTTTATGACCCCGCACAAAGAAAAAGTTGCTGTTTTACAGTAACTTTTCTGAAAACAGAATTTCTAAATATAGTAAAGTATAAGGGTTGTATAAATATGACATTTGTAAAAAGCAAAAATGAATAAAATATCGTAAATTGTATAAATGTATAAAATAAAAATGTAATTAGCATTAAGGTCCTTAATAATAAAACCTAAAACACTACTTTTTAGCGATAAATAAGTTTTACAAAACAATTTTTGAAATTATATTGGGGTACTTAGCTCTATGTCTTCAGTTTCGTCCTGTCGGAGGTTCGGTCTCAATCTTGGCAACAATTTTGAAATTCTGGTTGTGGGTGATGGACTTTCGCTGGTTGTATTGTGTTTAGTCCAAAGCGTTTGTAGGACAAATACAGCGACAATTACTATAATGGAAAATATTGTCACGTAGGTGAACCAAGAAATGTTCTTTTTGACGAATGGCTCATTTATTAATTCGTCTAGGTCCTTTGAAAAGTCGTTGAGTTTGTGGTTTGCGACGTTTAACTCCTCGAAATTCAATTCATTGAGCTTCAAAGGTTTGAGTTCGGGAACGACAGTTTTTTCTGGTATGGTATCGCAGCAGTTGAAAGGGATAAGAACTGGTTGATAGTGGTCAATGGTGTTGCTGCTTTATGTGGCTTCTGCTTCGATTTTGGTTATCCCAATAAAGGAACTGCAATCTTTCTGAAGTTCTAATAAAGAGTTACCATTGAGTGTTAAGGGTTTTGTATTGATGTCGGTACAGGTGATGGTAATACTGAGAGGCTCGGTAACCATAGTTAACCACACGTTGGTTTCGAGTTTTTGAACGTGGTACCCTTGAGCAGAAATCACAGCACTGTGACAATTGTCCGGCACTTTTTTAAAATTTCTCAAAAGTTGGGCCTCGCACAAAGCATTACAGTCTATCGGACAGGCATAGAGTTCGGAACACAATTTATTTTGAATGTTCAACGGTTTGCACGCACTAAGGTCTTTTCTCGGAATATATATTTATGAGTGAATGAAAGCACATGGTATAACCCAGTTCTATCATCATAGATGGGGATTGGGTATAAGCGGAGAGAAGTGAATGAATGCTGTTCAATAAGAGGAATTCTGATTATAAATACAAGGTCGGAATCTCTTTGAAAAGCTTCTAATTCTGTAATTTCTAAGTATAGTGCAATACTAGAATATTTGACGGGCAAAGGTAAATTATTTTTCACTAGATTCTGTGATATTTCCTGTAAGGCGGCAATGAAATGTTCGGGAGTTAAAATTGAAGTATGGATAATTTTTAGACGGGCAAAAGTTATGGAATTAAGAACATCATTTAAGTTGTCTTCTAGAAAGAGATAATTTTTCATTAGTTTTTCCGTCGTTTCTAGAGATGAAAGTTTTGTTTCCACGTACGCCATTTTGTGGTTTACTTTACGAATCATATTTTCCATTTCTTGAATATTTTCGTTGAATATTTTCTCGTCGATTTGAATGTGTTGAATAGTCTCGTTAAAGTTCTTTATAGCTGAGGTGTTTACACTGATTTGGTTTTTCAAAAGGTTTTCGATCTGTAGTTGTCCTTTGTTTAAACTATTTATACTGTTGGTGAAGTACTCGCCGTCGGCGGCGTCTAAGTTACCAGTTATGGCTTTGAAAATTGATCCGGGCCATCGATTAGTCCACGTTTGTCCATTCGGGTGTCCATGTGGATTTCAAGTAAGTTGAGGTGTGATTGAACGTCAGCAGGGAATACGTTGGTTGGGTGGACGTTAGTTTTTAGTGATAAAGTTAGTGCATCGAGAATTCTGTCGTTGGTAGTGAAAGCTTGTTCTAGAGCGTAGAGATTTCTATGAACTAGAAGAGTCCATTTGTGATTTGACACGGCTATACGTGATTATTCATGATAATAAATCCCTATGGTGTTATTGATTGGCTTTATTTCGAATTGGGATGCTGCCGATCCGAACAGCAGGATGACCCCGTAAAGAAATCATCAGTCTTCTGTGAAAGGTTTCATACGGAAAAGTTTACTTTGGTTTTTTGGTTAGTACGAGAATTTAGTAAAGTAGCCGAGTTTGTATGTAGTTCTACTATTTGAAAGGGTCCATTAAATTTGTTTTGTAGTTTATCTTTGAACTGAGATTCGCGTACGTAAACGTTGTCACCTACTTGATAATTTGGAGTTTTGTCCGAAACATGTTTATCAAGTCCTTTTCGTTATAGAAGGTTTCAGGTGGTCTGCTAGACGTGTGCCCGAAAACGAGTTCATAGGGTGTGAACCCATGAGTTTTGTTAGCGGAGTTGTTGTAAGTAATAATTGCGTATGGCAAAATATTGAAGGGGTGTTCGTCGGGGTGCTCGGCTTTATGAATACGGATCATATCTAACAAAGTTGAATGAAAACGCTCTAATGAGCCGTTAGATTGGGAGTGTCCTACACTAGAGTAGGAAAGTTTAATATCGAACAATTTGCAAAGGTCTTTGAGGAGTGCATTATCGAATTCATGACCGTAGTCGCAGTGTATTTTCAGAGGCGTTCCGAAGTGTTGGAAAAACACCAAGAGTGTACTAACGACAGTTTTGGCGGACTTGTCGCTAATCAGGTAGGCCTGGGAATATTTAGTTAATTCGTCTCGGATAGTAAGGGCATAATTTTTGCTAGGAACTTCGAGAATATTTATCCTTTCAAAAGGGGTACTTGGAGTTTCAGTTACTACTAAGGTATTGTCAAGGTTTTTTCGGAAAGCTTTAGTTGTCTGACAGATTTGACAGTTTCTAAAGAAGTTTTCTACGACTCTTGTAATATCTTGCCAGTTATACTTTTCTTTAATTCCTCTAATAGTTTCATTGATCCCTCTGTGTATGTTGTTTTTACCGTTATGGAATTGATCTAGTATTATTGGCACTTGATCTCTTCCTACTGTTTTTGTTATGTTCTGTTCTGACAGACTTTCCACTTTATGTTTGTTTCTGCGAATATAAACGAAAGCATTTCGAGTATAGGTAGGTCTAAGTTATTTTCAACGCAGTATAGTTCAGAGTCAGTTAGAAGGTCTTTGCTCTTCTAAATACCTCGTTCACAGTGTTGAAATCAGTTGGTAAGGGAATAATGTAATATCGTCTTTTTCGAACGCTTTTACTGTTGAAAATATTGATTTTGAATTGCTCGAAGTCGGCCTTCTATCAAGGAGTTGACAGTTGGAGTACTGAATTTTACTATAGTCCATAAGTGAGACGGTCTTAAACCGTTCTACGAATGTCCGAAATTCTGTAAAAATTGAGTTATCCTCGTCGTCGGTTTCAAGTTGTTCAGTATCACTGTCTTCGTTTTCGTTTAAGGAAGTTATCGTGAAGTGTTGGAGTTTGGTGTTTGATTGGAAAGTCATACATTCATCAAAATGGTTGATTCGAATGTGTGAAAGGGCGTCTGCGTTCTTATTTACTTTTCCCGGTTTGTACATAATTTCATAATGGTACTCCTCGAGTTTGAGGCACCATCTGGCAAGTCGACTACCTGGATCTTTAATAGAAAAGTGCCACTTTAACGGGCGGTGATCGGTCAGAAGTTTAACCTTTCGTCCAAAAATTATTGGCCTGAAGTGTTTAACGGCCCAGACAATAGTCAGAAGTTCACGCTCTATAGTGGAGTATCGAATCTCCGCTTTGGAGAGGTTCCTAGATGCGTATCCAATTGGCAGATCTTTGCCTATTGGTCCCTGTGAAAGCACAGCGCCGATTGCAAATGCGCTAGCGTCAGTTGTCAAAATAAAGGGCTCATTGAAATCGGAATAAATTAAAATTGGTGTCGAAGTGAGGGCTTGCTTTAATTCATTTAAAGAATTAAGACATTCAGAACTGAAATAGAATGAAATATCTTTTTGGAGCAATTTTGTGAGTGGTTTTGAAATTTTAGCAAAATTGGGTATGAATCGACGATAATACCCGGCTAATCCCAGAAAGGATTTGATATCTTTTTGATTTTGGGGCTGAGGAAATTTCAATATACATTCTACCTTTGATGGATTAGGTTTAACTCCATCTTTGGTAATCAGATGTCCGAGATAGGCAACTTCTTTGCGAAGAAATTCGCACTTGTCGGGTTGAATTTTGAGGTTTGCCTTTCGTAGGCTTTTAAAAACATCAGTAAGACGAGACAAATGTTCGTTGATAGTAGGAGGGTATACGATTATGTCGTCCATGTAGACGAGACAACGTTTGTTTTGAATTCCTAAAAGAATGTTGTCCATAACCCTCTGGAATATTGAAGGGGCATTCTTTAGACCAAAGGCCATCCTTACGAATTCGTAGTGTCCATTCTCAACGGTAAACGCGGTTTTGGAAATGTCTTTTGACTGAGGCGAGGTTAAGTGTGGCATTTGCCAAGTTGATCTAATAAATCCGAAATGTTAGGGAGAGGATATTTGTCATCGACCGTTAGTTCGTTGAGTTTTCGATAGTCAACTACAACGCGCCATTTTTGCTTTCCTGAAGCGTCCAGTTTTTTTGGTACTACCCATACAGGGCAGGACCAGGGCGAGTTTAAATGGCGTATAATACCTTCGTCTAGCATTTTCGTTACTTGGGATTTAACTTCCTCTTTATGTATCTGAGGGTAGCGATAAGATTTCGTGAAAACTGGTCTAGAGTTGTTAGTTTCGATGGTATGTTTAACTTCGTTGGTGAATGACAGATTGTCTCCTTCGAGATAAAATATGTCAGAGTAGTCAAGACATAGTTGTGATATTAAGTCGGATTCTTCTTCATTTAAGTGGTCAAGTCGAAGTTGATTGAAAAATTGCTCTTGTCGTTCTAGTATGTGGTTGTCTGTTGGTTGGGTTTGTGAAATAGAATTCACACTGAAAAGTTGTAAAGGCTCAAGTTTAATGTCAGTGAAATTTATAGATTTAGGGATGGCATTTGCATTTAATACGGATGTCAGAAATTGGCCATTACTATCGACGTTTACTAAAGCATTCGGAAAATGGACTTTTTCAATTTCGATGCCTGTTAATACGGCGTCTGTATCTCTAAGGTTGCAAGTAAGTTTACAGATTTGCTTTGTACGTGGTTGAATAGAAATTGTGTTGACGGGGTTACATGAAAATTTTTTGGGGATGTCTTTACTGATTAAATCGTCTGTTACTTTATACAAGAGAAGTGTTTTGAAATTGGTTACTAGTTGCTTCTTATCGAAATCAACGATGCAACAATCCATCGAACTCGATATCGATATTGCAAATCTAAACCTTATGAGGATGAGGACGAGAGTCGATTCGTTGATATGAATTGTCTCGTTAGTTATTCCATGGATGACGACATTTTCTTGGAACCTTTCCTTGAAACATTTGCAACTTTTTGACTTAAAAATAGAGATTCCTGCACCAGTGTCCACAAGAAGTTTGTAGGTGTTGGATGCATCGGTAATGTAATATAAGTTCTTGGAGTTTACGGAGAAGAGGGGTCTTACAGAAATATCTGTTCGGGGATGTTCAGATTGGGGTCGAAGCTGTCTAAATTCAAAGTTTGAAAGTGCGATTGAAGGTTTGACATATCCGGGGGTTCTGTTTGAGGGGAAGTGTCCTAAAAATTTGTAGGAGAAATCTCGTCGTAGCTTTCACAGTAATTTTCGCTCTCGAAGTCTGTTTTAAAGTAACCGTTAAAGTCATTCTGGGAATTGTCGTAGGAACAATAATCATTATAATCGAAATCTGTGTATTGGTACTGGTTGTGTGTTGGGTCCGAATAAGTCTGTTCACTTCTATGATTTTCGAACTCATGATTATTTAGGTGATGAGTACGTTGTTGGCGGTAAAAATTAGGGTTCGGTTTAAATTGGTCCGTATTTGGGGGTTGATTACTTGTTGATGGGCGTTCTTGCTGAAAATTTCTATTGGGTGGAAAGTTTGGTTGACGAGGCTGTTGATAATTTTGTTGGTTGGAATTTTGGGCGAATGGATTAGGGCGAGGTCTTTGAAAATTTTGTCCAAAGCTTTGGTTCTGTTGGAATTGCCTCGACCTAGTGATGCATTCATTAACTGAATGGCACATTCTCTTACAGAATGTACATTGTTTTGGAGGTGGCAATTAATTGGGTCTTCTGAAGGTCGGAGTTGTATTTTTGAAGTTAGAAAATTTTTGGGTTTCGAAATGGTTTGATTGAATTTCTCTTTTATTTCTAGAGATCGCGGTAAGATATCTTTTGGGTCGCTTACTCGAATTCATTTTTGGCTCTAGGCCTGTAAGCAGGCTGTTTAGTGCCATAGGTTCAATGAGATCTATTTGGGCTTGTTTTTCCTTGGAAGTTATATTTTGTTTTGTGACTGCGGCTAACATTTTTGCCTGGTGAGTCTGAATTCTGGTTGAGAAAGTTAAGGGTGATTCGGATGGTAATTGTTTCATTCGTTGGAGATCCTGAATAAGTGCCGATAGGTCTCTAGGGTCTCCGAAGTGGTTTTCGAGAAGAGTAATGATTTCAGTCAACAGGCTAGGGTTTCGTGAATTTACTAATTCCGCTGCCCTGCCACGCAGTTTATTTTTTATGTGGAGTATAAGTAGGACCTGTTGGTTATCGGTCGCCATACTGTGGGCGGTATTACATGACGTGATAAAAATATTTAAAAAGATGGGGTTATCGTCGTACTCCGGCACTATCGCAAAAATCTCGGAAATTTTATAGGGCTCCACAGTTGGAGTGGTTGCACTTTGCCTTGTTGTAGTCATATTGTTTAAACATCAAGTATTTGCACAATATTAAGAGTCAAAATAAGATTATATTGTCAAATCGACAATGGTAAAACGTATAAATAAATGTGAAAATAGATAGATATTAAAATAATTAGATCAGGTTATTATAAGTTGTCGTTCAAGATAATGGTATAAATTTAATATGTAATTATCAATATGTACCTAAATTGGTAATATGTTTAAAATATTTAAGGAATATTAATGGATATATCTTTGATGGCAGAAATGGTGATTAAGTGTATCAATAAAATAAAATCATAAAATAATAATAACGTATTCTTTACAATATAGTTCCTGGCATGGACTGTTCTGTAAGTTAACTGCACTTGTTAGCCGGTGCGTGTTCCTGGTGCTAGCTCGCTTCCAGTTGTGTCTCCAGCAAAAGGTTGATTATCCCACGAAGGTTTGGAAACCACCACGACTAGTTATAATTCTCGTGTTCTAGTCGTTTTGAAACAATCCTACTGACTGCGCCAATTTTATATCTTCACAAACACAAATGGTTTTTTTTAAATTATTTTTATTTAAAACACAAATTAAATATTGTTATCTGAAAGTTACGTTAAACAATATAAATGAAATAAATGAAAGCGATATACTTAATGACGCTAACAGCCATCGCATGTGCATTTATAAGCTATGTGTTGCTTTGTCAGCAGTCAGCAGTTTTACACGTGTGATGGGCATTTGCGTATTTCCTGGGAAGTGCTATATCGTGTAATATGACACCATGTGAACGACTCATATGACCGGTTTCACGGTGTTGTCATATTAATAATCTAAGTACTGTTTATGACGTATGTACATATATATATATATATATATATATATATATATATATATATATATATATATTATTATATATATTATATATATATATATATATATATATATATATATATATAAATATATATATATCGTTAGCTATTATGAATGAAATCGATTCATACTGTTTTCAAACACAACTAAATTTTATTTAGAATTTCAATGACAATATGGCGGATATAATGTCAAACAATTCCACTGTTCAGCTTCGCGTCTTGATTCATAATGATGCCGGAAGCGATTCTCCATCTCACAGTAGGTCGATTACATTGACTTAGTTTCCTTTTCCATTCTGGCTGCGCCCTCTGCGTCCGTCCAACTACATAGTTTTTTGAACCTGAAAAACATTTCTGCAATTTCGTATTGCCCAGGCAGATTGCCTGCAATAACCAAGCTTTTAGCTTGCAAGGATTCAAATATTCCAAAACCTTCAGATACTCAACATGACTAAATACTCGTTAGTTCAGAGGTTAAAGCTGAGAAATTCAATTGTAATTATCATTACTTAGGCAGCTTGTCTGCAATAACCAAGCTCATCGCTTGCTTGGAATTAAAGATTTCGGAACATTCAGACACTCAAGATGACTAAACCGTCGTTAGTTCAGAGGTTGAAGCTGAAAAATACAACTACAAATTATCATTGTCCAGACATTTCGCCTGAAATAAACAGGTTTATCGCTTTCTTGGAAACAAATATTCCGACACTCAACATGACTAAGCCTTGGTTAGTTCAGATGTTGAAGCTGAAAAACATAACTGCAACTTATAATTGCCCAGGCATTTAGCCTGACATAACCAAGTGTACAGCTTGCTTGGGCTCAAAGATTCCGGGACCCTAAGACACTCAACATGACTAAACAATCGTTAGTTTAGAGGTTGAAGCTGAAAAAAAAAACAACTACAAATTGACATTGCCCATACATTTCGCCTGAAATAACCAAGCATAAAGCTTGCTTAGAATCAAAGATTCCGAAATCATCAGTCACTCAACATAACTAAACCTGTTAGTTCAGAGGTTGAAACTAAAAAACACAACTGCCATCAAAGGATAATTCTATTCTCGTCCAGTTTCAAACACTCAAAACTCCATTATTATTAGAAAACGTAAGTATTCTTTAGAAAAAAACAGCATTACGAATGTTATTATTTTCAATTAATAAAATCTTATCCGATTTCTAACATTTGGAACAAATCTGTTAAGTCTTCACTGATAGCCTAACTAACTGGCCATGACCTGAGTTGATGCCTGGCTGCCATTTGCACTTAATTCTTTACTTAATTCTTTTCTACCATTTTCATTTCATATCTCCACTCAGAATTTATAGCAGTGAGTTCATACGGTCCTTGAAATTTGAACTGTGTTGCTTCCGTGCATTTTGCTTGCACGATACACTAAGGCAAAGTCACCTACTGCATATTTCTTTGTATTCCTTCTTTTACTGCTTACAACCTTTCCGATATTCATCGTCGTTCAGTTCTCAGTTTGCCGACTGGAGTGAGATTCTCTTTCAGATCGGAAAGTGACGTTTGAAGTAATGAAGTACTTGCTTCGATTTCAATTAATGCTGGCAATGGTGATTCACCTCTAAATTTCTGGACCATAGTGTTCACAACTAATTGTATCTTCCACAAACCACTCGGCCCTTCCTGTTTGATCCGAGTCTTAATGCGACTAAAATTCATAATTCTGCATATGTATCTTTCTACCTTGACCATTGGCTCAATGTATATCTGATGTGAGAAAATGGTATTCAAATATGAACAAACTTTGAAATTATTAAAGTTTAACTGGGCATACATAACTATTAAGTTTGGTGTACCAAACAGTGAAATGTAAATATGTAAGACTTGTTCAGTTTCACGTGATGACAAGTTTTTGTGAGCAATAGATCGTAAAATTTTATAAATGCATCTTCAATAACAAAGACATTTTTACAACCGGTAATGACACTAAATAATCCATGTGGATGGTTTGCACCAGTACTCGTGGTTTGTCCGGGGTTTTTATATACCCTTGAAGTTTTTGATAACTGCACAAATTAAACAATCCTTAACATACTTTCAAATAAATTCTCTAATTCGGGGAAACGAAAAATGTTTTAATAACGAAATGTTCGTTTTTTCAGCACCAATGTGCCATTGTTCAATAGGAAATACAAGTAACAACCCTAACTTACTATGTTTCTGTGTCAAATAACCTACTACTTTACTTTTGTCAGGCATTACTGTTTGATGATAGAGAATAGCATTTTTTTCAATATACTGATTAATATCTAGAACACCCTTCCTTAATTGTGTAAGAAGTTGTCGTACCTAAGCATTGACATTTTGATCTACATACAATAAACCTAACCTAACCTAACTTAACCTAACCTACTATCATGCTGTGTCAATCTGTTCACTGCCACATACTTTCTGTTAAAGATATGTGATATCTGCATGCCGTAGAGAATTTACAATAAACAACTGTGAAATTGATATATTTTACAAATATATCCACCAGCGTGTTATAAACGGACTATTCTCGTTCCTACTTTCTGCAAACTTAATGGCATTGCAATTAATTATGAAACTGAAACAAATAAACCCTAAAAGACTTCAACGCTTTAACTATGGTAAGTGTATCAAACTCATATGAATGGTACTTAGTTTCTGATAGACTACTACATTTGCTGTAATATGCTACCACTTTATTAGGGTTCCGTATATACAATATACGGATACCCTTATAATATCATTCCGGGTTGCTGCCTCTGTCACATCAGAGCAATTTTCTCCTAAACTACTGGACGGAAGAGGTTGAAATCTGGTATCAATATATAGTTTGGTGCCCCGATCAGGAGTACACATCGTAAAAGACGAAATTTTGACTTTAGGGGTACTTTTGGTGGGAAAAACTAAAAAAATCGACCGTTCCCCCCCCCCTGATGACCTAAACTACTGAGCCTAAAATTTTGAAAAAAATAGGAAATATAGAATGTTGCCCGAACTTTACAGGAAAAATAAGGAGAAACCATTAATATTAATTTTGGGGGCAAATTATAGAATTAAATGAAAATTTAAAAATAAAAAAAAATTCAAACGCATCATGTAATACATGAAATGAAAGGTCGCATTCCGAGGAACAGAAATATATTTTTTCATATTTAAAAAAAAATACTTAAAAAGATATTAACGAAAATATACAAAAATTTACCCATTTATAAAACGTAAAGTTTGGAAAAAAATAGAGGTATAGGGTCTGACCTGAAATTTACTGGAAAAACAAGGAGAAACCTCTACTTTTAATTTTGGGGGTCAAATTACAGAATTAAATGGAAAATATAAAATTAAAATTGTTTCTAACCCATCGTGTTATATATCAAAAGAAAGGGCTCATTATGACGAAAATTTCATATTTTTAAAATAAATTTATATATAAATATATTAACAAAAATATTTAAAAAAATACCCATTCCCCCCCCCTTATTTCCGAAACCATAACCTGGAAAATTTTGACAAAAATGGGGGTATAGCCCCTCACCTGAACTTTACTGGGAAAAATAAAGAGAAACCCTTAATATTCATTTTGGGGGGCAAATTATATATTATTTTCCATATAGAATTAAATGGAAAATATAAAATTAAAATTGTTTCTAACCCATCATGTTATATATCAAATGAAGGGGCTCATTATGACGAAAACAAATATATTTTTTTCATATTTTTAAAATAAATTAATTAAAAGATATTAACAAAAATATAAAAAATGTTACCCATTCCCCCTCTTATCTCCGAAACCATAAGCTGGAAAATTTTGAAAAAAAATTGAGGTATAGTCCCTCACCTGAACTTTACTGGAAAAATAAGGAGAAACCCCTAATATTCATTTTGGGGGCAAATTATAGATTTAAATGGAAACAAATTATAATTGTTTCTAACGGATCATGTAATATATCGAAAATTTTAAAATATATTAAAAAAATATTTAAAAAATTTACCCATTCCCCCCGTTATTCCCCTAACTATAAGAACTAATTTTTTGTTTACAGGAAAAATATGAAGAAATCCCTAATATTAATATTGGGGGCTAAATTATAGAATTAAATGGAAAAAAACAAAATTTTCTTTAACGCATTGTTCATATTTTTAAAATTAATTCTTCTTAATTAATTTTCATTTCTCGCTTTATTTCCGAAACCATACTACCTAAAATTTTGAAAATAATTAGGGGTACTGGGGCTCACCTGAAATTTGTAAGAAAAATTATTAGAAAACCCCCATAGTAATTTTAGGGACAAATTATACAATTAAATGGAAAATAAAAATTCAATATTCAAACGCATCATGTAATACGTCAATAAAAGGCTCATTATGTGAATTATAAATACCTATATCATATTTTTAAGTCATTTGTTTAAAACATATTAACAAAAATATTAAACATCGACTTAATTCCCACTTTAGAAACTACACTATTTAAATTTTGAAAAATATATTTTATTTGTATTTTTATATAGTTTGAATAACAGATTTAATAATTTATAAGTTAAAACTTCACCTATGTTGCCCTTTATGTTCCAATCTATAGAGCCTCAAAACTCAGACAGTAGATTATAAAAGGCTTCTCTGAAAGTTTATTAGTAAAATAAAACTCTAATGTTAATTTTTAGGGGCCAAATTAGAAAATTAAATACATATGTATTCTGATAAAAATCAAGCGAATCCTGAAGCAGATAAAATATAAAAAATATATCTGTGGAAAATGAAAGTATATATTTTTTATAAATTTAAAACGCTTCCATTAAAAGATAAATTTAAGAAAATGCACTCATTCACTGCTTGTCTGAAACTGGAATATTAGAATCTTGAAGGTGGTACGGAACCCTTAGTATGCGAGTCCAACTCGCATTTGACCAAATTATTATATTTTCCATCGTGTTTCTCTATCAATATCTCTACGACCCCAGCGACCTAGCTTCGGCATATAATTCTGTAGATAGTTTGGAATGAAAAACTACAAGTAGCGACGTTTGAGTTAAATAGTTGATTACATAATTCTTTGCTGGCCCGTGATTATCTGGCTATACAAATTTTAAGTCTTTTTTTGTTAACGTTGTTTTGTTAATGTTGTGTTTAATGCAAAATGTGGGATGTATTTCCTAAAATAACTAATACATTATCGGACTTGTGTAACATCTTGCGGAGACTCTACTTTACACAAAGCTTCTACTCTCCCTCCTCTTCCCAATTGGCTCCCTACTTTTCACTAACTTCTCCGGTAAGACACCTAATGTTAAATTAGTGCACTGACATCTAATTTTTATGTTTGCTTCAAACTACTATAGATAACCTGGTGCTTTACTGCACAAAACTGTTTCAAAGTGTTCTATTTTGTAAAACTTATATGTTTAAACATGAGTCAGATACTAATGAAATGTTGATAACTGATTCTATAATACCAAAATAGAAAATTGCCCTCGAATTATGGTTAAATCAATCACATTTAATAAAACATCATTTCACTGAATGACCTAATTTTAAGCAAAAACTTAATTCTTTAGTTACATAGTTCGGTTTATACTGACCTATTTTTTGCTTTAATTCACCAATTATGTCTTACATGATCACATCTACCACAATGATACTTGAAATTTGATCTGTCCCCACCCTTTTATTATAGTTGCTTCACCATGAGAATCATTGCAGTTAATGAAATCTCTTCATACTGTTTTCAAACACATCTAAATTTTATTTAGAATTTCAATTACAATATAACGGATGTAATGTCAAACAATTCCACTGTTCAGCTTCGCGTCTTGATTCATAATGATGACGGAAGTGATTATCCATCTCGCAGTAGGTCGATTCTGTTGACGTAGTTTCCTTTTCCATTCTGGCTGCGCCCTCTGCGACCGCTTAGATCAATATTGGCATCTACAGAGTGATTCTGGACTTCTATTGATAACAATATATATATATATATATGTATTAGATGGTTTCCGTTTCCGGGAATTCATCCGCGTACTTAATAACTGATCCCTGCCGGGATCGATGGTAAAATGACGACGTTTCGGTAGAGGCACATCGATTATTCGAGTAACTAGAAGCGAAAGCAGAAGGCTACGAGAATTATGCGAACCGACCTGAAGAGGGCAGATGTGACTCTGCTGAAACGTCGTCATTTTACCATCGATCCCGGCAGGGATCAGTTATCAACTACGCGGATGAATTCCCGGAAACCATCTAATACATTTAGTGCCCGCGAAAACTTAAAAACAAATATATATATATATATATATATATATATATATATAAGCAGTTCTAATTTTGTAGAAGGTTCTATTGTAACTGACTGTGAGTCTTCTGGAAAATTCATCAACTACAAACTTAGGTAGCACAGCTCTAACTGATTGTTGTAATTCGTTGATAATAGTTACTAACCTGGAGATAGTTGCATTGACAATACTAATCTCAATATTTATTAATTTTCTGTTAACATTGATTAGACAGATGGGTTGAAAACTATATATATATATATATATATATATATATATATATATATATATATATATGTGTGTTTTTTTTTATCCGAAGAGGGGGGAAATACATTCCGTACTTAGCTAGCACGTGCTGGCCGTCGTGCGGGACTCCCGATACAATGACTTCAAAGCAAGAGTAAATCGTTGCATTGAAACCAGTATACAGTATACCCGCTAAAACCCTAACCTCTTTCTCCTACAACCATGGTCCCCTGCGGCACTCTTAGTCAATACTACTTCGCAAGGGTGGTTCATTGCAGATGTTTACTGCTCTTACATTGAAAGCCTCTAAAGCCTACTCCTCGAACGTATTGCGGAGTTCTTTGAGGATAGTCTCCGCGTAATCTGATACCAAGTTCCAGGCTTGGGGGCCCTTCAGCATGGCTTCTACTATTTGTTCTGGAACGATATTAGTCTCCAGAATCCTCTCCACTTCAGCACGTTGATCCTGAAACCGGGGGCAGTAGAAGAACACGTGTTCCGCGTCCTCTATCACGTCCGTACAGTGTGGGCAGTTTGGGGAGTTTGCCCTCCTGAACCTGTGCAGGTATGCTCGAAAGCATCCATGTCCAGTCAAGAGTTGAGTAATGTAGAACCCAACCTCCCCATGCTGGCGGTTGACCCAACGACTGATGTTAGGTATCAATCGATATGTCCACCGGCCTTTAGTAGAGCTGTCCCACCTCTCCTGCCATTGCCCTAGACTCATGGCTCTTTCATCGCTGTTTCTTGTCGGTTGGTCTTTCTCTAGCTTTCTGCGATAAAGCCGTCCCCTTTCTGCAGCCAGGATGTCGATTGGTAGGGTAGAGGCAATTACACTCACCGCCTCGTAAGACACAGTGCGGTAGGATGATGCCACTCGAATCGCTGAGAGCCGCTGGACTGATTTCATTTTCCGGCGGTACGATGGTAGCTCGAGCGATTTCTCCCATACCGGTGCCCCGTACAACAAAACAGAAGTAGTTACTGTTGCCAGTAGCTGTCTTCTTATCTGTCTAGGGCCTCCGACATTCGGCATTATTCTAGATAATGCCCCCTGTACCCCAGCTGCTTTCTTGCTGGCCGCGATTATGTGCTCTTTGAAGTTGAGCCGTGTGTCCAGGAGCACCCCCAAATAGCTGATGAAGGGCTGCGACTGTAGGTAGGTGTCGCCTATTTTAAGGGTGATGGTTTCCCTTGCCTTTCGACTGCTAACAAGAAGTGTTTCGGTCTTTTGCTCTGCTAAACTCAAGTCCGCTGAGAGCATCCAATGCTGAATTGTGGCTATAGCGAATGAGAAGGTTGTTTGTATCTCCTCTATGTGCTTGCGCACTATGATCAGTGCCACATCATCGGCGAATGCCACTAGCCTGACGCCCTCAGGCAGACCAAGCAGGAGCAGGTCGTTGTACATTACGTTCCATAAGAGGGGGCCAAGAACAGAGCCCTGAGGTACACCTCCTGTGATCTTATAGTCTACTTGCCCATTTTCAGTTTGGTACAATAAGATGCGGTCCTTGAAATACGCTGAAACCATTCTGCGCAAGTACTGCGGAACTTCCATCCTGGCAAGAGCCTCCAAAATACGATCCCAGCGGGCCGAGTTAAAGGCGTTCTTGATATCCAGGGTGGCTATTAGACAGTACTTTTTTCCACCTCTTCTCCATCTCTTTCCCGAGATAGCCTCTCTGGCGATGTTGGTAACGAGTGTCACTGCATCGATGGTTGATCTCCCCTTTCTGAACCCGAATTGGTTGGTGGAAAGTTTTGGCTCAACGTAGGGCTCCAGCCTATCTGCTATTATTGTTTCAAGGAGTTTTCCCGCAGAGTCCAACATACAGAGGGGACGATATGATGACGGTTCGTCTGGAGGTTTCTTTCCCCCTTTAGGTATGAGCACAAGCCTCTGCTTTTTCCACTTAGTCGGGAAAACCCCCTGCTTTAGGCAGGTCTCATACATGTGTAGAAACATGTCAGGCCTATTGGCTATGGCGCATTTTAGCGCGATGTTAGGTATGCCATCTGGACCGGGAGCCTTATCGTTTTGGAGCCGGTTGCACGCGCCCATCAGCTCATTCATAGTCACTGATGGTATATCTTCGTCCCTCACCTGCCACGAGGGATAAGCGGGTAGTTCAGGCTTCGCAGGAAACAAGTGAGTGACAATGCGGTGCAATGATTCGGGGCAGTTCGTTGATGTCATGGGGGGGGCCTTGATTTTATGCATCACGATTTTATACGGTTTTCCCCATGGATCTTGGTCAACTTCGTCGCACAACTCCTTCCAGTAGGATCTCTTGCTTGAGAGAATGGCTCTTCGTAGTTGTTGTCTTTTGATCTCATAGTCGAGTCTAAGTTCTTCTGTTGTGACCCTGTCGCGTCTCCGTGCTCGTTGATGCAGCCTTCGTGCTTTGAGACACTCTCGTCGGTGTTGTGAGATCGTGTCGTTCCACCAGTAAACTGGTGGGCGGCTGTTGTTCTGCCGTCTCCTTGGCATGGATGCATCGCAGGACTTGACAACGCTTGTCATTACCTCTTTGGCACTGGCTTCTGCGCTTGTTGCTATTGACAATGGTTCCTGCTCCATAACCAAGGCGAATGAATCAGCATCGAAAGCATTTTTGTTCCAACCGACTGGCTGTGATTTATATATGTGTGTGTGTGTGTGTGTGTGTGTGTATGTGTGTGTGTGTTTTTTTTTATCCGAAGAGGGGGGAAATACATTCCGTACTTAGCTAGCACGTGCTAGCCGTCGTGCGGGACTCCCGATGTAATGACTTCAAAGCAAGAGTAAATCGTTGCATTGAAACCAGTATACCGTATATCCGCTAAAACCCTAACCTCTTTCTCCTACAACCATGGTCCCCTGCGGCACTCTTAGTCAATACTACTTCGCAAGGGTGGTTCATTGCAGATGTTTACTGCTCTTACATTGAAAGCCTCTAAAGCCTACTCCTCGAACGTATTGCGGAGTTCTTTGAGGATAGTCTCCGCGTAATCTGATACCAAGTTCCAGGCTTGGGGGCCCTTCAGCATGGCTTCTACTAATTGTTCTGGAACTATATTAGTCTCCAGAATCCTCTCCACTTCAGCACGTTGATCCTGAAACCGGGGGCAGGAGAAGAACACGTGTTCCGCGTCCTCTATCACGTCCGTACAGTGTGGGCAGTTTGGGGAGTTTGCCCTCCTGAACCTGTGCAGGTATGCTCGAAAGCATCCATGTCCAGTCAGGAGTTGAGTGATGTAGAACCCAACCTCCCCATGCTGGCGGTTGACCCAACGACTGATGTTAGGTATCAATCGATATGTCCACCTTCCTTTAGTAGAGCTGTCCCACCTCTCCTGCCATTGCCTTAGACTCATGGCTCTTTCATCGCTGTTTCCTGTCGGTTGGTCTTTCTCTAACTTTCTGCGATAAAGCCGTCCCCTTTCTGCAGCCAGGATGTCGATTGGTAGGGTAGAGGCATTCACACTCACCGCCTCGTAAGACACAGTGCGGTAGGATGATGCCACTCGAATCGCTGAGAGCCGCTGGACTGATTTCATTTTCCGGCGGTACGATGGTAGCTCGAGCGATTTCTCCCATACCGGTGCCCCGTACAACAAAACAGAAGTAGTTACTGTTGCCAGTAGCTGTCTTCTTATCTGTCTAGGGCCTCCGACATTCGGCTTTATTCTAGATAATGCCCCCTGTACCCCAGCTGCTTTCTTGCTGGCCGCGATTATGTGCTCTTTGAAGTTGAGCCGTGTGTCCAGGAGCACCCCCAAATAGCTGATGAAGGGCTGCGACTGTATGTAGGAGTCGCCTATTTTGAGGGTGATGGTTTCCCTTGCCTTTCGACTGCTAACAAGAAGTGTTTCGGTCTTTTGTTCTGCTAAACTCAAGTCCGCTGCGAGCATCCAATGCTGAATTGTGGCTATAGCGAATGAGAAGGTTGTTTGTATCTCCTCTATGTGCTTGCGCACTATGATCAATGCCACATCATCGGCGAATGCCACTAGCCTGACGCCCTCAGGCAGACCGAGCAGGAGCAGGTCGTTGTACATTACGTTCCATAAGAGGGGGCCAAGAACAGAGCCCTGAGGTACACCTCCTGTGATCTTATAGTCTACTTGCCCATTTTCAGTTTGGTACAACAAGATGCGGTCCTTGAAATACGCTGAAACCATTCTGCGCAAGTACTGCGGAACTTCCATCCTGGCAAGAGCCTCCAAAATGCGGTCCCAGCGGGCCGAGTTAAAGGCGTTCTTGATATCCAGGGTGGCTATTAGACAGTACTTTTTTCCACCTCTTCTCCATCTCTTTCCCGAGATAGCCTCTCTGGCGATGCTGGTAACGAGCTTCACGGCATCGATGGTTGATCTCCCCTTTCTGAACCCGAATTGGTTGGTGGAAAGTTTCGGCTCAACGTAGGGCTCCAGCCTATCTGCTATTATCCTTTCAAGGAGTTTTCCCGCAGAGTCCAACATACAGAGGGGACGATATGATGACGGTTCGTCGGGAGGTTTCTTTCCCCCTTTAGGGAGGAGCACAAGCCTCTGCTTTTTCCACTTAGTCGGGAAAACCCCCTGCTTTAGGCAGGTCTCATACATGTGTAGAAACATGTCAGGCCTATTGGCTATGGCGCATTTTAGCGCGATGTTAGGTATGCCATCTGGACCGGGAGCCTTATCGTTTTGGAGCCGGTTGCACACGCCCATCAGCTCACTCATAGTCACTGATGGTATATCTTCGTTACTCACCTGCCACGAAGGATTAGCGGGTAGCTCAGGCTTCGCAGGAAACAAGTGAGTGACAATGCGGTGCAATGATTCGGGGCAGTTCGTTGATGTCATGGGAGGGGCCTTAATTTTATGCATCACGATTTTATACGGTTTTCCCCATGGATCTTGATTAACTTCGTCACACAACTCCTTCCAGTAGGATCTCTTGCTTGAGAGAATGGCTCTTCGTAGTTGTTGTCTTTTGATCTCATAGTCGAGCCTTAGTTCTTCTGTTGTGACCCTGTCGCGTCTCCGTGCTCGTTGATGCAACCTTCGTGCTTTGAGACACTCTCGTCGGTGTTGTGAGATCGTGTCGTTCCACCAGTAAACTGGTGGGCGGCTGTTGTTCTGCCGTCTCCTTGGCATGGAAGCATCGCAGGACTTGACAACGCTTGTCATTACCTCTTTGGCAGTGGCTTCTGCGCTTGTTGCTATTGACAATGGTTCCTGCTCCATAACCAAGGCGAATGAATCGAAAGCATTTTTGTTCCAACCGACTGGCTGTGACCTCGCACGACTGACACACAATCTTCGTTTGGGAGTGGTGTTGATTTCCCATATAATAGCTTGGTGGTCGCTATTAGTAAACTCCTCATCGACCCGCCACTCACAGCCCCCTTTAATTAGGTTGCTGCTAACGAATGTCACATCGATAATGGAGCTGGCTGTGCCTTTGCGATATGTGCTTACGGCTCCTGTGTTGAGGAGTACCAGGTTGAGCGAAGACATGGTCTCAAGGAGAGCTCGTCCTCTCGCGCTCGTTTCCCGGCATCCCCAGTCAATTGCCCAGGCGTTGAAATCTCCTGCGATGGCGACCGATTCACGCTTCCGTACATCCTCCGCCAAGGTGTCCAAGAATAACTCGAACTCCTCGAGCTGTGCACTAGGAGGTGCATAGCAGCTATAGAAGTGAACCCCTCCCACTTTGGCTCTCACAAGCCATGGTTCGGGGGTATTTGGGAGTTGTTGGAACGGAAGTTTACCGCAAGCCCATATCGCTGCTCTGTCCGTTGTGTCATTTACCCAGGACAGGGTGTCGAAGTTTTTGTACTGCTCGCAGATTATGGCTACGTCGCAATCCAATTCCCCCACCCGCTGTACCAGTAGGTCTTGGGCTGCTTCGCAATGGTTGAGGTTGAGTTGCAGTACTTTCATTTACGGGCTTGTGCTGCTCTCATCGCCTGTTGGTAGATCGGGCATTTCCAACTACCCGCAGCGTGCCGGCAGTCTGACCTACTATCTTTCTCTTTGCAGAGTACGCACTTGGCAGGTTGTTGACAAGCCGAGGCATTGTAACCAGCGCCTCCGCATCTGTGACAACAACTGCTTCGGTCAGTCTTGCCTCTGCACGCCTGGGCGTTGTGCCCAAAGTGCCAGCATTTGAAGCACCATCGAAGGCTGATCCTCTCGCGAACACGTACTGTGCCCCACGCAAGTTTCAGCTTTCCAAGTGCGATGGATTTCTTGGCCTGGACCTCTGGGAGACAAACAACTGCCGTTTGTGTTGATCTATATGCCCGTCGAAGTGATTTCACTGCCTCCTCAGTGATCTCTGCCAGGCCGTCGATATTATCTTTGAGCAGCTTTACCACGTCTTCCTTTGTACTGATCTCATCCAGGTCTTTAATTTCAATCTCGATTTGCGGTATTCGAGATTGTACAGTGGCCCCGCTTGGGAGCTTATTCTTGATGGCGTTACAGTAGCGCTCCATCTCCTGAGCGTCTGCCTTCGCGAATAAAAACAGGAGATCTCCCTTAGCTGTTCGTCGGATCTTATTGACTTTTTTGCCTATATCCTGCAAGGTGGGATCATTTTTGATATCTCGCAAGATATCTGCATGGGAGCTCTTCTCGCCTTTCTTTATAAGCAGCGTACAATGTGGCGCTGGTTTTTGCTTATTGGTCCTCGGGGCCTTTTTCCTCTTTACCAGTTGCCAGTCAGTCAACTGGTTTGAAGGTTTGTTTCTGGTCTGCGGTTTAAACTTGGATTTTAATTCATTGTTTCTCTTCGCTTCTGAATTGACCACCCTACTTGTTGTTGCCTGGGTGGTTTGCCCGATGTTCTGGCAACCTTCTTTACCGGGCTTTAGCTTGCTAGCTAGCACCGGTTTAAGAGTTTTTGGTAGTGGTGCCTTACTTGATGAGGCTACTGAAGGCGAGGCCTTCGGTGGCGAGGTCCTTGCTACCGAGTCTCCCGGCAGTGAGGCTACTTTTATTGAAGCCGCCTGCTTTGGGGCCGCCGGTGTTGATGCAGCCGGTTTTGAGTTAGCTGCTTTTGAGGCAGCCGCTTTTGGGACCTCCTTTTGCTTTTCACCTTGTGTCTGAGTGTTTGACACCTTTACTGGCGATGTCTGTGTTGTAGCAGGTTTCGCTACAGGAGATGGCTGCGTCGTTGACGTCAGATATTTGTCATATTCTGACTTAATGGCGTGTGCCAGTTTCTTGATCTCATGATGTACATTGTGCCTAGGCCCAATGAACGTCAAGAGCTCATCGATCTTTGCTCCTAATTTGTTTGGAGCGCCACTCTCATCTGTTGCCCTTTGGGGGACGTCAACTCCTCTATTCGCCTTTTGGAGGACTTGGCTGAATAGTGTATTGCTGCCAGCTCTAGTTTTAATGGTCGATGTTGTACCATTAACGGTGTTCTTCTTCTTCTTGTCACTATGTGACGGAACCAGTGATAATTCGCTCCCCCCAGAATCCGTGGAGCGTGCACCGGCCACCGAGGCTTTCACTCGATCGGAACCGGTGGTGGGATTATCCTCTGCAGAGGTACCCACCTGGGGTATTAAGTTCACCTTATCACCCATATCCATAAATGGTTTATTTTCGGGGTTCCTTCCCCTATCTGATTTTGGTCCGCCCTGAGGAAATCCTCAGTACTCCCCATTGCTGGAGAGCGTTCCCCTATCCGCCACCTGGAGAGGCGCCCGGTAGTGGACCAACAACCACCCCGGGATGTGTGTGTGTGTGTGTATTTGTGTGTGTGTGTGTGTGTGTGTGTGTGTGTATGTGAAAGGTTCCGCAGTGCAAATGTCGTGGCATTACGCTACCATATACCATAATATTGATCGTGGACCATTACGTTTTTTAAAAGTTATTAAATATTAGTTTAAAGCTAATAAAATATGATATTGAAACATAGCCCTCGGTTCATATTTAAACTTGTAATCAAGCATTAAAACACGTTTTTAAAGGCGGTCTCAATTTTTTAATTCACAACAGAAAAATTAACAATTACTTCAAATCGCAGTTTCAGGATCTGAATTAGAAGTACTCATCTGTATCTAAATATATATTTATACTAGTGTTTACCCGCGGATTCTCTCAAGTTAATGTTGATTTTGTCAATTAATTCGAGAGAGGTAAACGCTACACTAGTTAGTACACAAAAAATCTTAACTACAAAGTTATAGGTTCAGCCTAACTACAGAATAGAGCATTATCTCAGGATGCGGCAATATACTATATTGCGCGTCCTTACATTTGGCGCTAATACATATAATAGATAGTAGGAAATCAATTTTGATAACCACCAAATGTTTAAAAAATCAAAACATGGACTTCTGATATCTATTTGTCTGATAAAACAAAACCATAGCGCGTTGTAAAAATTGCGCTTTGTTATAATAGTAAACGTAAAAGTACTTTAGTAAAAATCATGCTGATATGTAATTTCACTGTAAAATACCAAACTTGTTACGACAATTTTGTAAATTTCCTTAGCGGGCTAAGCGGACAGAGCTGAATTAACTGAATGTAATCATTTTAAGACGGACTTTTAGACTTTTAGCATTTGAACATAATAAGTATGGAACTCATAGTCATTTGTCAACAAAAACATTTCTGAAAAAGTTCAACCTAATCAGACGTTGCCATAAGAAGTTTCATACAGACTTCATCCCGCGGCCCGGCCATTTCCCTTCTTAAAATGAGAATTCAAAAATCCTTTCTCAACTGATGTCTACTGTCTATCAGCTGTGTATCTGCCAAATTTAAGCTCCATGAATACGATGTCTCTTCATTATTATTACAACCCACCCCTTTCACCCACTTTTAAGAATAATTTGCACAAAATGCATGATTAATTATTAATTATAGACAATACTTCTGCAAAGTTTGAAACAATTTGGGCGATGCAATTAAAAGTCTCATACAAAAGAAGAGGGAGACTCTTCCCATCCTCTATTAATTTTTTGGGAGAGTATAACTATCTAAAATAAAGTCATCATAATCGATTCAGCGGTTTAGCCGTGAAGCGTAACAAACAAATAATCAATTTCACTTTCGCTTTTATAATATCATTTACGATATGGTTTTGTTGTTCTGGACGAAACAAAAAAAAATTAAGTTGCCTCTACGCAGGGGCAATTAAAACATTTCGTGACACTTCACGGCACGGTTTTCTGGATAAATCGGTGGCATTGTTATGTAGACCATCAGAAAGATGGTGATAGAATTTTTTTTCATTGCCTGCCAGATTCCCTCGCTGAAAAGAGAGTAATGATTGTTATGGCTGTCCTTTATAAAATGCCCGAGATAGCCGCAGTAGAAATATTCTGTTCTGGTAAGCTTAATATCATTTTCCGTACTTTATCCCTTTGTGTACCACTACCAGAAAACAATATATTTTTTTAAGTTTCACATTTGCAGGAAAATTACTGTTGTAATTAGTCTATTTTTTTTTTAATTTTTTTAGCTTGTTTTTTTATTGTTTTTGTAAATGGTACTTCGAAATACCCTTGGGCGTTCAGAACCTTAAGTACCGAATTTTTTTTTAAATAAATGCTGGTTCTAGACAACACTGTAAACATTTATTTCATGAAATTGAACAAAACACTTTTTCTTTTCATTATTTTCATTACAACACAAGAATACATTGCAAGTTGAACATTTCGAATGGGCTCTTGATTGAATTTATTGCTTTCTACACTCCTCACATCATCCTCTAGATTCCGAATATGTGGGCCAATGGACACTCCTATTTGTAAAACCCATATCGACACTGACAGGATTATTCTGTTTTCGTTGTTTTACCACTTTACTTCATTCACATGATGATTTGTTTCTAGTTAACGGTTGAGTCCCTAGACTTAGAGCAATGGAGCGACGAAATTCTAATAATGGAACTCTTCTATTATGTTCGGAATAATAAATTACGAAAGCATTCACAAAACAAATGTCTGACAAGCCGCATAATAGTTTATGCCACCATTTTTTAATAACAAATGATTGAGTTGCATATTTATTTTTTAAACTGCTCCTTAAAGAAGGTAAAATGGAAATTTTAAATGGAAAAATCGTACTCTAAGTTTATCTTAAAATGATTAAATTCAGCTCTGTCTGTTTAGCCCGCTTAGGTAATTTACAAAATTGTCGTAACAAGGTTGACCTTATACAGTTAATTGCATAAAAGCATAATTTTTACTAAAGTACTTTTTACGTTTACTACTATAACAATATGATAGATGGCGCGGCACAACTTTTACAACGCGCTATGGTTTTGTTTTATCAGACTAATAGATACCAGAGGTACATGATTTGATT
The DNA here is from genome assembly GCA_034190945.1 of Octodonta nipae. Lineage (NCBI taxonomy): Eukaryota > Metazoa > Arthropoda > Insecta > Coleoptera > Chrysomelidae > Octodonta > Octodonta nipae. The sequence continues at coordinate 138,628,420 of CM067216.1, forward strand.
TTTTAAACATTAAGTAGATATCAACATTGGTTTGCTATTATTGTATGTATTATTAGTACCAAATGGATGGACGCACTATTATGTGGTTATCTTCAATTCGTGGTGAGACGAAAAATAACTTTCTAGTTATTTTTTTTAAGTAACTAGAGTAACCTCTGCCTTTATCGAAATGGTTGATAAAATCAACATTAACCCGAGCAAAGACCCGAGTAAAAACTAATATAAATATATATTCAGATAAAGAAGAGTAAGTTAGATATTCCTATTCACATCATGGACCTGTATTAGAATTTGTACAATTCTCTGTTGTAAATAACAAATTTAAACTCGCCTTTAAAAACGTGAATTAATGTTAGTACCCAAGTTTGAATAGAATTTTGAAAACAAACCCAGGACTACGTTCCAATATCATAATTTTTCAGCTTTAAACTAATATTTAATAACTGTTAAAAAAATTAATGGTCAATATTAAGCTAGCGTTGAGAATATTGATAATACCGAGTATTACTTCATTTTATTGCAGCTGTTTGGAAACATGTTATTGGCATCTTATAGAGGAACGGTTTTGTTTCGACGAAAGCATCGCGAATTATCAGGAACCAATCGCAAAAGAAGAAAAAAATAATAACTTCGATAATATGGCTTTCTACGATAGCGTGTCTGTGATAGCTGGAAGAGCTATCGTTACCATCGATCCTCTTCCACCAAAACGAAAGCAAGATATTGTAAACCAGGTAAGTCAATTTATGGCTTAACATATATGTTATGGAATTACCCTGCATACATTAAATTATATTTTCTACCATATTTTCTTAGATTGCAATTGCTTTGATTTAATCATTGGGATTTAGTTTCATGTGGGCGTCTCTGAAGCGTCAAGACCGCGTGAGAGAATTGAATTCTTCATTTCAGCAAAACCTTGAGACGCACTTCACAATTAAGATAAGATAACTTGTAACTAATTTCGAAAAGATTGTTGAGGAGGTCTTGAATTATTTTGTCTATTCATTGGGTTTTCTCTACACTTTGTTCTACATATACAATTTTTAAATACTTATCTGTTACAGGAAAAAATTTGGAGGAGAGAAAACCCAATGAATAGACAAAATAATAACTTGTAACGTTCACCTTGTTTATTCATGAGAATAATTATATTGTTAGATCTTCATTATACAGCGCACATCCGTTGTGAAGACTAGTTTTAGTTAGTTGAATAAATTATATTTTTGTAAAACACTCCCTTATTCCTGACGTGCCTGTAAAAGTGGCGCACTGTTAGTAGGGTACATAAACACAAAAAACTACCCATCAAAATGTTGGAAAACAATTTGACAAAATTTTTGGAGACTCTTGGATACCAAAAATTGTCACCATTACTTGGAGAAAAATAATTTACTAATTTGAGAAGTCTTCGAAGCCTCAGTCTTAAGATCATTACAACTTTTGATTGGAAAATCAAGACGAGAAAAACCTAAAATTTGCAATAGATGACAAAGGCATGAAGGAAGTGATTTCCTACGGAATAATCTTCGCTTTGTACTTTGTAAGTTTATTGTTTGTTTATTTCATTGATTGATATAGCTGTGTACGAATTCATTTCTATTATTTCACTGTTTCTTATTAAACCATTTTTGTGTATTTTTATTTTTAACTTTTTTATAACAATATGACTGATGATAACGCAAATTCATTTTCATTAAGGGAATTGAGGGAAATGATACCAGAATTTGATGGTGATCAAGCTAGTTTAAGTGATTTTATTGAAGCTTGTAATTTTGTAAACGATAATATTGAATTTGACCTGACAGGTGAAGTAACCTGAAAATTTTTATCGTGACATTCTGTCCTAGGAGTTAAGGGAGAATAGCAATTACACGGAACGACTCCAGATTCGGAACCTCTGTGTACTGATTCTCTTGAAAATCTTAGATGTCGGTCTTACATCTCACGTCTTCAAATTTAACGAAAAGCATCAAATGCATAAAGAAGTGTTCGACAGGACAATCAAATGTGGGAAGCGCAACTGATGAAGGTTCCCGACCAGAAACAATATATATTATATTTATATATAATATATATTGTCTTGCGTACAAAGGAATGACACCTCGAAGAGAGTAGATAATATTGAAGATAATCAATAATGAAATGCTTTAATATTTATGATAAAAAGTATTTCCTCAAGAAATCTTCACAGTTGGACAGAGATAAGGGGATTATTAATAGGGCTTTACGGTGATTCCAGAGACACCGAAGGTTTATTAAGAGGTTTAAGTTCTAGTTTTCAAAACAAAATAAAACACCTAGTGTTTATGTCAAAGAATTGAAGATTTGCTCACAAAATTAAGAAGTAGTGTTGGGTTAGAAGATACTTTATCAAATAAAGAGAAAGATACTTTAATTAAATGTCATGAAAAAATTGCTCTCAAAACTTTTTTAGCGGGGGTAAATGATCCCTTTGGTTCTATATTAAGGGCACAAAAACCTGAAAGTTTATCTGAGGCAGAACAATTTTTAATTCAGGAAGAGAATATTGCAAATTAAAAAAAAAATCAAAACCATATTTAAAAAAAAATAAAATTTCAAAACCAGGTTCAAGCAGCATCCATAATTCTAATAATGCCGCCAATATTTGGTCACCAAATTGTTATACCAACAGTAATGAAATTGAAAAAGTTCAAAAACGTTTTCTGCGCTATCTCTATGTCAAAAAGAATGGCATATATCCCTTGATGGTATCTTATAGGTCAATGTTAACAACCTTCCATCTCTGTTCTTTGAGCACGAGGAGAAAGAACCTTGCTGTTATCTTTATATATAACATTCTAAATAACAGAAAATATTTTGATTGTGGCTTGAGCAATAGCGTTAAGTTTAGGGTCCCCAAATTTAGCTTAAGACTACTCTCATCTAATCTCTTCTACATTAACAACGGAAGTCCTTCGCCCTTCACTTATCTACTCAGTGTCTGCAATGATATGCTGTCCAATAGCATACTTCCTGACCTATTTAACATCAAATTTGGTGAGCTTAGGCGCATATTATTGCTGCATCAGGATGCAAACCCTTCCTGATATTGGCATGTCTGCGACATTCTCAAATACTTGTGTACTGCTTAACTCTTCACATGTAAGTACCTATTTGGTGTTTGTAAAGAGAATAAAGAAATAAATATATAAATAATATTCGTATTTTGCCTAGAGAAAGTTATGGTAACAGTTAGGTACATATCAAATTACAAACAAAAATAATGGTGGTTTACAAAATTATAATCATGGTGAATTTTAACAACGACATTTTGTTCAAAGAAATTCTAATGTCAATCATTTCAATCCACCAGATAAATACAAGTTTTTCGAACGCTAAACACGGTGCAACCCGAATACCAAATAGAAAGAATTCTGATCGAGAAAAGATACTCACATTGTAAATGAGTCAGTTGTATTGCATAGAAGATAAACAGAAATTTAGATACTTAATTCATACAGGTGCTCCGATTTCCTTAATAAAAAGTTCTGTAGCTTTACAAAAATATGTTTTTCAAATGAATAATGAGAATTTTACAATTTCTGGAATTAATAATCAAGGAAACGATGAAGAGATAAATAAAAGTGTTAAACTTCCAATGTCTTTTTGATTTTAGGTTTCATTTTGATGCATTAATAGGCATAGATTTTTTGACAGATTCAATGCAATCATAGACCTTGAACAAACAACTTATATTAAATTTTAGAACTTTAAAGTTAAAAGAATTTTTCAGAGATAAAATTAATTCAGAAGAAAAACATTCAGGTAAAATTACTAAAAAAGGAATGTACAACTAAACATATTTTATCACATAGAAGTAAATTTTTAGAAAGACAATCAGATGGAAACAATTCTTTTAATCAAAATAAGATTCATTATGTTATTCCTGGAAGAAGTATTCAAACAATTGAGATCCCTGTAAAAAATAAGATACTAAAGAAAGGTGTTTGTACTAATGAACAAGTAAAAATCCCAAATGCACTTATGAAAGTAAATGAAAGAGGTAACATAAATACTACATGTGCAAATTTTTCTGAAAATGAACAATTTTTATTAGGCCGGTACTGTTTAGAAGAAATTCCTGAAATATTTTGTGATCACAAAACTGAAAACATTCAGGTAAATAATTTCTCTCAAAGTGAAAGGAATAATAGAATTTTAGATAGCTTACGTTAAGATGATATAAATGTAGAGGAAAAGGCGTTGCTAGAAAATATTTGTTTAAAATATAAAGATATTTTTTATTTAGACGGTAATCAATTAAGCTTCACAAATGAAATAAAGCATGAAATCGATACTAAAAAAGCTTTAAATGAAAATTCAGAGTCTGGAAGTGAAAACGAAAGTAACCTTTTAATCGAAATGAAAGAAAGGTATATGAACAACTTTTTGATAATTTTTGTATAGAGAGAAGAAATATGTCTTTTGTAGATATCAACATAATTAAACACACAAATGATAGTCTAATATTTGATCTGCATAAAAACATAATTTATTTAGTACCAGAAGATGAATCTAGAGACTACCCTCTTTTATTAACTTTAATTGATGATATTTTTACCAATTCTGAATAACAAAGTCTAACTTTGTCACAATCTTTAACTGTCAAAAGTAGTTTAAATGTTCAAAATAGAAAAGACTATATAGTTCAATTACCGACAAGGAAAATTGAGTCTCTATGTTTGAAAAATTGTTTTAGAATATTTTTTCAACTGAAAAACGAATTAACTCCTAATAATTATTATATTAATTCAATTAAACATTTATCTTTACTTGAAAGTTTGAGTTATATTTTTAAAGATACAGAAGTCATCTTTACAATTTGCCATGATGTAGTTACTATTCCTGAAGAGGAAGAAAGACAGCAAATTATTGAAAATTTTCACTCTAGTAAAACTTCAGTTCACAAAGAAACTAATGACTCTTATAGAAGCATACGGGATCGTTATGTATGGAAAAATATGAATAATGATTTTGAAAATTATATTAAGTCGTGTGATACTTGTAATAAAACAAAAACTGTAGGAAGAATCTTGATTATAACTGAAACACCTTTTGAGCATGTAAACATTGATTTATTAGATGTAAACAGACAAAATGTTTTATTAACAATTCTAGATAATTTTTCTAAATACGTACAAGCTTATATAGAAAAGTATAGAAAAGCTATTGTTGTCTTTTCAACATTTTCCGATTACAAAAACAATACAATATGACTCAGGTTTAGAACTCAATAATAATTATTATTTGAAAGATTTAGCAAAATTATACAAATTTAAGTTAACTTTTAGTGCTGTTGCGCATCCTCAGTCTAATGGTGTAGTTGAAAGATTCCATGCAACATTATTAAACTCAGAAAGAGCATATCATTTAGCGAATCCAAGGAAAACAATAAATGACGCTATACTCTTTTGTATAAAGTCTTATAATAGAAGTAAATCAAGTTTAACCAAATTAAACATATTCAGTATTATGATGAGGAAAAGGTATTTTCAGAAGATGAACTTCAAACAAGCAAAGTTAATGAACTCAAAAACTTAGGTCTTTATATTTGTGACAAAGTAAAAAGAAATATTGAAAGTTCAAAACAATAGTAATAGAATATCTAATGAAAACTGGAAATTAATAGCTTTTAAGAACATTAAATTGTTACGAAATTCTTTCCAGGAAAATGTTAATAGGCAGAATAGTCTAAAAAATATTCTGAATAAAAATGACGTAAATACTAATTTCAAAATGATATTAGCAGCTCATTTAGCCCTTCTTACTACAATGAATTCTCAAATTAAAGACGAGTATTCTGAAACAAGCGTATCCACAAAAACAAGAAATTAAAGAAGTTTATTTAATTTTATAGGAGAAGGTTGGAAAATAATTACAGGTTCTCTAAGCAACAAAGACGGTGAATTTTATGATTATTGCATAAATAAACTTCAAAATCATGACAAAGATTTACAACTTTTAATGAAAAATCAGATTCAAATTGTTTCAAGCACTATAACTAATTTGAATAACAACCTTAGTAAATTGCAACTTTATGAACTATCGTTTAATAACAACCTACAAATAGAGAAAGAATTAAGAGAAAATAAATAACCTAAATATTATCTGAAGTTACAAATTAAAATGTTAGAAAAAATTTAACAACTCACGGAAGTTAGTGCCATTATTTCAGATTAATTAAATGACATCATTAATAGTATAACCTTTGCAAAATTAAAAATCCTCCATCCCTCAGTTAGTGAACCTACTAGTAATAGTAGTAAACGATAGTTCATCAAGTTGCAATTTACTAAGGGTGTTATTCAAATTAGTTATAGTGCTTGAAACAATTTGAATCTGATTTTTCATTAAAAGTTGTAAATCTTTGTCATGATTTTGAAGTTTATTTATGCAATAATCATAAAATTCACCGTCTTTGTTGCTTAGAGAACCTGTAATTATTTTCCAACCTTCGCCTATAAAATTAAATAAACTTCTTTAATTTCTTGTTTTTGTGGATACGCTTGTTTCAGAATACTCGTCTTTAATTTGAGAATTCATTGTAGTAAGAAGGGCTAAATGAGCTGCTAATATCATTTTGAAATTAGTATTTACGTCATTTTTATTCAGAATATTTTTTAGACTATTCTGCCTATTAACATTTTGCTGGAAAGAATTTCGTAACAATTTAATGTTCTTAAAAGCTATTAATTTCTAGTTTTCATTAGATATTCTATTACTATTGTTTTGAACTTTCAATATTTCTTTTTACTTTGTCACAAATATAAAGACCTAAGTTTTTGAGTTCATTAACTTTGCTTGTTTGAAGTTCATCTTCTGAAAATACCTTTTCCTCATCATAATACTGAATATGTTTAATTTGGTTGAACTTGATTTACTTCTATTATAAGACTTTATACAAAAGAGTATAGCGTCATTTATTGTTTTCCTTGGATTCGCTAAATGATATGCTCTTTCTGAGTTTAATAATGTTGCATGGAATCTTTCAACTACACCATTAGACTGAGGATGCGCAACAGCACTAAAAGTTAACTTAAATTTGTATAATTTTGCTAAATCTTTCAAATAATAATTATTATTGAGTTCTAAACCTGAGTCATATTGTATTGTTTTTGTAATCGGAAAATGTTGAAAAGACAACAATAGCTTTTCTATACTTTTCTATATAAGCTTGTACGTATTTAGAAAAATTATCTAGAATTGTTAATAAAACATTTTGTCTGTTTACATCTAATAAATCAATGTTTACATGCTCAAAAGGTGTTTCAGTTATAATCAAGATTCTTCCTACAGTTTTTGTTTTATTACAAGTATCACACGACTTAATATAATTTTCAAAATCATTATTCATATTTTTCCATACATAACGATCCCGTATGCTTCTATAAGTTTCATTAGTTTCTTTGTGAACTGAAGTTTTACTAGAGTGAAAATTTTCAATAATTTGCTGTCTTTCTTCCTCTTCAGGAATAGTAACTACATCATGGCAAATTGTAAAGATGACTTCTGTATCTTTAAAAATATAACTCAAACTTTCAAGTAAAGATAAATGTTTAATTGAATTAATATAATAATTATTAGGAGTTAATTCGTTTTTCAGTTGAAAAAATATTCTAAAACAATTTTTCAAACATAGAGACTCAATTTTCCTTGTCGGTAATTGAACTATATAGTCTTTTCTATTTTGAACATTTAAACTACTTTTGACAGTTAAAGATTGTGACAAATTTAGACTTTGTTCTTCAGAATTGGTAAAAATATCATCAATTAAAGTTAATAAAAGAGGGTAGTCTCTAGATTCATCTTCTGGTACTAAATAAATTATGTTTTTATGCAGATCAAATATTAGACTATCATTTGTGTGTTTAATTATGTTGATATCTACAAAAGACATATTTCTTCTCTCTATACAAAAATTATCAAAAAGTTGTTCATATACCTTTCTTTCATTTCGATTAAAAGGTTACTTTCGTTTTCACTTCCAGACTCTGAATTTTCATTTAAAGCTTTTTTAGTATCGATTTCATGCTTTATTTCATTTGTGAAGCTTAATTGATTACCGTCTAAATAAAAAATATCTTTATATTTTAAACAAATATTTTCTAGCAACGCCTTTTCCTCTACATTTATATCATCTTAACGTAAGCTATCTAAAATTCTATTATTCCTTTCACTTTGAGAGAAATTGTTTACCTGAATGTTTTCAGTTTTGTGATCACAAAATATTTCAGGAATTTCTTCTAAACAGTACCGGCCTAATAAAAATTGTTCATTTTCAGAAAAATTTGCACATGTAGTATTTATGTTACCTCTTTCATTTACTTTCATAAGTGCATTTGGGATTTTTACTTGTTCATTAGTACAAACACCTTTCTTTAGTATCTTATTTTTTACAGGGATCTCAATTGTTTGAATACTTCTTCCAGGAATAACATAATGAATCTTATTTTGATTAAAAGAATTGTTTCCATCTGATTGTCTTTCTAAAAATTTACTTCTATGTGATAAAATATGTTTAGTTGTACATTCCTTTTTTAGTAATTTTACCTGAATGTTTTTCTTCTGAATTAATTTTATCTCTGAAAAATTCTTTTAACTTTAAAGTTCTAAAATTTAATATAAGTTGTTTGTTCAAGGTCTATGATTGCATTGAATCTGTCAAAAAATCTATGCCTATTAATGCATCAAAATGAAACCTAAAATCAAAAAGACATTGGAAGTTTAACACTTTTATTTATCTCTTCATCGTTTCCTTGATTATTAATTCCAGAAATTGTAAAATTCTCATTATTCATTTGAAAAACATATTTTTGTAAAGCTACAGAACTTTTTATTAAGGAAATCGGAGCACCTGTATGAATTAAGTATCTAAATTTCTGTTTATCTTCTATGCAATACAACTGACTCATTTACAATGTGAGTATCTTTTCTCGATCAGAATTCTTTCTATTTGGTATTCGGGTTGCACCGTGTTTAGCGTTCGAAAAACTTGTATTTATCTGGTGGATTGAAATGATTGACATTAGAATTTCTTTGAACAAAATGTCGTTGTTAAAATTCACCATGATTATAATTTTGTAAACCACCATTATTTTTGTTTGTAATTTGATATGTACCTAAACGATTCCTATCAAGAAAACTTCGATTAAGATTTGAATTATTTCTCGAATTGAAATTTTTTGTCTAGTTTTGTTGTCTTTTAAAACAATTAGCAAACATATGACCAACTTTTTTGCAAAATTGGCAGTAAATATTTTATTTTGAATTATGTTCGTGTCTAAAATTATTTCTTATGTTACCATAACTTTCTCTAGGCAAAATACGAATATTATTTATATATTTATTTCTTTATTCTCTTTACAAACACCAAATAGGTACTTACATGTGAAGAGTTAAGCAGTACACAAGTATTTGAGAATGTCGCAGACATGCCAATATCAGGAAGGGTTTGCATCCTGATGCAGCAATAATATGCGCCTAAGCTCACCAAATTTGATGTTAAATAGGTCAGGAAGTATGCTATTGGACAGCATATCATTGCAGACACTGAGTAGATAAGTGAAGGGCGAAGGACTTCCGTTGTTAATGTAGAAGAGATTAGATGAGAGTAGTCTTAAGCTAAATTTGGGGACCCTAAACTTAACGCTATTGCTCAAGCCACAATCAAAATATTTTCTGTTATTTAGAATGTTATATATAAAGATAACAGCAAGGGTATTTCTCCTCGTGCTCAAAGAACAGAGATGGAAGGTTGTTAACATTGACCTATAAGATACCATCAAGGGATATATGCCATTCTTTTTGACATAGAGATAGCGCAGAAAACGTTTTTGAACTTTTTCAATTTCATTACTGTTGGTATAACAATTTGGTGACCAAATATTGGAGGCATTATTAGAATTATGGATGCTGCTTGAACCTGGTTTTGAAATTTTATTTTTTTTTAAATATGGTTTTGATTTTTTTTAATTTGCAATATTCTCTTCCTGAATTAAAAATTGTTCTGCCTCAGATAAACTCTCAGGTTTTTGTGCCCTTAATATAGAACCAAAGGGATCATTTACCCCCGCTAAAAAAGTTTTGAGAGCAATTTTTTCATGACATTTAATTAAAGTATCTTTCTCTTTATTTGATAAAGTATCTTCTAACCCAACACTACTTCTTAATTTTGTGAGCAAATCTTCAATTCTTTGACATAAACACTAGGTGTTTTATTTTGTTTTGAAAACTAGAACTTAAACCTCTTAATAAACCTTCGGTGTCTCTGGAATCACCGTAAAGCCCTATTAATAATCCCCTTATCTCTGTCCAACTGTGAAGATTTCTTGAGGAAATACTTTTTATCATAAATATTAAAGCATTTCATTATTGATTATCTTCAATATTATCTACTCTCTTCGAGGTGTCATTCCTTTGTACGCAAGACAATATATATTATATATAAATATAATATATATTGTTTCTGGTCGGGAACCTTCATCAGTTGCGCTTCCCACATTTGATTGTCCTGTCGAACACTTCTTTATGCATTTGATGCTTTTCGTTAAATTTGAAGACGTGAGATGTAAGACCGACATCTAGGATTTTCAAGAGAATCAGTACACAGAGGTTCCGAATCTGGAGTCGTTCCGTGTAATTGCTATTCTCCCTTAACTCCTAGGACAGAATGTCACGATAAAAATTTTCAGGTTACTTCACCTGTCAGGTCAAATTCAATATTATCGTTTACAAAATTACAAGCTTTAAACGAATTAGTGAAGATCTCTTGAGAGCTAACCCATGGAAACCTTCCATTTACACCTTCACATGAAAATTAGTCAAATTTAATTTCTTTAATAAAAATTGAAACATTTCAGACAAATGAAAGAGTCGTTTTTATTTTGCATTTTCCACTTGTGGAAATTTCGGAATACGATTTCTATCATATGTTTTCTGCTCCTACTAAGGACAGTAAAACAAATTTATTTACGATGTTAGTCTGAAGTTGGTAGACAATGTAACTCGTTCGTCGAAGTTAGTTTCCTTGGACTTCCAGCGTCTTGAAGTGGTTGATCTCAGAACGTTTCAATAGCTGTGTATCTGCCATCGTCATCAGGTAAATGATAGGAAATTCAGAGTATGAGTCGTATTTATATTATACCCTTAACCGGTCATGCGTCGCCGGTCATGGTCATTGGGTCTTATCTGGTCCACTCAGCGTCGCCGTACCTGGAGGTTGGTTGTGGTGATGCGTAGCGACAGAGGCCGAAGAAGAGCTATCCAAATATTTTTAATTTGGACGCTGGGCTGGCTAATTATGTTTTAGTTCTAGATTATATATGCTGTATCTATGCATTTTCTTTTGTACCAGTGCTCTTCCTTGTGAATTGCTCTAGCTTGGTCCCAGTTGATATTATGGTGTTCGGTCCATGCGTGATTAGCTAGCCCAGACTTCGTTACCTCTGCCCTTTGAGTAGCTGTGCGGTATTCCTTAATCCTGGTGTCCAGCGGTCGCTTTGTCTCTCCAATGTAAAGATTGCCACATTCACATGGTATGCTGTATATACAGTTGTTTGGTATTGCTGGTGCGTCGGGCCTCGTTCTTGTTATCATGCTCCTCAAGGTGTCGTTGCTTTTGAAGATCATTCTGATTCCATAGCTGTGTGCAATTCTTCTAAGTTTCTCCGACAAGCCTTTAGTACACGGTAATAGTAAAGTTGCTACCGTGGTATCCTCTTCCTGCCTAGGTGGTTTGTCCAGCTCTTCAAACGCATTGGTAATGATCGTTTCCGGATATCCATTCCCCAAAAGGTCTTTTCTAAGTTTCACTTGTTCTTCTTTGAACGCTTCTGGTGTGCTGCAGATATTTTTGACTCTATGGATTAGTGTTTTGATGATGCCAGTTTTCGTGGCTGTTGGGTGGTTGGAATTGTAGTGAAGGTATAATCCTGTATGCGTATCCTTCCTGTAGACTGTTGTTTGGGTTCCGGTCCTAGTCCTTTGACACTTTACATCAAGGAATGGTAGGCACCCACTCTCTTCCATCTCCATGGTGAATCTAATGGATGGTTGGGATTGGTTCAGGTGCTCAAGGAATGCCTTTAGTTCTGTCTCTCCATGTTGCCAAATAATAAAGGTGCCATCTACATACCTCAACCATAGCTTAGGCTGCTTCTCGAAACTCCTCAGTGCATGTTCTTCGAACCATTCCATGTAGATGTTGGCGATGGTTGGTGATAACGGGGAACCCATAGGCAATCCATCTTCTTGCATGAAGAACCGGTCCTTCTCCTGAAAGTAGCAGTTCTTGAGGCAACATTCAAGCAAGTCCATGATTGTGTCTATTGGCAGCTCCGTCCTCTCCATCAGGGTTCCGTCTTCAGTAAGTTTCTTTCTCACTATGCTGACAGATTCGTCTAGTGGTACGTTCGTGAAAAGGTTTTCAACGTCGAAACTTACTAAGCGATGTTCTGAAGACATACTGTATATAGAACCAATTGAGAACCTCAAACTTGAAGTTGATTAACTGACATTTATTTGGATTTTTTTCCAATCAACTTTCAATTTATTACATTTTTTAATAATACAGTACAATTGGATGCAGTTTTCAATTCTAATAAACTTTGCTTGATTACAGTTTGAGATATTATAAAAAAATAAAGTTCACTTTTAAACAAAATTGATATATTTTTTGAAAGCTAGTATATAGTTGGGAAAGTTACAGAAATACTTATTATACAATTTTTAGTGCAATGTCATAGGTAGATGCAGTTTTTAATTATAATTACTTCTATTTGATAACAATTGTACATCTTAATAGAAATGTAGATATTTGATTTGTTAATAAAAAGTCCTCTTTTATGAGAAACCTGGTCTACATTTAAAAAACTGACATGGAATTATTAATGTTTACGTTGTGAAGAATAACTTTCTCTCTTAACTTTCAGAGTATCGGTCGTATTTATATCATACCCTTAACAACACTCTCAGAGATCATGCTGAATACATTCTACCTGAGACAAGAAGAAAATTGACTCCACATCACAGCAAACCACCACATCTTTATGGACTACCCAAGATACACAAGGCTGGAGTACCTCTCAGACCGATTACAAGTTCGCGCAACTCACCAACAGCAGCACTATCGAAATTCCTTCTACCAATCATCCAACCTTTGGAGGGCAAAACATTTTCGCACGTCAAGAACTCAAAGCACTTTGTCGAAATCATTGGATCTATGGAACTTGGGCCAGAACATCGCTTAGTAAGTTTCGACGTTGAAAACCTTTTCACGAACGTACCACTAGAAGAAATCTTTGAACATAGTGAGAAAGAAACTTACTGAAGACGAAACCCTGATGGAGAGAACGGAGCTGCCAATAGACTCAATGATGGACTTACTTGAATGTTGCCTCAAGAACTTCTACTTTCAGGAGAAGGACCGGTTCTTCAAGCTAGAAGATGGATTGCCTATGGGTTCCCCGTTATCACCCCATTATTATCAACATGCTCTGAGGAGTTTCGAGAAGCAGCCTAAGCTATGGTTGAGGTATGTCGATGACACCTTTATTATTTGGCAACATGGAGAGACAGAACTACAGGCATTCCTGGAGCACCTTAACCAATCGCAACCATCCATTAGATTCACCATAGAGATGGAAGAGAGTGGGTGTCTACCATTCCTTGATGTAAAGTGTCAAAGAACTAGGACCGGAATCCAAACAACATTCTACAGGAAGGCTACGCATACAGGATTATACCTTCACTACAATTCCAACCACCCATCAGCAACGAAAACTGGCATCATCAAAACACTAATCCATAGAGACAAAAATATCTGCAGCACACCAAAAGCCTTTAAAGAAGAACAAGTGAAACTTAAAAAGACCTTTTGGCGAATGGATATCCGGAAAATCATTACCAAGGCGTTTGAAGAGCTGGACAAACCACCTAGACAGGAATAGGATACCACGGTAGCAACTCTACTATTACCGTATACTAAAAGCTATGGAATCAGCATGATCTTCAAAAGCAACGACACCTTGAGTAACATGATAACAAGAACGAGGCCCGACGCACCAGCAATACCAAATAACTGTATATACAGCATACCATGTGAATGTGGCAATCTTTACATTGGAGAGACAAAGCGACCGCTGGACACCAGGATTAAGGAACACCGCACAACTACTCAAAGGGCAGAGGTAACGAAGTCTGGGCTAGCTAATCACGCATGGACCGAACACCATAATATCAACTGGGACCAAGCTAGAGCAATTCACAAGGAAGAGCACTGGTACAAAAGAAAATTCATAGAGACAGCATATATAATCTCCAACGAAAATATAATTTGCGAGCCCAGCGTCCAAATTAAAAATATTTGGAGAGCTCTTCTTCGGCCTCTGTTTCTACGCATCACCGGCAACCAACCTCCAGGTACGACAACGCTGATTGGACCAGATAAGACCCAATGACCATGACCGGCGATGAATGGCCGGTTAAGGGTATAATATAAATAGGACCGATACTCTGAATTTCCTATCATTCACCTGATGACGATAGCAGATACACAGCTATTGAAACGTTGTGAGATCAACTACTTCAAGGCGATGGAAGTCCAAGCAAACTTCGAAGAAAATTTATTTACCCTCATTCCTTATTACAAGTACACTGCGATATCTAGAGATGGCAAGCAGTATCTTTCTCTAAACGATAAAGATCGTTCAGAAATAATTAAAAATGAATTTCGTTTATGCTAGAAGCACTATTCCAAGACACTTATTGAAGAATCTCCATATGAATTTAAATTTTTAATGGAATCGCACATTTCAACAAACTGTAAAAAGATTGTTGCTGCAATTGAAGACTATAATGTTCAAAAATTATACGATAACTGGCTAATTATCCTAATCTTTGCCAGTGGCAACAATTTGTCCACGCAATCCAAGACCTTCATTTAATGTATTAGAAAGATCTGCTCCAGAAGTCAACAGTATCGCTTGAAAATTTGATGATCCTTTCTCACCACCATCGGCCTCAACGACACACTTCGTCTTGAGTGTGAAGAAAATTTAAGAGAGTGAAAAAAGTTGAGTAAACTGTTGTGAAAAACGATTTCAAACAGTTAAATTGTAGACAAACTGACTGTTGTTTGCTTTAGCATTATCATATTGCTAATTGTTTTAATTTTAGCTGATTTTGCTTTTTCCGGATATGGACTGCGTCATTTTTTCGAATTAATTTATTTATATATCTGAAACCAGCATATGAACAAAGTTTCCCGACGTTTCGCGCACACTTATAAGGGGCTTTTTCAAGGATGAGAAAACAAAACAAATTTTACTTACCTTGCGGCGACTCCCTTCGGTTCGTCTTTTTCTCACAAACACACTTTGAAACCTCACTTTTTTAAACATGTCTCAATGATGCACAAATTGTAAATTAACTAACACTTTGGATCTAGCAAACATAGAAATAATAATTGGCTCCCTGAAATTCCGGGTAAAAGAAGGGTAGGAGGCACTTAATAGGATAATTTTGGATTTTTTTATGGTATTTTTGAATAGCTTCCTCAAGTTTTTATTAGTAGGTAATGTAAGTGATTTATTTTGTTCATGCGATTTCTGTTGAAATGTGGATGCAGGGTTGCCAGATGGACGAAAGTTCAAAACCGTTTGTGCTCACATAGACAGGTGTTTATAGATCGAGCTGTTTCATCGATATTTATCCTTTAGAGAGGGTAACATTTGTGAGATAGGATAGTGGCTTGTAGTCTGTTTTTTTTCCCAATCCTATCCGTGACCTTACTGATATATGGCAAATATGCTACTGATTTTCTAGGTAACAATTCTTTCTTAGGAAGGAGATTTTTGTGACGAGAAATGGAATTGTGAATCTCTCGTCTACTGTAGCCGTTCTTTAGTAGGCTACCCTCTACCCAAGCTAATTCCCTTCTCAAACTTTTGGGTTCGGAAATTTATATAGCTCGATGGACCAGGAAGTTCACGACTGACCGTTTCTGAGATGGATAATAATGGGACCGGGCGCGGAGATATCTGTCAGTACATGTTGGTTTTCTGTATACAGAGTGGCCCAGGCGACTATTTGGCAACCGTGAAACCAACACGTCCAGGAAGGGCAGGGATCCATTGGACTCAATTTCCATAGTGAATTAGACCAATCAATAGAGCAAAAATTAACTGATAATGTGTAAAAAATACTATCTGGATACCGACTGTGCCATCACATTAACAACGATTCGTAGCGATATTATGCTATGTTTTCCACTCGCAAGTATGTTTTTTTTACTTTGTTATAAACAATTGAAGCAAGAAAATTACTTCAATCAAAACTAATAAACTAATCTCAATGGTGTCAACAGGTCAATTGTAAAGTATGAAAATACCAATAAAATGAGCTCAGGCTCATTAGTAACAGGGTAAAATACTGGCAATACTGGAAAATATAACATTTAAAATCGAATCTTCGTCACTTTAGAAGCTGTAGAACTGGGCTTGTAGGAACCGGTTTATTAGTGTTTGAACAATTGTGATATAAAGTTTTTTGTTCACTATTTCTGCATTGTGCCTCCATGCGTCATAGATAATCAAATTTCAATTTTGAAAAAAATTGTTGAAAATAGAGGTGTCATTCTACAAAGTATGTATGTTAAAAACTTGTTTTATACTATTATAAAATTGTAAGTTTGTTTGTTTGTTTGTTCAGGCATCACGTAAGAACTACTTAACTGATTTTGTTGAATCTTTTTTTGTGGCGAAGCCTATAGTTTGACTTAAAATCTGGTAGACATTTTATCTCTCTAAATTGACAAAAACGGTAGATATACCGAAAAAACTTCTACCATGTTGGGTAATTCAATTACTCAATTGGTTCCACCGTACGCACAAAATATTAGATACTGGCATCAGCTTAGCTTTTATTCAAAATTCGGAATGTGCAAATGTAAAATGTTTCGATTTAACAAAAATCAACTTATATCAAGCGTAATTTTACAGGGTGTTCTGTATATAGGAAACTTAGAGAGGAGTAGAATTAAATGGATTTAAAAAATCTAAAAAAAGTTATATTTGGTGTCCTATGAGCAGCTGGATATATACGATGTGGTGGAAATATATATTGAGTGGGGCATAAACAGTTCCATATTCCAAGTGGTTGAAAAAGGGTAGAAATTTATAGTTTGGATAAAAAATCTTATGTAAGCTGTTAGGATCTTTGAATTATGTTCAGAAGATATTACTGTTATGAAATCGATTGAAGAAATGTTAGAAGCAGTTGTTTATAGAGGGTTGTTGGAATATAAGATGGAGTCGAATATAGTTTATGGTGTGGTTAAAAACGTGTTTTATATCCACAAGTATTTGCATATATAGGATGGCTGTAATATATAGCGGAGTATAATTACAGCCATAAAGATGGGTTTAAAAAATATTATAAAGAATTGTTATGATCTACAAGCTGTTCCATATACCGGATGGTTGAAATATAGGCCGAGTGGATTCTAAGGATACAGGATGATACAAAAATGTTATATTGTGTGGCAAATAAGTAGTTGCATATAAAAGGTTATTGAAATATAGGGTGGTGTAGAGTTATAATTGTACAGGGTGGGTAAAAAATACCAGGAAAATTTTGTTATATAGCAGTTGCTTATAGGGAGTAGGTACCTGAAATATGGGGCGAGGTAAAGTTATAGTAATACATTGTGATTCGAACAAGGTTAGAAAATGTTGCAAATGAAGAATGGTTTAAATGAAGTGTGGAGATAAATTATACGTTATAAAGTGGTTGAAAAAATATGACGAAAAATTGTGTAATAGCGTAGTTCATAATAAGCTGCAGAGATAGGATAGTTGAAATAGAGGGTGGAGAAGTGTTATGGTTAATTATTTAAAAAAAGTTATATTGGTTGGCCAATAAGCAGTAGCGTATACAAGGTAGTTGTAATTCATACAAGGTGATTCAAAAACATGTTGAATAAAACTGTTAACATATAGGGTGCTCAATAAGCTGTTGCGGTTTCGGTGAAACATATTTGGCTTTGATGGATTTATAGTTATACAGGTTGGTACAAAAAATTGTTATACTGGGTAGCCGATAAATAGTTGCAAATACAAGGTGGTTGAAATAGCGGGTGGAGTAGATTTATAGTTAAACAGGTTTGATAATATTTTTTTCTAGGATAGAACATGAGCTGTTGCATATATGCAATATCTGAAACATGGATCGAAGTAAAATTATAGTTCATACAGTGTGATTAAAACAATGTTAGAAAATGCTCCATATAAGGTGTGGTTGAAATACAAGGTGGAGACAAATTATACTTTCAAGGGTGGTTCAAAAATGGTTATATAGCGTAGTCCATAAGCAGTTGCATATATAAGTGAGTGGACCAGAGTTATAGTTAAGTGTTTAAAAATTTTATAATTGGTGGCCCCTAAGCAGATGCACATACAGGGTGGTTGAAATATTTTGTAGAGTAAAATTATAGTTATACAGTGTAGTTAAAAATAAGTTGTTATGTTTGACAAATTGGCAGCGTTGTATACAGGATGGTCTTAATATAGATGGAAGTAGAGTTAATTATGCAAAGCGGTTAAAAAAATGTTGAATAAAATTGTTATATAGGGTGGCCAATAAGGAGTTACAGTTTGGGTAAGGGTTTAAACAAAAGTTTGGTGTTAGGGTGCAAAACTGTGTTTTTATATTTGTGACACACCAAAGGTTCGACAGACATTTCCATTGGGATGGATCAAAAAAAGATTGAAAAAAAAGTTATATAGGGTGACCATAAACATTGTTGCATTCTAATATGGAATATCTGAAATATGGGGAGAAGCAAGATTATAGTTTTAGAGTGTGTAACAATGTTCCCGTAGCTAAAACACTTCCTATAGTAAAAGAATTATTGGAACATGACTATTCACTTCATCAACGAACTCGTTTATCTATTAACACAATAATGGAATTACTCACTTTCTGTACGAAAACAACTTACTTTCAGTTAAACGATGATTTCTACCAACAAGATTTTGGCATGGCTATGGGTTCTTGTCTGTCCCCTGCCTTAAGTAACATCTTTATGGACAAATTTGAAGAACAAATGATTTTTTCAAAAGAAAATAAACCGTTGGTGTGGTGGCGTTATGTTGACGACATATTCATTATTTGGGAACAAAATCTGGAAAATTTACAGGAATTATTAACCGACATAAACAACAAAGAACCAACCATAAAATTTACATTAGAAATCGAACAAAATAACAAACTACCTTTTTTGGACATTTTAATAATAAAAACACAATCTTCATTTGAAACAGAAGTTTACAGAAAACCAACTCACACTAACAGATATCTCAATTTTAACTCGAACCATCCAAATACGGTAAAAAGAGGTGTTATTAAATCTTTATATGACAGAGCAAAGACTAACTGCTCAGATACTACTAAATTCAACAAAGAAAAATCATTTATACAAAATGTTCTAACTGCAAACAATTACCCTCAAAAATTTATTAACAAAGAGTTAAATAAAATTGAGCACAAAACAACTGACAACCAACAACAGACTTCACCTAATAATACTGACAACCAGGAAAACCACATTATAACAACAACAATACCATATATACAGGGCCTGTCAGAGAGATTGAGAAGAGTAGGCAACAAATTTAACATCAAAACTACATTTAAAACAACAAATACGCTTAAATCTATTATAACAAAAACAAAACCAAAAAACGCTACGCAAAACTCAAAAAATTGCATTTATAAGATTCCTTGTGAATGTAATAAGTTTTATATTGGAGAAACCTCTAGACCTCTTAATGTTCGAATAAATGAACATCAAAATTACATAAAGAAACGTCAGTTCGAAAAATCAAAAATTTGTGAACATGCTTGGGACCAAGGCCATAAAATACAATTTCAAAACACAACAATATTACACAAAGAAGAACACTGCACAAAACGAAAATTAAAAGAATCTGCCTAAATTCTGTTAAATGAAAACGACTGCATCGCTTCTACTTCCGTAGATTTCCGTCATGTCTGGTTGCCGATAATTAAAGATGAAATTAACAATGGGCATATCCTTTTGAACAACCCTATATCGGGATAGTTCATGAGGTTTTTTCCTAGGTTTTCCCTTATGACTTTAATGGGATCACTGAATTATCAGAATTCTTTGATCGCACTTTTTTTGGCAAATGCACTATCTTAAAAAGAAAGTCGTCCCTAGGAACGCCACAAATAAATTCTGAAGACAATTTTTCAAGTTCTTCCAACTTGAAAATTTTTTTTTTGATTTTAATGATCTTTGGAATTTCTTGTGCACCCTGTATATTTAAAATCAAAGAAATTCCATAGTAACGTAAACATATTTGTCAAAATAATTGTCATATATTTCAATTTTACTTTATAAATTTATATCCATTGAAAACGAAATCCGACAGGATTTTGAAACGTTTGGTTTTAAAATATACACAAGTTTGAACTCTGATGTGGTATTATTCCCAAGAAAATCTAAAATAAACTAGAAGATGCCACAAATAACATTCAGAAAACAACAATGTTAGAAAAAGCTGCATATAAAGGTTGATTAAAATATAGAGTAAAGAGAAATTGTAAAAGGTGGATCAAAAAATATCAGAAATAATTGTTATACACCGTATACCATAAACAGTTGCATAGCTGAAATATAGGGTAGAGACGAGTTATAGTCGGGGGTTCAAAAAACAAATAAACAGCAGCTTATACAGGATGGTTGCAATATAGGGTGAAGTAAAGTTATAGTTATTCAAGGTGATTAAAAAAATTTCGAATAAAATTGTTATATAGGGTGGCCCATAAGTACTTGCAGTTTGCGTGAAATATATTCGGAATTGGTGGATTTATAGTTAAGTAGGGTGGTTGAAATAAGTTAGAACATTTTTTATATAGGATAATTCATATGTTTCATAAGTTATTTATTTTTGCGAAGGCTTGAACATTCAGTACGCGGGTGAATATATATATATATATATATATATATATATATATATATATATATATATGTTTTTAAGTTTTCGCGGGCACTAAATGTATTCGATGGTTTCCGGGAATTCATCCACGTAGTTTATAACTGACGACGACGTTACAGTATTCGAGTAACTAGAAGCGAAAGCAGAAGGCTACGAGAATTATGCGAACCGACCTGAAGAGAGCAGATGTGACTCTGCCGAAACGTCGTCATTTTACCATCGATCCCGGCAGGGATCAGTTACCAACTACGCGGATAAATTCCCGGAAACCACCTAAAACATATATATATATATATATATGTCCAGTCGTAGGCTTTCACGAATGGAACAATATGAAGAAATAATTATCCGGGAATACATCCGTTCGTTATATTGATTCATGTATGAAGTATGAATCCTGCAAACGTTACGCCAAGGTTTCACTAGGCATTCTCAATGCGTTTTTACGGTGAACTAACAGGTGATCTACCTGAGCTTTTTATTTTATACGTCTCCCTCGGATTGGTTGGTGTTGACTCCGCCCCCTTCGATGCCGTGCCGGGTGTGTTGCTTGTTGACGGGTTTGTATTTTGCGTAGCTGATTGTGTTTTATTTTGATGTTGAATGATTGTCTTCCATGTGTTAGACAGGTGCAGGGCGTCGTCTCTTTTGTTTAGTTGTCCAGTTTTCTCTATTTCTACAGCTTCTCTTATCAGTCTGGTTTTGTAATGAGTAGTTTGTGAGATCTGTTTACAACTATCGAAATTGATTTTATGGCCCAACTGTTGCTGGTGTTGGAACAGGGCCGATGTCGTTTGTTTATTTACCGGTAGAAGAAGCACTTCAACAAATATCAGCGAAAAACTAAAAGTAGTCTTACCATACATCGAAGGGACAACGGACAGAATTCGCCGAATTCTTCGAAGGCATGACATAGCGACATCATACAAACCGCTCGAGACTAAAGGCACAAATTTAGGAAACCAAAAGTTATACCTGAAAACCAAAGGGTCTATAGTATAACTTGCGGAACGTGCGACAATGTATACGTCCGACAAAACGAACAGGAGAATTTCAGCCCGTTTAGAGGAACACAAATTAGCTGTCAAAAATAAACAAACGACATCGGCTCTGTTCCAACACCAGCAACAATCGGGCCATAAAATCAATTTCGATAGTTTGTAGAAACAATAACACGTGTGAGCGACATGTGTTGTTGGTTAGACACCACACATCTCTCTCACCTGCTTTGGCGATATTGTGCCGATAGGCTGCTCAGTTTGTATCCAGTGGGCGTGAATCTTTTGTTCTGGAGTTATTAGCTGCAGGACAATGGACACACACAGTTCAACAAGAAAACGACAAAGATAGCTAAATTTACAATTTATTTCCCTTTTTTAAATCAACACTGTTTTCCATATATTTAAGTCAGTAGCAGATAACGAAATTAAACATATATATATATATATATATATATATATACACTAACCGTTACCCGCGGTTTGACCCGCGTACTGAATTTTCAAGCCTTCGCAAAAAGAAATAACTTATGAAACATATGAATTATCCTATATAAAAAATGTTCTAACTTGTTTCAACCACCCTACTTAACTATAAATCCACTAATTCCGAATATATTTCACGCAAACTGCAAGTACTTATGGGCCATCCTATATATCAATTTTATTCGACATTTTTTTAATCACCTTGAATAACTGTAACTCTACTTCACCCTATATTGCAACCATCTTGTATATGCTGCTGTTTATTTGTTTTTTGAACCCCTGAGTGTAACTCTTCTCTACCTTATATTTCAGCTATGCAACTGTTTATGGTATACGCTGTTAAACAATTATTTCTGATATTTTTTGATCCACCTTTTAAAGAAAGATTTCCTCTATATTTTAATCAACCTTTATATGCAGCTTTTTCTAACATTGTGTTACACACTCTAAAACTATAATCTTGCTTCTCCCCATATTTCAGATATCTCATATTAGAATGCAACTGTTTATGGTCACCCTATATAACTTTTTTTTTCAATCTTTTTTTGATCCATCATAATGGAAATACCTGTCGAACCTTTGGTGTGTCACAAATATAAAAACACAGTTTTGCACCCTAACACCAAACTTTTGTTTAAACCCTTACCCAAACTGTAACTCCTTATTGGCCACCCTATATAACAATTTTATTCAACATTTTTTTAACCGCTTTGCATAATTAACTCTACTTCCATCTATATTAAGACCATCCTGTATACAACGCTGCCAATTTGTCAAACATAACAACTTATTTTTAACTACACTGTATAACTATAATTTTACTCTACAAAATATTTCAACCACCCTGTATGTGCATCTGCTTAGGGGCCACCAATTATAAAATTTTTAAACACTTAACTATAACTCTGGTCCACTCACTTATATATGCAACTGCTTATGGACTACGCTATATAACCATTTTTGAACCACCCTTGAAAGTATAATTTGTCTCCACCTTGTATTTCAACCACACCTTATATGGAGCATTTTCTAACATTGTTTTAATCACACTGTATGAACTATAATTTTACTTCGATCCATGTTTCAGATATTGCATATATGCAACAGCTCATGTTCTATCCTAGAAAAAAATATTATCAAACCTGTTTAACTATAAATCTACTCCACCCGCTATTTCAACCACCTTGTATTTGCAACTATTTATCGGCTACCCAGTATAACAATTTTTTGTACCAACCTGTATAACTATAAATCCATCAAAGCCAAATATGTTTCACCGAAACCGCAACAGCTTATTGAGCACCCTATATGTTAACAGTTTTATTCAACATGTTTTTGAATCACCTTGTATGAATTACAACTACCTTGTATACGCTACTGCTTATTGGCCAACCAATATAACTTTTTTTAAATAATTAACCATAACACTTCTCCACCCTCTATTTCAACTATCCTATCTCTGCAACTTATTATGAACTACGCTATTTCACAATTTTTCCTCATATTTTTTCAACAACTTTATAATGTATAATTTCTCACTGTGTAACGATAACATTTTTTTACCCACATTGTATAATTATTGTTCTACCCCACGCTATATTTCAACAACCTTGCATATGCAACTACTTATGGGCCACCCTATTCAATTCCACACATTTTTCAACCACCTGGTATATACAACTGTTAATGGTCCACTCAATATATCTCTTTTGAACCACCCCTTATAACTTCCCCCTTATTTCAACCACATTGTATATATGCAACTACTTACCTAATATACCTTTTTTCAAGATTTTTAAATCCATTTAATTCTACCTATTCTATATATGGAACACCCTATAAAATTACACTAGATATATCAGTTGAAATTTTTTTAAATCGAAACATATAACATTGGCATATTCCGAATTTTGAATAAACGCTAAACTGATGCAAGTTTCTAAAATTTGGTGCAATTGACTAATTGTGTATGTTTTACCGGACATGCTAGTAGATTTTTACCGATATCTACCGTTTCTGTCAAAGTAGGGAGATAAAATGTATACCACATTTTAAGTCAAACTATAAGCTTTGCAACAAAAACAGATTCAGCAAAATAAATTCAGTAGTTCTTATGTGATGAGCTAACAAATAGAGAACTACAATTTTATAATAGTATATAGTATATAGATATATATATATATATATATATATATATATATATATATATATATATATATATATATAGGGTGTCCCAAAAGTCCCGGAACGGCATTTTATCTCGGCGGGAACGCATTTTAGAGAAAAATATTTTAAACAAAACTTATAGGATTCGTCCCTGGCTATCGAATTGTGACCTTGATTTTGACCTTAACCTTCAAGGTCATTTCAAGGTCAAGTCGATCTTTTCAAATGGGACAACATATTTCTGACCTCGGAAATGGAAAGATCGGAAAATTTTACGTTCAAATATGTCCTTGATCATTTTTAAAACTTGACCTCTGGTGGTCAGTAAAGGTCAAGTCAAGGTCAAGAACAACTTCGTTGCGTAGCTCGTCAAATATGGGTCTAAAAAATTTCAAGAACTAAGGTTTAGAATTTTTCAACGGCAATGCGATGCCTAGTATGGCTACGCAACGAAGTTGTTCTTGACCTTTACTTGACCTTTATTGACAACCAGAGGTCAAGTTTTAAAAATGGTCAAGGACATATTTGAACGTGAAATTTTCCGATCTTTCCATTTCCGAGGTCAGAAATATGTTCTCCCATTTGAAAAAATCGACTTGACCTTGAAATGACCCTGAAGGTCAAGGTCAAATTCAAGGTCACAATTCGATAGCCAGGGACGAATCCTATAAGTTTTGTTTGAAACATTTTTCTCTAAAATGTGTTCCCGCCGAGATAACTTGCCGTTCCGGGGCTTTTGGGACACCCTGTATTTGTAGCTCTCTAGATGGTCCGGGTGTACGTCCGTTGAAAGTTTTGTCCCTGTAAAGGAACGGTCGCCTGACGTTTCGCCAAAATCTCACTTGGCATTTTCATAAGGCTTTTCCTCTTCTTCCAACACGAAGGGTTCATATCCGAGATCGTCGGCTAGGTCGTTCTCCGCTTGGTCTGCTCTCCGTGGCGTCTGAAGTGGAAGTGAGCTCCGATATGTGCGCGCCGCTATTTATGCTATCTCCCGAGTCCCCTCCTTTTTCTTTGCCCCGCTTCCGATTGCGTTGAGGGGGCGGTTCCCGTTGTTTTGATTGGGTGACACCATTGCGTTGTCGCAAATTGTACCGATGACGTGGTTCTGTTTGTACCGATGGCGGCCGCAGATGTTCGTTAGAAGGGTGGGCGTCCTGATAGTTAGCTACGAGTGACGGAATGCAACGTTGTGGTATTGTTGCGCTCTCTTTTAATTTGTTTTTCTTTTCCCGTAAGATGTTTTTCCAGGCTTGATGCAGGTGTAGAGCTTCGTTACGGTTATTGATTTCTCCTTCCTTTCTATAGCTTCCCTAATTGTTCTTCTTTTGAAGTTGTTTTCTGTTGTTAGAGCCCTCAACGTTGATTCTATGTCCTGTTTGCTGTTGATGTTGGAACAGGGCCGAGGTTGTGGTCTTGTTTCGTATGCTGAGTTTGTGCTCTTCGATTCGGGCTTCGATCCTACGTCTTATGAGATTTGTAGGAAGTTTTGATGTTGCTTTTCCTAAGAATTCTTCCGATCCGATCTGTTACTCCTTGTATGTACGGAAGGGTGGTCGCTGCCTTTGGGGGGTCTTGTTGGGTTTCTTCGTTCCTTGGTAGTTCTTGTTGATTCAGGGCTCGTCGTATGGTGTACCCATTCCTCCTCAAGGTCTGTGAGATGGTGTTTAGTTCCTCTTGTTTGTGTTTGGCGTCTGCAAAGCGTCGTGACCTGCATATAAGTGTATTTGCTACTGCTTGTATTTGGGAGGGATGATGGTGGGATTTAGCATTAAGGTATCTGTCGGTGTGTGTCGGCTTTCTATAGACTGTGTGTTCTAGCTTCTCTGTTTTTGTCCTTTTTAAGTAGATGTCCAGAAAAGGAAGGCATCCATCTTCTTCCATCTCCATGGTGAATTGGATCCTTTCGTGTAGAGAGTTTGCCAGGTGTATGAAATTGCTGAGTTCCGTATCCCCATGAGGCCACACTATCAAGATATCGTCTACGTATCGTAGCCAGACTTTTGGTTTCAGGGGGGCTGTGTTTAAAAGGGCCGTTTAGAAATAAGACATGAAGAGGTTTGCCACCGCTGGTGAGAGCGCCGAGCCCATAGGTGCTTACTGTCTGTAAAGTTGCCTATCAAAGGAGAAATATGTGTTTTTGAGGCAATGTTCCGCGAGTTGTATGATGTGCGCAGGAAGGTCTTCATTCATGGCAATTTGGTCCAAGGCTTCGTCGACGGGGATGCTTGGGTAAAGTTATTTGACGTCGAGACTTGCGAGGCGGTCTTCTTCTTGTAAGTTTAGGTCCCCTCATAACAATAGGCAAGTCCAGAACAAAAAGACGCCCAGACCACTCTAGTGGATACAATGGTTATAACGCTCTTCTTACGGGATTAGAACCCCCAGAAAACGAACAAATCTGTTTCTCTCAAACCAAACTTCCAATTCCGAAAGCCGACACAACCACCTAAGTGTCTCCATTTTGGTCGATTAGGCCACATAGTCGTAAACTGCCGACTCAAAGCACAAAACAACTCTCAAGCATTCAATCAAAACCATAGGCCAAATCCTGTTGGGCCTAACCAACAAACACGCCCAAACTTCCCCCCAAATAATTCCTCGGTTC
Source organism: Octodonta nipae (assembly GCA_034190945.1). Classification (NCBI taxonomy): domain Eukaryota; kingdom Metazoa; phylum Arthropoda; class Insecta; order Coleoptera; family Chrysomelidae; genus Octodonta; species Octodonta nipae. The sequence goes on from CM067216.1 coordinate 138,655,722, forward strand.
AAGAAGGACAACAGTTTCGTCCACGAAATTTCCAAAGACCCCGTTTTAGATCTCAAATGAACCCAAATTATTCTCGCCCTTCTGTCATACAGAACAATCCTAATAACCGTCCTGAAAGGACACCAAAATGTTGATTACACTCAATATTCGGGCTATTATACGGATAATAACAACACTTGAGACTACGAGGATGATAGTCAAAATTATTCTGGCTTCGAAGAAACTTTTGACGATACCCCTGTCGAACCTTTTAATAGTAAAGATTATCAGCATTTTCTAGCGCTTCCGAGCTTAGACCAACCCCCCGATTCGGCAGAACTTTGTGCGAAGTCGAAACCCAGATTCAAAACTTGAATCTCGACGATTTGAATCCTGACTTGAACTTCCCGGAGCAACTATTTCTTTAAGCCCACTTCTTACTGTGAATTCTAAAAGTCTTTACTACATTCTTGACGCTTCCTCTAAATTTAAACTCCTTATTGATACCGCAGCTGGTTCTCAATATTGAAGAAAAATATAGTCAAAAATGTCAACCAAAGATATCCTGAAAGGGTAACTATTCAAGAAAATACCACGAAAAAATGCCCATCACACAATCTACCCCAATCCCATTCGCTCCATGTAACCCACATAAAGTTTTATATACGATTTGGACATTGAGTTTGTCGGCATACTTCGTATGTTCGTATGCCATTTGGTTTAAAAAATGCACCTTCTACTTTTCAGATGGTCATGGACAATATTCTTCTGGGCATACAGAATGAACGTTGTCTTGTCTACATGAATGATATCATCGTCTACTCTCCGACCATCCATGAACATATTTTCCGATTGACAGAAGTTTTTAAACAATTTCGGAAATCTAACCTAAAAATTCAACCTGATAAGTGCGAATTTCTTCGTAAAGAAGTGGCTTATCTTGGCCATCTTATCACATAAGAAGGCGTAAAACCAAACTCCGAAAGACATCAAATCTTTTCTTGGTCTCGCTGGATATTACAGACGCTTCATACCAAATTTTGCGATGATCTCTAAACCTTTGACTAAACTACTCCAAAAAGACGTCAAATTCATCTTTGACGCAGATTGCAAGTCTTCTTTCGATGAACTGAAGCAAGCCCTTGTATCTGACCCAATCCTGATATATCCAAACGTTGAACAACCCTTCCTGCTCACTACTGATGCTAGTGCTTTTGCTATTTGAGCGGTTCTTTCTCAACGCCCTGTTGCATACGCTTCTCGTATCCTCTGTGCTGCAGAGACTCGATATTCCACCATCGAACGAGAATTGTTGGCCATAGTTTGGGCTGTTAAGCACTATAGACCGTATCTTTACGGGAGAATGTTTACACTTTTGTGTGACCACCGTCCGCTTACTTGGCTCTTTTCGATCGACGATCCTGGCAGATGGCGCCCTAAGCTAGAGGAATACAATTATAGGATTGAGTACAAGCCCGGCAGGGTAAACCAAAACGCAGATGCACATTCTCGCATCAAAATCAACCATTTCATGCAATGTACCGACTTTCTTTCAAAAATCAAAATTTTTGCTAACACCGAAACTGACTCCGAACAACCTGAAAATTCTGACAATGACGACGAACATGAGGAAAGAAGTACCACTGAGTTTAATCGATTTGTTCAACTCTACAAAACTGAGTCAATAATCGATTACTCCAAAATTGAAGTATCCAATTCTTAACTTTTAGACATGTCCCACAAACGCTTAGTTACATTCTTTTGGCAAAACTAAATTCAAATTCAATCAGTAACGCCACTCTTATGACCCTGAAACTGTCGTCTCACACCTTTTCAAAATTATTTATGACAACCAAGATCAATTCAACGACTCCGAAACATACTGCATAGAAAATAACGTAGAACTTCCTATTCTTGAAATTTTATCCTTCACTCTCTCCGACAAAGAAATCAAACTAAAAATCTACCAAAACATTGTTACAACTCCTACCGAAGACGAAATTCCTATAATAATACAACAATACCACTGTGGTAAAAACAACCTCCATCGTGGCATTAACGAAACCAACAGACGCATTAGGTAAAAATACAATTGGACCGGCTTAATTAAAACTGTAGAACAATTTATCAAATCCTGTGAAACTCACGAAATTTACGCAAGCCTACCCTATAAACGACAAAACAGTTTCAACTGTAGGACACCCTGCTGATTGTCTTTCAACATTACGGAACTCGCATCCATTGTGACTATGGACGTGAATTCGATAACACCTTAATTCGAGATTTATGCTATACGACATAAAACTGACATTGTCCAGCGTTAAACATCCCGAATCAAACGGTTCTACTGAAATATTTCACGAGACATTAGCAGAAATGATTAGAGCAAATACAGCGGAACAGCCAGACGAACGAACATCCATTTAACGTCCTCCCTTATGCCATCATCTGTTACAATAACACAAAAAACAAATACCACCGTTTTCACACCCTATGAACACATATTTGGGCACACTTCTAGTAGGCCTCCAGAAACTCTTTACAATCAGGTAAAACTTATTTCGAAATTCGTGAGAAACCTAAATAACAGAAAGGACTATTATTACAGACACGCCCGTGCTAAAAGCTAAAACTGAACGACAGAAAGAAAAATCTAAAGTGCAATTTGACCAACAGTTTTCTACTAAACAACCCGATTACAAAGCAGACAACAAATACTACGTAAAGGAGTCCCAAATCAAAAATAAAGCTGAAAACAAGTTCAACGGCCCCTTCGAAATTACCGCAATACGAAAGAACGCTGCCACAGTCATAAATTTGCAAACAAACCAAATAACTATGACAGACTAAAACCTTATTTTGAATAAATACATTCTTATTTTTAAGTTTTCTTGGGAATAACACTACAATTGGATTAAAAAAGCTGCATATTGAAAGAAAATACCAAACGTTTCAAAGTCGATTCTGACTTCGTTGTCAATGGCTTTAAAACATGTAATGAAAATGTAAATTGCAAATTGAAAGTTTGATTTATGACATTTAAGTTGACACAAGATTTTTGTTGTTTTTAAATATACAGATAGCACAAAAAATTCTAAAGATCATGTATAACGTTAAACAGCTTTCAAGTTGGAAGAATTTGAAAGAGTTGCCTTTTGAATTTATAAGTGGCGTTCATAGGTACGACTTTGTCATAAGATAGCGCAGTCGCCAAAAATGCGACCAAAGAATTCTGCTGTTTCAGCTATCCCATTAACGTCATAAGGGAAAACCTAGGAAAAACCTTATGAACTATCCCGATACTGGGTTGTTCAAAAGTAGATGACCATTAATAATTTCCTCCTTAATTGTTGTCACCCAGATACGATTGAATTCTACATAAGTAGAAGCGATGCAATCGTCTTCATTCAAAAGAATTAAGGCAGACTCTTTTATTTTTGTTTTGTGTTATGTTGTTCTTTGTGAAGTATAGTTGAATTTTATGGCCCAGGTCCCATGCATGTTCACAAATTTCCGATTTTATAAATTGTCGTTTCTTTATATAATTCGTGTGTTCATTTATTCGTATGTTCAATGGTCTCAATGTTTCTTAAATATAAAATTTATTGCATTCGCAAGGAATCTTGTATATGCAGTTTTTTTGAGTTCTGAGTTTTGTTGGTTGGTTTTGTTTTCGATATTAGTGATTTCAGTGTGTTTTTTTGTTTGGAATGTTGTTTTAACATTAAATCTGTTGCCGACTCTTTTCAATCTCTCTGACAGACCCTGTATGTATGGTATAGTTGTAGCTGTAATGTGGTTGTCTTGAGTAGCAGTGTTAATAAGAGATGTTCTGGGTTGATTCGGAATGTTTGTTCTTTGTTCAAGTCTGTTTAACTCTTTGTTAATAAATTTTGTGGGGTAATTGTTTCCAGTGAGAACATTTTTTATAATTGTTTTTTCTTTGTTGAATTTATTATTATCTGAACAGTTGGTCTCTGCTATATCATATAATGATTTAATAACACCTTTCTTTACTGTATTCGGATGATTTGAATTGAAATTTAGGTATCTGTTAGCATGAGTATGTTTTCTATAAACTTCTGTTTCAAATGAAGATTCTGTTTTGTTATTAATATGTCTAGGAAAGACAGTATGTTATTTTGTTCAAGTTCTAGGGTGAATTTGAGAGTTGGTTCTTTGTTATTTATGTCAATTAATAATTTATCTAATTCTTTAAGACTGTGTTCCCAAATTACGAAAATGTCGTCAACGTAACGCAACCAAATTAAAGGTTTATTTTCTTTTGATAAAATTACTTGTTCAAATTTTTCCATAAATATGTTACTTAATGCTGGTGAGAGACAAGAAACCATGACCATGCCAAAATCTTGTTGGTAAAAGTCATCGTTTAATTGAAAATATGTAGTTTTTGTACCATATGTTAGTAGTTCCATTATTGTTTCAACTGATAACTGAGTTCGTTGGTTTAATGAAGAGTCCTGTTCGAGTAGTTGTTTTACTATAGGAAGTGTTTTGGTAACAGGAACATTGTTATAAAGGTTTACTATATCAAAACTTGCTATTGTAAAGATATTTTTGTATTCTATATGAGAAAGTTTTTCAATACTAAAATTGTTTTTGTACTAAAAATTCAATTAGTCAATCCTGAAACTTATACATGTACTGCCTGTATCCTATCCCAGTTTTGAATGATCGAATCGGATTTCACCACATTCTTCCAACAAAATTAAAATATATCGCGAGACCTGAGTGAATGTAAGCCATTATCTAAAGAACATAAGATCTATTACAAAGTTATTCCACACACCATAGACAAAGAAGCTCTTTGTGAGGGACAGCTTCTTAGACGACCAGCATCACTTCCACCAACCTGCAAACCTGTAATATTATATGCCGAAGAGTATAATATTCAAGAGATTGACCTGAACCTTTGGCTAATTTCAATCTCCGAACAGTTGACCATCAACATCAAGAAGAAGTTGTCGTTACCCAATCCATATCGACAAATTCTCTATTGACCATCCAACTCAGTTGCAATGACTTCATCGGTAACACAAGAGTCCATGCCAGAAGGAACCACCAACAACTTTGACAACATCACACTTAGGAGTCATCGAGTCAGCATCCCCTACAACTGTTGCGACAACCTGCCAACCATCAGTCAGCTTCCAAAGTTGAAACCCATGAAACTACAGGAACTAGATGCCAGAGACCTGAATATAGCCAACCATAAGCTTAGCCAATACTCCAAGGAATTGGAAAAGCTAATAGCACAACCATTTACGGAGAAGCACACTTCCTGGTTCAGTACCATCACAATCACGACAATAGCAATTGTGGTTGCCCTCCTTGCTACGAACATAATCAGGAAGAAAGTCCGAAGGTCCACTAGGATCACGCCGATCCAGTACCACCACCAGGTCCATCAACCATGAAGGCCAGGGTACAGCTCCACAGCCTCCTGAGTCCGGTCGAGGATATTGATTTGCAGAACCTCCCTTAAAAGTCGATGTTGTAGCATCAACTGTTATTATGGATGGGACTTGTTAAATAAGTTATTCCACCGACTTATATGAAAACACCAAGCAACAAGTTCCCAGCTGAATCAGCATACACGTGTCGTCTCCAGTTACCTACAGACGAACATCCGTGCGAAATGCAAGCGCATTCGCAGGTTACAAATTGTGAATTTCATTGTATCATTATTCATTATTACTTACAGTTCTGTCTAGTTTATTTTACCACGTAATTTTTATAAAGTTATATTGTTATTTTCAACTTATAATTTTTTTAAAAAATTTGGGCAACTATAAATCAAATATTTTTTAAAAAGAGAAATTCTGAATGTGATATATATATATATATATATATATATATATATATATATATATATATATATATGTTTCAGGTGGTTTCCGGGAACTCATCCGCGTAGTTGATAACTGATCTTCTAGTTACTCGAATACTGAAGCGAAAGCAGAAGGCTACGAGAATTATGCGAACCGACCTGAAGAGGGCAGATGTGACTCTGTCGAAACGTCTTCATTTTACCATCGATCCCGGCAGGGATCAGTTATCAACTACGCGGATGAATTCCCGGAAACCATCTAATACATTTAGTGCCCGCGAAAACTTATAAACAAATATATATATATATATATATATATATATATATATATATATATATATATATTTAATCCACAATATTGTTATGTTGCAATTCGTACTGAACTGGGAAATTTCATTTTTCAGCAACCTAAAAGACTGATGAATCCTCTTCTATGGAACGAAAGTATTAAACCAAAACACACCAGTGACGTACCCGACGGAAATATATCTGAGGCTGATTTGTCAAAAGACACTAAAGGAGATAAACTTGAAGAGGAAGTAAGGCTCATTTCATTACATAAGTACTAAATCCCAATAACTAGTTACTAATGTATAAAAAATAAAAGTATCAATATATGTCAAATATTAACATAAAACAGTATTTACTTTGTGTCTAAATTACAATGTGTAAATCTAACTTTTCAATATTTATCATCGTCTTACATAGTAACTGCTAATACTGTGAATTCATTTAAACATTACATGTAGATATTTTAAAAATTCGACGGCAGAAGAAGAATCTTTATAATCAAGATAATTGATCAAACCTTATAACTCAGTCAGTAGACATTCTTTTGTGACATTAAATTTAACAGCCAACTGCTAATGCCAACACTTCACTTATTGTTTATATACTATAATAGATATGATTTTAACAGAAAAAGGGTACAAGTAAATTATTTACACAAAATCAGCTTATTTTTTTTTCTTTTTGCATATATTTTGAATGAAGCACTCGTAACGAGATCAATGGAAAAGTTGTACAGAATAAGAGAATCTTCAAAATAAGCAATAATAAAAAAACATGCAGAAATGTATTTCTTTGAAACATTGTTCACTTTGTTTTAATGTGCGAACACGAATTTTCGACAAAGTGATAGCTTATGATTTATCAGTTGAGCTCAAGATCCATTTGTCGGTTTCACAATTATTTCAGAATTGTAATTTAAATAATTTTCTGAGATATTTTGCAAAACGTTCCTATTAACTACGATTATTCAATATAAATCAGATCTCATTCTCAATGACAATATAGAATTTGAAATTAAAATTGTACTCGCCCGTAGTCAATTTCATTACCGTTGAGAACGGGATCTGCTTTACACCATGAAAAAATTGAAAGTTTTTGAAATATACAAACCTCAAGTGTGGTGTTATATCCAAAAAATCCATAAAAGTAAAGTGGAGATGTTATCATTAAGAAGACAAATATACATATTTTAACAGCTCGTAAAATGCACCACTTTGTATAGATCGATTTTTGATACAAAGTCGTAAAGTTTGATAAAAATTGTATTGTTGTGAACATTGCATTAAACGAGCGTACTCTTACTTCCCTCAGATTCCTGACACCCATTGTCATTGCGCAATCAATAGAGCGTTTGCACATATTTCTGAGCTAATCAAAGCTCAATCATGTACGACTAATAAAGCGAGTTATACTACTTACACATAATTATACATTACTTAAACCGGAGATGCGGATAATTCTAGTACTAGGAGTGAATTGTTAATTTTTCTAAAAGGAAAAAATACTTTAAGGCTAAATTCATAGTTTTTTTGAGTTTTTATAAATTTAAACATAATAATGGATACCACTATATAGTTATGTTTTTATTTCATGACTACTAATTTAATTATTGAGGCACCACAACGGTACCTTAGAGTATCTGTGAGGATCCCATATAAGTGCTATTAAATTTTGTGTCCAAAAATACCTTGAATTTTGCTGTATTGACTGGTGTAGCAATTTTACCAATAAATTAACAGGTACACCAAAGCATGCCTACACTTTCCTACCAAGAAATTCTAATTAATAACACAGCTAAACTAAAATCGATGGTAAAATGACGACGTTACTCGAGTATTCGAGTAACTAGAAGCGAAAGCAGGAGGCTACGAGAACTATGCGAACCGACCTGAGGAGGGCAGATGTGACTCTGCCGAAACGTCGTCATTTTACCTTCGATCCCGGCAGGGATCAGTTATCAACTACGCGGATGAATTCCCGGAAACCATCTAATACATTTAGTGCCCGGGAAAACTAAAAAACAAATATATATATATATATATATATATATATATATATATATATATATATATACCTACCAAGTGTAACTGTCAGTCCGGGAGACATCTACAAAGTCCGATATTAGCGCCATACAGGAAACTCGAAGATTCTCGAATGTAAAAATTTTATATAAAAAGATGTTCTGTGAGCATTATAGTCAGTCTAATTGATAAGTTCAGTGATTATAAGTAGTAATGTTTCGAAGCTAACTGTCTAAGTGTAATTGTGTTTTGTGTTGTGTATGTCAAGAAATTGTATTGAACTTTGAAGGTTAAGGATTTGTTTTCACCTTAGATCATGTACCTTCTAGATATAACCTGTCATGCACAAATGTCGTGGCAAGAGTAAAGAGAGAGAGGGCAATAGTGAGGGCAAGAGGTTATTTCACTCGGTTGGGAGCTGCTTCTAATGAAATATGTTCAGCATGTTGTTCAGTGGCTGCGTCCACCCACTAAGTGAAATAGCGTGTTACTGTCTCTGTTGCCCTCTCTTTGTAGCGTTGCTACGATTTTGTGCTTGACAGGCTATATCTAGGAGGTACACGATCTAAGGTTTTCACCGGTAAATAAGTATTAATTGGACAACAGGTATCTAATAAAACCTACGCAATCTGTAGCAAATTTTCGTCAGAAAAGGGATAATAAACTTTTAATGGTGAATACAAGATCCCAAGAAAAAATGGACAAACAAGACAAAGAGTTTTTGAATAAAGTTAGTGCTCTATTGGAAGAGGCCGAGAAGGTCCAGCAAAAAGAACAAGCACTATTGGTAGTGAAAAGACAAAAAGAACAAGAACTATTGGAAGACAAAAGACAGAAAGATCAAGAACAGTTAATGCAATTTCAGCAACAACTTCAGCAAATGGTGCAACTAATTAAAAATGCAAATACACTAGTTGACAGCCAAATAACAGAAATAAAATGTGAAGTTGATGAGGTTAATAAGAGGATTGAAACAGTAAAAGATTCTGTTGAAATGAAAGTTAAGTATGTTGAAGATAAATTACAAAATGAAATTCATGATGTACAAAGTGAAGTTCATAAGGTGCAAAACCAAATTCACAAGGTGCAGGAGATATTTGAAGACAAAATACAAAATGAACTTGAGAAGTTTCGAAAAGAAATTATGAAAGGAAAACATCAAGATGTTGTTGTTGCTAAAGGGTCTCTTGTGTAACCACCCACCTATAATGGAAATTCTTCCTGGATTATGTACAAAAGGCAATTCGATGCAGTTGCAACCAGCAATGCATGGAATAATTATAAGAAAGCTACCGCACTTGTGATTGCCTTGAGAGGGTCTGCACTACAATTGCTTCAAAGCATTCCAGAAGAGCAGCAAACAAAATACTTTATTGAAGGTATTAGGGATATCGAAACCCAGAGAAACCTGTGACTAAGTGGCATCAAAAAGTAAGAGCAGTCTCTCTTGAGAAAGGCGACCAAGAATGCACAACTAACATGGAAGGCATGTTTAATAAGTTCCTGTCAGAAATTAAAAAGGTGTTAGAAGACACAACATGGAAAAATAATGCCAAGCTTACCAGTGTGAAATGTTTCCGTTGTGGACTAACAGGACATCTAAAAAGAGACTGCAGAGTTAGGCTGCCACATTGATCATCATCTAGAGACATAGTAATGCTAATGAGGAGCGAATGCTGACTAGCCATCTGCCAGCCCCCAGGACAGTATCTATCCGAGGATTTTGTAAAGATGGATTCAGTTTACTCATTCAAGGTACCATTAATGCCAAGAAAATGACAATATCCACGATGAGGGTGCCGGGTAGAACTGAACAGATCATTCTCGGTCAGCTAGATAGAAATCCTGGAAGCTGTGTTGGATTGGTAGAACCCGGCCAGACACACATAAATACCTGATTGGACGCACTTTAGTAAACACCAGACATGACATACCCATTAGATTGTTCAACCTCTCGAATAACGATATCCATATATCCAGCGGAACAGAAATCGCTTGTTTTGAGCCAATTAAGACCATAGTCAACTGTGAAGAGGCATATAAGATATCGACAGCCAAAATTGAGCCAAATAGAGACATTATGGGAAGATTTTAAGATGGGTGGAAACACATTACACCATCTGAACGTAAAAAGGCAAAACAGTTTATCGCAGATAACTGGGAGATTTTCAATACCAATAATGAAGTTACCCACCGAACCAATATCGTGCAACATAGAATCAACACAGGAAATGCACAACCTATATGGTTACCACCTAGACAGTACCACTAGGTCAGCAACAAACTGTTGACGACAATATAGACACTATGCTACAAAGTGGAATTATTGAACCATCCATTAGCCCTTGGTCTGCACCAGTATTGTTAGTCAAGAAAAAGGTCGGTACCACCAGATTTAGTGTCGACTACAGGAAACTGAATGATGTTACCAAGAAAGACAGTTCTCCGCTTCCCCGTATAGATCCAAGTGGATCCCACTACCTTATCGGGATCCACTTGGTTCTCAACCTTGGAGCTAAAAAGTGGGATTCGCAAGTTGGTCTTCACGAAGCAAATAAAGAGAAGACAGCATTATCCACCAACAAAGGCCTGTTTCAGTTTACTGTAATGCCATTTGGTTGATGCAAAGCCCCTGCCACATTGGAAAGGCTAATGGAATTTGTACTGAGTGGATTAACACATTTGACGATCATATCAAAAATTTACGGGAAGTATTCGGGAGGATTAATAATGCTAACCTTTGTCTCAATCCAAAGAAATGTTTCCTTTGCTTCTTGGGTCACATAGTATCAGAGACAGGAATACGAACAAATGAAGACAAGGTGGAAGCTATTAGCGACTGGCCTGTTCCCAAAGATAAGCAAGAACTACAGAGCTTCTTGGGACTTTGCTCTTACTACAGACGATTTGTGGAAGGATTCGCTACCATCGCTGCTCCATTACATAAACAGATACGGAAAAAGAGTCATGTGTGTTAAGTTAGCAGAGCCATTTCATAACGCACAAATGGGACCTACTCTAGAATGTATTGCTAATTTATTACGCAAAAATTAAATTTATTGCTCCCACCCCTCCCCAGAAACAGTGGCTATGCTAACTTTAGACATACTTTCCCACTTATTTCAGTGTTTTTTGTTGTTAAAATCAGTAGTTTTAATTGCTAAATAATTGCTGAAGTTCTACCCTCGTTACGATTTCATAAGTTCAACCCCTTCCGTGAAACTGTGGCTATGCCACCTTTGGACAAGTTAGCATAGCCATCTATATCTACGGAACGAACAGCGCTTCCGGGTTGATCTTGGGGGCGTATTTTATTGCTAATTAATTACTATTGTATATACCAGGGCGAATACCCAAAAACTACCCATTCATCCCATACTAAAATTATCACCCCCTGAGAATTAACAATAATATTTATTTCAATGTTTTTTTTTATTGTAAAAATCAGTACCTACACTTTTAATTGCTAATTAATTGCTGAAGTTATATCTTCGTTACGATTTCATTCGTCCAACCCCTTCAGAGAAATTGTGGATATACTAATTTTCGACTAAAGATAGCACAGCCATATCTATATCTCCGGAAGGAACAGCGTTACCGGTTTAATCTTGGGGGCGTATTTTATTGCTAATTAATTGCTGTCGAATAGTACCAGGGCGAATACCCAAAAACTACCCCTTCATCCCCTACTGAAATTCTTACCCCCTGACAATTCAGAAAAATATTTATTTCAATGTTTTTGGTTGTTAAAATCAGTACACGTTTAATTGATAATTAATTGCTGCAGTTCTACACTCCTTACGGTTTCATTTGTCCAACCCCTTCTGAATAACTGTGGCTATGCCAACTTTAGTCTAAAGTTGGCATACCCACATATCTATATCCCCGAAACGAACAGCGCTACCGGGGTGATGTTGGGGGCATATTTTATTGCTAATTAATTGCTATCGAATGGCACTAGAGCAAATAACCAAAAAGTACCATTTCATCCCCTACTGAATTTCTCACCCCCCCGAAAAAAAAAAAAAAAAATATTTCAATATTTTGTGTTGTATAAAATCAGTAGACTTTTAATTGCTAATTAAGTGCTGAAGTTTTACCCTCATTACGGTTTTATAGGTCCAACACTTTCAGAGAAACTGTGGCTATGCCAACTTTAGACTAAAGTTAGCTTAGCCATATCTATATCTCCGGAGCGAACAGCGCTACCGGGGTGATCTTGGGGGCATATTTTATTGCTAATTAATTGCTATCGAATGGCACTAGAGCAAATAACCAAAAAGTACCTCTTGATCCCCTACTGAATTTCTCACCCCCCGCCAATTAAGAAAAAAATTTATTTCAACATTTTGTGTTGCATAAAATCAGTAGACTTTTAATTCCTAACTAATTGCTGAAGTTTTATCCTCATTACGATTTGATTCGTCCAACCCTTTCCGAGAAACTGTGGCTATACCAACTTTAGACTAACGTTAGCTTAGCCATATATATATTTCCGGAACGAACAGCACTACCGGGGTGATCTTGGGGGCGTATTAAATTGCTAATTAATTGCTATCGAATGGCCCTAGAGCAAATAACCAAAAATTACTCATTCATCCCCCACTGAATTTCTCACCCCTACGAAAATTAAGAAAAATTATTATTTCATTGTTTTTCGTTAAAATCAGTATACTTTATTTGTGCATTTTTATATAGTTTCTTTATTGTCATTGACAACGGGGGGTAATTTTATATTCTTTTGAGTGAAAATTAATTAATTAAAAAAGTTTCATAGGCGGATTTCTATAGATTGGACTGAAATTCTATTGACTTTTTAAATTGGAGTTATTATGGTAACAAAGACTTAATGTAAAATATAATTCCCAGAACGATGGAAGTCGAGGTAGAAAATAATACAATTCAGATTTAATTCGGTGCATTTGTTAATTTATTGTCAAAGTTTGGGAAGTTTTGTACGTTCTTCATCACTTATGAGGTCACCTATAAGCACAATAATCATTTATTATATAGGGTGAGTTTTTTTTGATGATCAGTATGGGGATCTCGGAAACTAGCTGAGATAGAGCAATGGTTAAATTGGGAAATATTTGCAGTTTTACTGGCCCAATTTATTGACACTTTCGGATTTTTGTAAAAAGTTATGGCTTACTAGTTATTTTGAAAAGACGAAATTCTGTCGATTTAGTCAAATCCCTCTAGCTCCTTTGTTTTTTGATTTTATAAAAAAACTGTAAATATCAAAATTGAAGGGAATTGTATCCCGAATATGATTGTCATGTCCTCGTTTGCGTGACAGCTCTCGTTTTCGAGATATGACACAAACTTATCTGTTTTTGAATGGAAACCATAGTTGGCTATGACCTCAAAAAATCGGACATTTTTAGAGCTTTTCAACGATATATACTCGATATAGTTATTCATAAAAATAACGGAGTTATGGATGCTTTTCTCTTATTTTCACTTTTAACGTAGTTAGCCATGAAATAGATTGATTTATTAATAACTATTCCAAAAAACATTAAACGATTTTTTTATTAGGTATATCAGATATAACGAAAAAACTAAATAAGTAGGTACTTAGAAAAACTTAAGAAATTAAAGTACATAATAATGGTTACAATTTATGTTCGAAAAGTCTTTCCATTGTTATTTAGACAAAAATTGCATCTTTTTAAGATTGACATCAACCACTCAATTTCTAAACTAGTTCTCAAATTCAAATTATGCAACACTTGAAAAGTGTATTGCAAGAAATACAAGTGGAGCTCCCCAATAACTGATTCGTCATAGATAAAAAGGCCCCAGAATAGTAGACCCTATGATACCACACCAAACATTAAACCAAATTTTATCTGGGGTCGTCTTTGTTCTACATGGAAAGGGTTTTCTTTAGCCCAGATATGCTCATTATATCTATTGAACATACCGCAGTTAGTAAATCTAGTTGAGAAACTGGAAGTTTGTACGGGTGGAACTTGTGCGCTTTCAGTACCTTAACTACAGTTCGTTGAGAGTGCCAGCTTCTGCCGCAATCTCACGAGTCGATGTAGATAGATTTTGATTTACCATTGCCAAAACATTTATTTGTGCTGCTTCGTTAATTTGATTACGTTCCTTTGGTGGTTTAGTTAAAGATCCATATCTGCGTAAACTATTGTAAAGCCTCTTAAATGTACATAGAGCAGGTTGACGACTATTAAAATATCTATGAAAGTATTCCTCAGCTGCACGAACTGATTTTTTATGGCATACTAGCCGTTACGCGCGGTTTCAACCGCGTACAGAATGTCCACCAATTCCGAATATATTTCATCCAACCTGCAAGTACTTATGGGGCACCCTATATAACTGTTTTATACAACTTTTTTTTTTGGATAACTGTAAGTCTACTTCACCCTATATAGCAACCATCCTGTATATACAGCTGTTTATTTGTCACCCAAAATAACTTTTTGTACACCTGACTATAACTCTTATTTACCCTATATTTCAGCTATGCAACTGCTTATGGTCTACGCTGTATAACAATTATTTCAGATATTTTTGGAACCACCTTTTAAAGTACAATTTTTCTTTACCCTATGTTTTAATCACCCTTTATATGCAACTTTTTCTAACATTGTGTTAAACACACTCTGAAACTCTAATTTTGCTTTTCCCCATATTTCAGATATTCCATATTGTAGAATGCAACTGTTCATGGTCTACCCTATATAACAATTTTATTGATCCACCCTAATGGAAATACCTGTGGAACCCTGGGTGTGTCACAAATGTAAAAACACAGTTTTGCACCCTAACACCAAATTTTTATTTAAACACTCACCCAAACTGCAACTGCTTATTGGCCACCCTATATAACAATTTTATTCAACATTTTTTTGACTGCCTTGTATAACTAACTCTACTTCCAACTACATTAAAACCATCCTGAATACACCGCTGCTAATTTGTCAAACATTATAACTTATTTTTGAACCATCCTGTATAACCATAATTTTAATCTACAAAATATTTCAATCAACCTGTATGTGCATCTGCTTAGGGCCTACCAAATATAACATTTTTTAACCACCCTTGAAAGTATAATTTGTCTCCACCTTATATTTCAACCACCTTTTTATAACATTCTTTTAATCATGAACTATAATTTTACTTCGATCCATGTTTCAGATATTGCATATATGCTCATGTGCTATCATACAAAAAAATGTATCCAACTTGGTTAACTATAATTCTACTCCACCCGCTATTTCAACCACCTTGTATATGCAACTACTTTTCGGATACACAGTATAACATTTTTTGTATCACCCTGTATAACTATAAATCTATCAAAGCCCAACCAATTTCACCAAAACTGCAACAGCTTATTGGGCACCCTATATAACTGTTTTGTTCAACATGTTTTTGAATCAACTTGTATGCTTTACAACTATCAACTAACTATCACTATCAACTATCAACTCTGCAACTTATGATGAACTACGCTATTTCACAATTTTTCATCATATTTTTTCAACAACTTTATAACGTATAATTTCTCTCCACACTTCATTTAAACCATCCTTCATTTGCAACTAGTTCTAACCTTGTTTGAATCTCACTGTGAGACTATAACTTTACCTCGCCCCATATTTCAGGTACTCCCTATATACAACTGCTATATAACAAAATTTTTCTAGCATTTTTTACCCACAATGTATACTTATAACTCTACACCACACTATATTTCAATAACCTTTTATATGCAACTACTTATATGCCACACAATATAACATTTTTGTACCATCTTGTATCCTTAGAATCCTACTGCGCCTTATATTTCAACCATCCGGTAAATGGAACAGCTTGTAGAAAGTAACAATTCTTTATAATATTTTTTAACAAACCTTTATACCTGTAATTATACTCCGCTATATATTTCAGCCATTCTATATATGCAAATACTTGTGGATATAAAACAAGTTTTTAACCACACCATAAACCATATTCGACTCCATCTTATATTTCAACAACCCTCTATAAACAACTGTTTCTAACATTTCTTCAACCCATTACATAACAATAATATCTTCTGAACATAATTCAAAGATCCTAACTGCTTACATAAGACATTTTTTTATCCAAACTTATAAACTTCTACCCTTTTTCAACCACTTGGTATATTCAACTATTTATGGCCCACTCAATATAACTTTTTTGGACCAGCCCCTATAACTAATTCCACTACCCTTTAGTTCAACCACACTGTATATATGTCGCTGCATATGGGACACCCAATATAACTATTTTTTAGATTTTTTAAATCCAAGTACTTCTACTCCACACTAAGTTTCCTATATACAGAACACCCTGTATAATTATAGTTAGTTATGTATCCCGTTCCCATAAGAGGACAACAAGATAAAAAAATAGCAGATCAGCAGCACGTGCAGACGATTCATCATATACTAAAACTGCATTCAATTACTTTCGCATATCTTAATGTTTTTGTTTCAGATTAGAATAGACGTAAACATCATAGCAACTAGACGTATAATTTTATATTCAGTGATATATTAAAAACTTGTAATATTTTTCCGCTCGATTAAAACTTTTACAAATCTTTTTTAAAAAGTTATTTTTGAAAACAAAAAATATTACTGGCGCAGTCATTCGGATCTGAACGAATTTCTTCAAGAAAAACGTCAGTTTCCAACTGTTGATTCAGAGAACCAAACTCCGCAAAGAAGAAAATAAAATCCACAACGATCCACTACAGACCAGAGAAATCCAATGAAGATCCTCTCCTTGGTACTGTGAGTAGAAAAGTTGCTTTCCTTTTTATATATAATTTCCTTATATTCATATTTACCCAGTTTATGTCTATCTCCTCGAATTTGTCTGATTCATCAAGAGAAAACAGTGCAAACGAGTTAATTTTAAGAGAACAAAATTTTGAATTTGATTTAAGTACATTATTTTCCGATTTAAACATTTATAATAGTCCAGGTAACGATTCAAATATTTTAAATATGAATCCGAACAGACAAGCAGGTAATGTTTCAGTTTTTGAACCCAAGTTACTACAAATAATTCCACAATTTAATGGAAACCCATTAGAACTGTCATCATATCTTGATACTGCTAATACTATTATTAATAATCAGTATTGGGATCCAAACCCAGAAAATATCCAAAGCGTACAAAACATAACAATTATATACGGCATTTATTCTAAACTAATCGGTAAAGCTAGAGAAGTTTATAGTATTTGCATTGCTAAAGATTGGCACACTGTCAAAAGCGCGTTAAAAGCACATTTTGGAGATCAGCGCGATAAGAATGGTTTACTTTTTGATTTTGATCAATTAAGACTATTTCAAAATGAACCTTCTTTACAATTTTATGTCCAATTTAAGCGCATTACATAATTATGTTGACATTCACGAAAATCTTGTTCAAAATAGAACAGTTAAAAAGACATTTTATTATAACCACGCTTTAAAAATATTTTTAGCAGGACTAAAAGAGTCCTTAGGTTCTACTATTAGAGCTATGAAACCCAGCACATTAGCTGAAGCCAGACAATACATTATTGCCGAAAATAATATTCGACACTTACAAAGACCTTCCAATTTTGACAACAATCAACACAAAAACAATTTGCAACATCAAAAACAACATAATCACAACCAACATTTCAAACAAAACCCAAATCAATTTCAAACTCAACATCAATTTAAATCTTTGAATAGAAATCAAATTCCAAGTCAATTTCTACCAAATAATTTTCAATATAAACAACCACAATTTCCTAGAGGACCAATACAAATTCAACAAAGACCAGTCCCTCAACAACAAATTTTCACAAACAGACCAATTTTCCCTCAACAGCAAAGAAACTCAATTAAGGTGTGGCAACCAAGAGGTAATATCCCACAACAAACTCCTGTTCCTATGAGTGGTGTTTCAACAATAAAACCCTATTCACAAGATCCTAGAAATCAAAGATTTTATCAGAAACCAAAAAACCCATATGAAGAACACAATCTTGAACAATATGAAAATCACGAATTTTATTATGAAAATATTCCAGAAACAGATTTTCAGAATGAAAACATTCATGAAAACTATACAGACGCCAACTTACAAGAACCAGAACAAAGTTCAGACTAAGCAAATTTTCCAACAACTGCCTCAACGAAAAAACCCCACATAGAACTGCATTCTATCTATGACAAAAAGGACCTTCCTTATATACAATATCCAACCCCCCATTAAAACTTTTAATAGACACGGGTGCAACAAAATCATTTTTGAACCCCGAAGTAGCAGAAAACTATTTTTCAGATCTCATAAAGAAAGAACCTTTTACAATTTCTTCGATTTTTCAGACAACTACAAAAAATTATTGTATCGAAATCCCAGCATTTTCAGAATTTAATTCTCAGAAAAATATTAAATTTTATTTATTTAAGTTCCATAATTTCTTTGACGGCTTAATAGACTATGAAACAATGAAAGACCTTGATGTTCAAATTGATATAAGAAATTTCACTTTGAAAACTCCATCTTCCAAAATTAATCTAGATCATTATGAAACAAAGAACAAGCTTTTATTCTTTGCCCGACTAGAACACCATACCATTGAAACCCTTAAAGTTCCAGTTAACATTCAAAATGGCGAAATTAAGATAAATACAATTAAATTAGGTAATTGTTTTATCCCAGGAGGTATAACAACAGCAATAAATGGTTATGCCAATGTAGAAATTCAAAATAACACTGATGACCCCCAAGAAATAAAATTATATTCTCCCATACCTGTAAAACTTTTCAATCAAAATGACTTTGAAATTTTTCATGCAACAATATATCCCAACGAAGAACAATACATTCCAAAAAATGACATTATGAACATAATCCGAACTCAACACATGAACTCAGAAGAAAAATATCACATTGAAAAATTATGTCATTCATTTTCTGACATTTTCAAAACCAATGATGAACCTCTGACTTTCACCAACCAAGTAAAACACAAAATAAAAACTTCTGACAAAATTCCAATTTATTCAAAATCATATCGATATCCTTTTATCCATAAACCCGAAATTCAAAGACAGATCAAAGAAATGCTCGATAATGAAATTATTCGACCAAGTAATTCTCCATGGTCGTCCCCGATCTGGATAGTTCCAAAAAAGCCGATGCTTCCGGTATTAAAAAATGGCGAATAGTAGTAGATTATCGTAAACTAAATCAAAAAACAATTGATGATCGTTATCCCATTCCAAATATTTCCGACATTCTCGATAAACTTGGCAAATGCCAATATTTTACAACTTTAGACTTAGCGAGTGGCTTTCACCAAATTGAAATGCATCCCGACGATATCAAAAAAACAGCTTTCAATGTCGAACACGGTCATTACGAGTATCTCCGTATGCCGTTTGGTTTAAAAAACACACCCGCAACGTTCCAGAGAGTCATGGACAATGTCTTAAAAGGTTTACAAAATAACATCTGTTTTGTGTATGTCGATGATATCATTTGTTTTTCCTCCTCACTTCAAGAACATATTGTTAATTTGAAAAAAATATTCCAAAGACTTAGAGAACACAATTTAAAAATCCAACTTGACAAATCAGAATTTTTGTGCAGAGAAGTTTCTTTCCTCGGACATTTAATCACTCCTGATGGTATTAAACCTAACCCTGACAAAATTAAAGCAATTTTAAATTACACAATTCCAAAAACAACCAAGGAAATAAAACAATTCCTAGGACTCTTAGGTTATTATAGGAAGTTCATTAAAAACTTCGCTCACATTACAAAACCATTTACAACTTGTTTGAAAAAAGGTGCTAAAATTAATATCAATGACCCAGAATATATAAAAACTTTCGAAGAATGTAAATCACTTCTGACAAACGATCCAATTTTGCAATACCCAGACTTTTCGAAAAAAATTACTCTAACCACAGATGCGAGCAACGTAGCAATAAGTGCTATACTTAGTCAAGGCCCTATTGGTAGTGACCTATCCATTGCTTACGCATCCAGGACCCTTAATGATCACGAGAAAAACTATTCGACAATTGAAAAAGAATTGTTAGCCATCGTCTACGGCACTAAAGTCTTTCGATATTTTTGGTCGACCCTTCACAATAGCGTGGCTCATATACTAAAACTGAATTCAATTACTTTCGCATATCTAAATGTTTTTATTTCAGATTAGAATAGCAGTAAACATCATAGCGACTAGACGTATAATTTTATATTCAGTAATAAATTAAAAACTTGTAATATTTTTCCGCTCAATTAAAACTTTTAAAAATCTTTTTTAAAAAGTTATTTTTGAAAACAAAAAATATTACTAGTTACGCTTGTTATATCAGTTGATTTTTTTTAAATCCAAACGTATTACATTGGCACATTCCCAATTTTGAATAAAAACTAAGCTGATGCCACTATCTAATATTTTGTGCGTGCGGTGGAACCAATTGAGTAATTCTTTTTACCAAACATGGTTGAAGTTTTTTCGCTATATCTACCGATTCTGTCAATTTAGGGAGATAAAATTTCTACCAGATTTTAAGTCAACCTATAGGCTTTGCAATAAAAAAAGATTCACCAAAATCAGTTCAGAAGTTCTTACGTGATGAGGTAACAAACAATCAAACAAACAAACAAACAGACAGACAACTACAGTTTTATAATAGTATATAGATGATATAACATTGCACCATATTCAGTTTTTCTTCGTTAGTTTGAAAACAATCTTTTTCATGGCTACCTACGTTAAAAGTGAAAATAAGAGAAAAAAGCATCCATAACTCCGTTATTTTTATGAATAACTATATCGAGTATTATATCGTTGAAAAGCTCTATAAATGTCCGATTTTTTGAGATAATAGCCAACCATGGTTTCCATTCAAAAAAAGATAAGTTTGTGTTATATCTCGAAAACGAGAGCTGTCACGCAAACGAGGACATGTCAATTATATTCGGGATATAATTCCCTTCAATTTTGATATTTACACTTTTTTATAAAATCAAAAACCAAGGAGCTAGAGGGATTTGACTAAATCGACAGAATTTCGTTTTTTCAAAATATCTAGTAAGCCATGGCTTTTTACAAAAACCCGACAGTGTCATTAAATTGGGCCAGTAAAACTGCAAATCTTTCCCAATTTAACCATTGCTCTATCTCCGCTGGTTTCCGAGATCCCCATACTGATCATTGGGTGTCCCAACGAAAAGAAGTCAACAGGAATATTTCCCAAACATTTCAAAAGATGAAAAATATATTTTTAATAATCTATTGTTGTTAAATTTTCTTTCATGGTCAAATCTGTATTGGTTGGAGTAATAAGACTTGCGGCAGGTGAAGACCGGATTAGAAATTTCATGACTCATTGTAAAAACTTGAGCTTAAAAAACTGACGACGACTCTACATTTTAAGTCATGGGGTTTATTAAAGCTTGTGAACTGTTCTGAAATCAATTCGCCACCCACGAGCTATGCATGCCTTTCACGCCCACACGGCCTGACGATGGACCTTATACCTTGTAGTATTGAGAGAGTATTTAATTTATTATTAAATTTAGTGCACAAAGCACATGAAACGGCTATTTTTCTATGATATTGGTTATACAGAGAACCGAACATAAATGTACTTATAAACTATTATGACTAAAATATAAACCTAAAAATATTTACATACATGAAACGAATGACTGCGAACGTCACCTTCCCCCACCTCCCTTATATTGGAACTTATTTTTTATATAGAAGAAAATTCACAATATATTTTTAACAACGTGCTGTGTCCCTACTTCCTAGGCGGCGATAAATTATTGTTAAAATGTAACTTCCACTCTTGGGTTAAAGTGAATAAAACCATACATTTTATTCATTATCCATTTTATTTTTACACACACCATCATAACCTGTCCTTTGTATCATCCGGCCTTTTTTATTGTCAATATAAAATATATCCTAGTGAGCGCGGAGAGAGGGATTATGACAGTAGAGGGAAGGGAGTAATCAGGCCGCAAAATACAGTGGATATTATAACCGCCCACCGCATAGAGTGGAATATGGAAGAAATTTAATAACTATGTGTTAAACTTGTCTTCTAAGTGTATATCTAAATACAACAAATTTTTCTTATATCAACTTAAATTTCAAAAACTTTCAATTTACAATTGACATTTTAAATACATATTTTAAAGCCATTGACAACGAATTCAGAATCGACTTTGATACGTTTGGTTTTTCTTTCAAAATACAGCTTATTATTTTGATTGTGGTGTTATTTCCCAAGAAAACGTAAAAATAATATATGTTAAACATCATAACATGTAAAGAACGGGATGAACGAATGTACCTGACTGTGAGTGAAGTGTAATGTGGGAATAATCACTACGCCGGAATACTTGACGATATATATCTCCGATGGGTTCCAAGTACCTAGAGGGAGATGGAGGTGTTTTAGTGGGTCGAACCCCACACTGCAATATGCAAGAGGAAACTCGTGCGGCTGAAAAAAAACTGGCATCACTAGTGCCAACTTAAATATATTCTACAAATTTATATAAAATTAATGTAAACTTAAAACACAGGATATTTGTATACAACACAATCTTTTCATTTTTCTAACAAATATATCTAAACAAAGTGCTAAGAAAAAACTAATTACAGGTTTAATTTGAAGATAAAACCTGAAATAAACACATTGTCTTAAACAGGAAATGTTGTTTAATAAAATTTATATTTTACATATACCTACTCATATTTATAATATTAAAATATTCAACGGCTAAATATATTTGTCTTATAATTTACTTAATATGTTTATAAATTTTGTATACTGCCGTCTAAACATTAAATAACACATTGCACTAGTCTAGACTTCAGCACAATTGCATAATGTACCTTTACGATCCTGCAATATTTAGTACATTTACTACAGTCACCTGTAAATAATACCTATTTTTAATCGACTTCCAAAAAGGAGGAGGTTATCAATTCGTCGCGTATTTTTCCGCTTTTTTTGTTTGTATGTTACCTGATTTCTTCTCCTGTGGTGCACCGTTTTGAATGGATATGGTCTTGTTTAATAGAGTATATATCCGGATTGGTGAAACTTCAAATTTTGGAAAAGAATTCTATTGATAAAGTGATCAAATTTGTCAATGAACACATGCGTGCATGGAAATCGACCAATATCCCTAATATGTTAGTCGATTTTTCGATAACTCCTTATGGATGTGTATAGTTTTTTACCGTTTAATCTATTAAGGAAGATCCTTAGGTGATCTCATATACTTTTCTGCGACGTGCAACTTGCAGTTTTGCAGAAAATCGCCGAAAATTCCAAAATTCTTATCAAAAATTTCATCGAAATGACATAACGGACATTTCCTCATAAATATTTTAATTCCAACGTAATAGTGCGGTAATTTTAGGCACTGGAAGTTTTAATTGCGAATTTGAAAATTTTCTATGTACATCTCAAGCATATATAATGCATAGTATTTTCGGCTCCTTAAATCAATGAGTACCAAGCTCGTTTTGTTTGTATACCAGGCAAATACCTATTTAAATGCAATTTTTTCCATTTTGCGAAGACGGTGCATTTGGTTGTCATATTCTCCCGGCCTAATAGAAAATTCAGTGACAACACATGTCAAACTTTAAACTGCTATTTGGTGGGTTTATAGACAGGGTGTTTAGTTATAACAAACAAAATCACAAAGTAAAGTGGTAGAAGGAGTTGCATTTATATGAAGATTGAAATATATAACGGACTAGAATGATAGTGGTCCTTAGGCAGCCGTATATACAGGATGGTTGGAATATAGGGTGGACTGGACGTTTGGTGGTATAAAAATGTTGGAAAAAATGTGAAATTAAAATTATATAGGGTGATTAAGAAACTGTTATATGATGTGGACATAAGCAAATCATGTACAAGATGGTTGAAATATATGCTGGAGTTGAATTATATTTATACAGTGTGATTAAAAATATATTTCTTTTATAGCCCATAAGAAGTTGCATAAAGTGTGGAGAGGAATTAATGGTACACAGGGCGATAATATAAAATGTTAAAAATGAAATAATGTATAGGGTAGCTCACAATGAGTTATATACTATGGTTGAAATATAGCACGGATTTGACTCCGTAAATATGGGATGGATTCTACTCCGTCCTATACTTTACAGAAGGCAGCTAACAAATTTATGCTTGTCCGTGGGCAGTCGTATGTACAGGATGGTTGGTACATAGGTTGGAGTGGAATTATCTATAGTTATACAGGGTTGTCAAAAAAGTTGAAAAAAAAGTTACATGGCGTAGTCCATAAGGCATAAATACATTTTGGGCTTATTAAGTCAACGCGTACTAGTACATTTTGTTCGTAAAGATTTACCTGTCAATTTAAATGAGAAAGTATCATTGTGTAATGTTGAGGCTTTCAATGTTACCTGGTTATCTGGCTATTAAGGTTATACATACAAAATAAAAAATAAAGAATGAAAACTACCTGAGTTCAAAAAAAAAATTAAAATTTGAAAATAAAACACTTTAAAAAAATATATAACCGACGTCTACCTATAACTAAAAAGCTAAAAATAATTATAACAAAATACAACTCTAGCAAATAAATAAAACATTCAATGTTGTTAGGTACCTACCCAGGAAGTAAAAAATGTAAACATTAAAAGGTGCTCATTCTGTACAAATTAATTACCTACCAATCTAGTATATTTTTGAAGTCGGTGTCAAGCAACAATCAAGTTTGATGACTTAGTAGATAAGTACACAATGAAGGATTTTAGATTTGACAACAGTCTAGTTTGATCAATGAGATCAACATGACACCACTCAAATGAAATCCATATTTACAGAGTTCCACACCTGGTGATATTGATGAAGAGAGTATTAAAGAATGCAATACATTAAAATTCTATCAGAGTAAAATATTTTCGCTGCAGGCAAACTGGATATTTAAAGAGAGAGTTAGGGTACCACAAACATTATCAGTCTCATTTGAGCAAGGAGACAAAGAAGTACAACTTACATGAAAGCAATGTTTAACAAATTCCTACTCCAGATGAAGCAGTTGTTGGAAAATACTCGTCAATTCCGTCAAAAGACCAATCAAGAAAAAGTGCAATAGTATTCCGATACAATAGAGAAGTAAAACAGTAAATCCGTTAAATAAATTAGAACCACAGTGAATGAGGATTGGATAACAAACCAATGCGGAACAGACCAACTGTAAGACCCAAACATCGCACTGATTTTCACAAAGAAGAACGAATGAGCAGATAGACCTCGGTGTGATAAAATACCGAGTCAACGGGTGACCGTGAAATTATCATGGGCTCGCTCAATGGGATTCCCTTCGAGTTAAGAATCGATTTGTGAAAAGAATCTGGAAAGCACCGATGGGTAGGAAACAAAATCCCAGTTAGTTGTGCCAAAAAAATGGCATCCCCATCATGAAAAATCTAAACAGTGGCATTACTGAAAGCAACCTAGGCATGTATCAACAATTTTACAAAGCAAGTGAACGCGTCTATTGGATAAACTATTCCGAGAAAGTAAGAGAATTATTCCGTAAATATGACATTTGCAGACCGAAAGGGCCCAAAAATCGATCAGTGTGGGAAAGCATAGCGCTTAACATAGCCCTACCATTCCCAGAAATCAAGACAAGTTAACACAAACTATTAGGTTCGTAACTAATGAAGGAATAACCGATATGCAACCGGTATGATGTTATGCGGCTGCTTTGCGGTTATTCGTCTTGTATGAACACACACCATATTTTCTTCGTAAAGGAAATCAGACTTCTGCGAGACCGATCTTTAGGGCACCCCAAGACTGCCTACAGATATTATTATTATTATGCCAGGATGATAGAAAAGCGTTTATATATAGGGATTAATTGACAGTGCCATCTTAACAGAAATTGTAATTGTCATTTCGAAAAAATTCTTGATATTCTATGGAAAACATATGAGAAAGAGTTCTGAGACAGAAGACTTCAGATTAGTTTGACATTAAACGTCAGTTTCTAGATATTGAAATTTAATTGAGTTTTTTCGAATTTGTTATCATCGTTAAATAAAGTTTTTATTAATTGGAAGACCAATATAATTTGAACACAGTACAATATAAATTGCCCAATTTTCGCTACGGACAAAAGATTCCGGAATCTAGATAGAACTCACGGTTTCAGGATTCGTAATCCCCAAGTCTTACTAGAATAACATATATCAAATATCACTTGATAACTACACTGTATGATAGACTAAGATCTCGTAAACTAAATAGTTGGATGTATATTACTGAGATATTGCAGAAACGAGTTTAGTGAAAACAAAACTTTAAAGTAAATGTGTTTAGGACCTGCAATTCGATTTGTTTGTTAAAATGTTGGCAACTACTGGTAGCTCAGGTGATTTACGAAAATAAATGACAAAATTAATAGTGGAAAAAAATTACCAGGTACGTATTCTAAGGATAAAACATGACTAATTGCCATAAAATTCAACATTTTTTATCTATGCGTTTTTGTTTTTTTACAAAAATAAACTCAAAAAATCGGTAGCAATTTAGTTTTTTACCTTTTATACAAAATCTACCCGTGAAACCGTGTTTGCTACTATGGTCAATGTTGTAAAGAAATGAAAAACCAACAAAATGAGCTTTATACGCTGATCTTGGCTATTTTATTGCTTAGATAATCAAACTTAAACTCGAAATTACGGGAAAAAACTTAATTGTTATATATATATATATATATATATATATATATATATATATATATTGTTATTATTCATTTGAAATATTCTTATTAAATAAAAGAGTAGATCTTATCATTCCCAATCTATTTTATCAAAATAAATACTGTAGCCCCCGTAGTTTTTGCCAAATTACACTTAAACCTGGAGAAGACCTTTTTTGTTAAAGGTCCATATTACCTCACCAGATGACCGTATCATTATTAATAAACCAGAGTCAGTTTTTCTAAATTTTGAGTATAAATATAAACAATTACTGAATATATCTGATCAATTTCAAATAGAGGGGTTAGACGAGTCCATTCGTGAAATTGTTGTGGGGCGGACTTTACGAAACTTCATCTCGCAATAATTTTTCAAATTTTAATTTGATGCAGACTCTTCTATTTCAAGTATAATAATATATTTAAGCAACAAATTTAGTAAAATGGAATGCTAAAACTCAGTTGAGCTTAATAGGCAAGTAACATTAATTTAAAAAAATACCTTCTGCTTTTAATACCTAATTCACAAATAACTGTTACCTGAAATTATAACCAAATTAATAGTTATTTGTGTCTTTTAGCGGAGTAACTTTTTAATTGGTTTATATTATTATTTTAGAGGTGATGGAGAAATTCACAAGAACCAATTAGACAATTCGATGGGTATTTGTATACTTGTAAAAGAAACATGCTTCCTGAAAAAGCACATGTTGTCAAACAACGCTCGATAAATAATCTCATTAAATCCAGTATAATGAGAAAAGATAACATACATATGGAATTAAAAAATTATGACGAGCTTGTTATACACAAGGTTTGCAATACAACTTCCACCCGACGCAGTAATATTAAAATGGCAGCAAAGATAAAAAGGGAAGAACTTAAGAAGTCTCGTAAACGAAAAATTGAGGGGCGCAATTTTGACTTTTCAAATTATTGTTTATTTTGTGGTACTACTACTAAGAGAAGCTGTTATAGAAACTCAGTTGTAAAGAAAGAAACTATTGATAATTGTTTGATGGGTAATGAAGAACTAAATGCAACTAATTGGGGGTGGGAAATTAACAATGGGTACATATTTCCAACTACAAGCGAAGATCCTCCCATACTAGAAATTTTGTTGAAGGAAATATCATGCTCTTGCAAATCTGGATGTAGAACAACTGCTTGTACCTGCAGAAAGCATGGCTTGAAATGCAGTTCATTGTGTGCTAACTGTGAAATTGAATGAATTTATACAGAGCAATGATGAATATGATATTAATGTAGACACTGATGATAGCTATGATGATGTAAAGAGTGTTAATAATCAGTCATCTTTAATGTGCAAAAAGCGTAGATTGTTATAAATTTTTCAATAAAATATTATATATATATATATATATATATATATATATATATATATATATATATATGTGTGTGTGTGTGGGTGTGAATGTGTGTGTTTATGTGTAATATGTGTTTATTACTGTTTATTACTAATTAATTGAATATTATAACATAGTATAATTTAAATAATTGAACAATAATTTCAACTATTGTTCTGCTATTTATTATCTATTTGTATTAGCATTTCTCCTTAATGTAAATAAATATACTTAAAAGTTGAAGAACTTAATCAAAAAGAGTTGCAATTAAGCTGTACTGATAACTAAAACGGCTAAAAAAATTAGAAACCTATTAACTTTACTGAAAAACTTATTGGAATTTTATCCCCTTTTTAAACTTAAAATTCTAAAAATTAGGGTTCAATGGAGCAACGGTTTTTGAATGATATGTCCATCTGTTTAAACATAACACCTACAACGAAATGAGCCCCCTATGTGAAAATTGTTATAGTGCAAACATGAATGTGTTTATTATTGAGCAAATACACATACTCAATAGTTTGTACGCTAATTTTGTTTTTTTTATTCTAAAATGATACTACTTTGCTTTGCTTAATTTAACTTTTGCATTCCAGTTCGCTAAATTCATTAGATTACAAAAACAAAATGATCAAAACTAATATTCTCAGGATGTCAAATACCTCTCACTATTACCACACCTTAGCAATTTTACAACTGGAGTCGTCCACACTGGATACGTGAAATATCATTGCAATTCTGTTGTAATTGTATGTACTTATAGGTACGTCAAATTTTGGAAAACTGAGATGAAGGGTGTTTAGGTCCACTCTTCTACTTTTCAACTATGATTTATTCATAGTAGTAATGTGGTGAGATAATATGGAGCTTAAAAAAACTTTGTCTATAGGTTTAAGGGCAATTTCGCAAAAACTATTGGGGCTATAGTATTTATTTTAATAAGATAGATTGAGTATAAGAAAATCTACTATTTTAGTTAATAAGAATATTTCAACTATAAAATAAAAAAATAGATTTCGAGTTTAAGTTTGATTATCTAAGCAATAAAATAACCAAGATCAGCGTATTATAGCTCATTTTGTAGGTTTTTCATTTCTCTACAACATTGCTCATAGTAGCAAACACGGTTTCACGGGTAGATTTTGTATAAAAGGTAAAAAACTAAATTGCTACTGATTTTTTGAGGTTTTTTTGTACAAAAACAAAAACGCAACGATCAAAAATGTTGAATTTTATGGCAATTAGTCATGTTTTATTCTTAGAACACGTTCCTGGTTGTTTTTTTCTAGTATTAATTTTGTCACGTATTTTCGTAAATGACCTGAGGTATGTAGAAAGAAATGACCCACACAGTATGTAAAGTTTTTTCAAATAAAAAATGTGGGTTAGCTAAATTAGCAGAGTTGTACAAGTTTGATAACTTCTGTTTTTAGACAATTTAATTTTCCTCGAATTAGGACGAAAAGAGACACATCAAATCATTTCCACATTTTCTTACTTCCTTCAGAAAATCCGTTATATCCATGTCTTGTTCTCTAAGTAAGTACCGTTCTTCAGAATATTAATATGTTCTGCTTATTTGATATTCAACAAACTACGAATGGTAACAGTAATAACAGTGTACAAAATAATGTCACTAAAATTGATATAAAAATAATATTATACAGATAGAGTAGAATGTGTTTAAACACCGAATTGGGATAGGCTAGGCAGTTGAAATAAAAAGAGAACAAATGTATTACATATTTTAATTCATTCATTAATTTGTCATATTTCTTTAATTATGTTTTATTTGCTTATTGGACTTTCAAAGTTAAGTCAAATTGAAAAACCCTACATTTGCCAAAATACACCAGTCTATATAACAAACTTGAACTCATTTTTGGACACAAAATTCATCAGCAATTCGCTTTTACCATCACGTCAGTAACAGTTTATAGAGCATAAGATTTTAACAGCAAATTCGTAAAAGTAAATTATTTAAATAATAAAAACCCACATTAATACAAACTTGTTTTGTTTTTTTTGTTATATAATGAAAAGTTATGCAGGAATGGTAATGCCGTAAATATAAAAGTACTAGAGAATTAGAAACCCTTCTTAATGAGTGTTTATTCATCCTAAAACGGTCGTGAAAATGACCGTTTCAGGATGAGTAAACAGGGAAAAACTGGTAATATGAAATTTTTTTACAAAAATTCATAACTTTCAGGTAACTAATACGAAAATATTAATCATTATCAAAACTATAGTTTATTTTGCCTGTTCATTAGGTTTTTTGTCCTCAATTTTGTTTCCTGCAACAGGTATTTGAAAATTGTATATGGAGAACAAAATGTATAAGGCAATTTTGTAAAATTGCCCGGACACTGGCAGTCTGAACAGAAATTCTTCGTCGCAGTTATTCTGAGAGAAAGATATGTCTACAAAATGATCAACCAGTAATCGTGTTTAGAAGTAATGTATTGTATATTTTGTTAGACTTATCTGTATTTGGAGACATTTCAACTCCGACTTTGGAGTTGTCGCTTGTTTAGTATTGTATTTCGAGGTTTTTTCTAAAAAAATTCCCTTTCATGTTGATTTTGTTGTTTTGTCAAAAATTTTACAGTGACAATTTAACGTTTGGCGATCACTTGATACTGAGGGTACCGTTTTTCTGCCCCGATTTCCGTGTTGTTTATCATCATACAGCTGACTTCTTTAAGTTTGCTCTTTTTTTAAATTTTTAAACGTTAAGTTCTGCAAAATACTTCTACAAATTATTTGCAATTCTGCAAAATTTATTTAACGGACAAGAACGAGCCTTATTAATCTCAAAGTTTTGAAGTTTGAAGTTACTTTACATCGGTTTTTCCAGCTTTTCCTTATGAAAAATCTTGCGATCAAGATTTATAAACACTCATTTTGAGACTTTTCAATATATGAGTAGTCTACTCCTTTAATTCACTTTAACAGTCGAGCGTCCAGCGATATTTCCTGTAAAAAAATAAATTTAATAAGATTGAATTTGAATCAGTATCGAAGTTCCTTACTGTCTAACACTCCAAATGCCAAAAAGCACGTGCTTCCATTTAATTAGAAGTTCTGTAGGAAATAATGAAAATAGTGGGTGGTCCTCGGTAGCATGCATTAAGAGGGAAGCTGGGCAATGAGTTGCATTTGTGTTAATTCGCAGAAAGTTCCCTTCATGATTAGTTACCTAAAATAAAATAAAATAATTTGTTTTTTACATAAGATAATATAATTAATTAACAGGTTAGATGGTACGTTTGCGTAATTATCCCACATATTTAGAATAAAAAAGAAACTATATATAATTTTAATGATTACCAAGCCCTAAATTTAGTGGTCCGACAAGAAAAAGTTATTCTCAATATTTATGTCGTAAACTTTTCAATCAGGTGAAAAAATCAATATTAACGCAAAACAAATGATAAATTACTTATGAATTTAATTTCAAGACAAATAACTTTAAAATGAGTGAATTTAATGAAAAATGTTTAGAAATTTTGATCAATAAATATATTGATATTTCTAGTAGTTACAAAAATCGAAAATGGAAACAAAAAATTGAAAAAAACAAATCAATGTTTTAGGCATGACAAGGAAACCGCTCGTTTTACTACGAAAGCTTTTTTGCTTTTTTGCAGGGATTTTAATATACTTTATATATATATATATATATATATATATATATATATATATATATATATATAAATAATATATCACTCATTCAAAATTTCTCTTTTTAAAAAAGACTTTATTTTTACTTCACTAATAATTAAAATTTTAATATAAACTTGAAAATAATGAAAATAATAATAAAACTTTCTCTTGTGGTAGTCGGGTTAGAATAGCACCATGGTATCCACCGCCTGTCGTATGAGGCGACTACAGGGGCAGCTGTCCGCTGACCTACTACCTAGTTTTCCTTCCTTCCCCACAACCCGCGCGGGATGTTCTGGTTTAAATCATTTCATCTGAGAAGTGACAACCTCACGGGTCCGAGTTACACTGGGTCACCAGGAAAAGAGCCGTTGCCTGGGGATCGCCAGGGCATGTTTGGAGCCGGCGCTGGACATGACAGCATGCGGGACGTCGGTGGCAGGGTGCTGAGGAAGCGGGCCCCTGCCGTCCAAAGAGCTACAGCCCAATAACCACAACAACACTCACCAATACAGTCACAACAACAACGTGACCATCACCAACGGAGTCAAACGAGAACGATAACTCCACCCGCAGAAAGTGTTGCGCTCACTAAAGCGGGACTGAAAAGACAGCGCATCAAATGGACTAGCGCCATGAAAGAATTTATAATGCGAACGTTTTACAGAATTACAAACCTTGGCCAGGACAAGACTGGATATCGCCAATTACTCCATCAAGAGTTCTGCCGTGAGTACCCAGAGCTTCAAGTTACCGAACAGAGAGTAGCAGATCAATATCGTGTCATCTTGAGAAATGGCCTTATTTCGCCTGAACAACTGGACACAATAAAGAGAGAAGTGGAGCGCGAACTATTTGGTCGAAATACTATCGATCCAGAGCCTCAAATACTTTTGGCACAAAGAGCGGACGAGACTCAAGAACTTCAACAAGAACAGCCAACCAACGCTGACCTGCTTGAGAAGATCCAAGCAGATATGGAAGGAGCTCTTATAGAGTATAGTGGAACAGATCCACTGACTAGATCAGCTCTTCCTAAACTAAGATCTTCT
The DNA here is from genome assembly GCA_034190945.1 of Octodonta nipae. Classification (NCBI taxonomy): domain Eukaryota; kingdom Metazoa; phylum Arthropoda; class Insecta; order Coleoptera; family Chrysomelidae; genus Octodonta; species Octodonta nipae. The sequence goes on from CM067216.1 coordinate 138,688,750, forward strand.
AAGAAAATGGGTATCGTCTTGCAGGCTGTGAACAAATTTATCTTGCCAAACCACGTTTTAGGTGCTAATACGTTAGAGTCGCTACACACAATCATCTACTGTGCTGCAACTTCCATCTACAGAACAATTGGGGTCGCAACAAGACCAAAGCAAGACCCTCCCCAATTTAGACAAACACCTTGGCAAACAAGGCTTGAAGGGAAAATCAATTCTCTTCGGAAAGACATTGGAAGATTGACCGAGTATCACCGAGGGGTCAGGAACAACAGAATAGAAAGACTTGTCAAAACTATCATGGACAATAACCGAATACACTCCCAGTGGGATGGAGAAAACATCACATCTCAGCAGTGTCTGGACAGTCTACAACAAAATCTCTCCGTCTACACAAGTCGATTGAGAAGGTACAAAACCAGTAAAAAAATACTAACGGAAACTAGACAACACACATTTCCAACAATCAGATAAAGGGTTTTATAGAAAACTTAACAACATGAATATTAATGAAGCCCCTAGTTACCCTAGTATAACAGACATCGAGGAATTCTGGAAAACACAGCTTTCCACAACAATTTCTTATAACTCCAGATCCAGCTGGATTAATGAGGAAGAGGCTGCATTTCAGAACTGTTATATCATGCAACACTAACCATTTACAACGGAAAACACATCCAACATAATAAAACACCTCCATAACTGGAAAGCACCAGGACCAGATGGTGTGCAAAATTACTGGATAAAGAAACTGTACGCCACCCACGAAACACTAACAGTCCTTATAAATGACATAATTACCCACCCACACAATATGCCTAGTGTCCTTACGCATGGCGCTACATACCTCTTACCAAAGGAGAACATACGTACACAGGAAATGAGTGTTAAACTAAACTAGACAGAACTGTCAGTAATAATAAATAATGATACAAGGCAAATGTACAATTTATAACTTAAGAATGCTGACTAAGGCTGCGGTTACAGTGGATGCGAATTCGTACGAAAATTAGTTCGTAGGAATTCATACGAACTCGTACGAATTCATCAAAAGTGATCAAATACGTATTCGTAAGTACAGGCGGTTACAGTATATACGCCTTATTCGTACGGCGTCTCACAAATTCGAACGACTGTTCTGATGCGAACAAAATATTTTGTTTTTTGGTCAGTTTTCGTACGAATTCAAAGAGATTGAGCGTTGATGTTGAGAAATTAATTACACTTGTCGAAGTAAGGTGGTATTTATAGGACGAAAAATGTAACAGTAATTATGAAGTTTACTTTCTACAGCGTTTAAAATGTAATTAAACGTAGATTGTTATTGTTCTAATACATCAAAAAATTATTCCAATGTTCTTCATATGATCTCAATTCCCCGTTTCCAGTTGTAGATAAAAAATTATCAAATATCCAAGAGCGTTTTTCTTTTTTCAGTAAAGCAAATTTTATTAAAAGCGTTTCCAACGAGTAAGATTCAGTTACTGAATCCATTGCACTTCAACACAAATTAAGAACTATATACAGGATGCTGCACTACTTTTCGCCTCTAATGTAACCACTCTGTTTGTACGTACTCTTACGAACAAATTTCTTACGAAAATTTCGCATCCAGTGTAACCACCGGCTAAGTTGTCGCAGCGCTTGCAGTTCACACGGATGTACGTCGTCGAAAGGTAACCTGAGACGACACGTGTATGCTGACTTAGCTTTGACTTGTTGTTTGGTGTTTTCATATAAGTCGATGGAATAACTTATATAGACACCATTCAAACTTCAAACGAAAAAAGAATTTCTTATCACTTTAAATTACTATATACTACAATATACTTTAAAAATTGTCAGTCATGATGACAACACAAATTGACATATATATATATATATATATATATATATATATATATATATATATATATATATATATAAATTTGTTTTTAAGTTTTCGCGGGCACTAAATGTTTTAGGTGGTTTCCGGGAATTCATCCGCGTAGTTGATAACTGATCCCTGCCGGGATCGATGGTAAAATTCTAGTTACTCGAAGCGAAAGCAGAAGGCTACGAGAATTATGCGAACAGACCTGAAGAGGGCAGATGGGACTCTGCCGAAACGTCGTCATTTTACCAACGATCCCGGCAGGGATCAGTTGTCAACTACGCGGATGAGTTCCCGGAAACCACCTGAAACATATATATATATATATATATATATATATATATATAAAAGTAAAATATTCATGCTGGTTTGTGGGCTGAAAGATTACGATTACCTATGACAAGAAAAAATTGCTTCTTCAGGAGTCGATGAAGCTCCAATTGAGGTTAACAGTAGTGAGTAAATATAAAAAAAAACAAATTAACTTTATCGATTATATATATTTTATTGGTAGATTTCACTCAGGATGAACTTTTAATAGATCAAGATAAAAATGCTGAAGTTGGAACAATGATAATGAAGCATCAACAAATGCAAATATTCATGTTAATTCACAAAGAAATGAATATTGATGATATAATATTTACAGCTTTTGTCTTAGCTAATAATAAAGAACCGCTCAAAAAACATTAAAATGAGAATAAAAGTGTTATTCATTTAAGAGTATAATAAAAATTATATTACAGGAAATGTAGTTGGATTGTAAACTTTGTTATGTATCTACATTGTTTGATTTTTCTCCTCCAACAAAATGAGCACAGCAAATCTTCCTGGTTGGCAAGGCTTTTCATCCCTCCTGTAATAAAAAAGTTTTCTTTATTCTCAAAAGAAAATAATAATTAAAAAATTAAGAATTATGTTAACCTTAAATTCCAATTTATTTTGGAAGTAAATTATTTACATGATTAACTTTTCTGATTACAAGAGTTACTGAATCTTATTTTTGTTAACAGAACAACAATTGTGATTACTTTTATGTATTTAGTAACGAAAAACGTGGAAATTTCATTTAATTGCCTTGACGGCGAATGCTGTAATCCATTTTTTCTTCCTCTCTGATTCATATGGAATTCCAGGAAAACGGTAGAATTGTAATTTTGGATTTTTACTTTTTTGTATTTTCATAATCAACTACACCGCACTTTCAGTTTAATGATTTTCTTTCAATTTTATGGATAATTAATTTTTAATCTATAACACAGCAAACATAAATTACGACTTTGACACAACCAGAGTTCCAAAAATAACACACGAAATAGCGCAAATGCCCATTGTCAAAGATACTTTACTAGCGCATAATAACATTTAAAATGTCTATAAAGATTGATGACTGCTGTAATTACACAATGCGAAATCGGGACTCTTCCCACTGTAATTGTTAGATTCCTTAACAATATTTATATACATACACATATATCTAAGCAATGTATGAGTCGTACAGCAACATTAACAAGAAGTGCAATGTGGTATATAGAATTCCGTGCCTGGAGTGTGATTCAAGCTTTATTGGAACCACCAAAACTAAAGTCAGCCTACACAAAAGTAACGTTAACAGGTCACAGGCCAGATTTTTATAACATTAGTGTGTTTGTGTTAATGCGAGAACAGACATACAACATCTGAGTTCCATCTATTCGCACCTGATCCAGATTGACAAAAGAAGAAATAAACCACGACTGGTAGTAGACACCGGACAGGTCTCCCACTCGACATAACCATTGGTACTGAAAATAATGAAAGCTAGTTAAGGAGTCCCAATGTTTTATCAGTTATTGTTTCAAATCACTTTAATTGGTTTTACATGTTGTTGTTGGTGTACGACTCATACATTGTGTAGATGTAAATGTATGTATATAAATATCAATAAGAAATCTTACAATTACAGTGGGAACTATCCCGATTTCGCATTGTGTCATTACTGCAGTCATCAATCTTTATAAATATTGTAAATGTTATCATAGACTCCTATTTATGTTACTCTATGGTATGGTCTGTGTGAAATTTATCAACAATAAATAATACGCAAATAATAAATATTATTAGAAAAACGTGAAATACTTAGATACTACAAAACTTCAATGTATCCATCATCTCTTTTTAAACAGGTTATTGTTCTTGGTTTAAATTCTTTTATGATATTTCTCTTATTGTTCTGTCAAGTTGATCCGTATCTTTAAATGGCCTTTGATGGTAAACCTTTTCTTCTAAGTAGCCCCACAAGAAAAGGCTTGAAAAGTATTGTGTGGGGACCTTGGGGGCCAAGGGAACTCCATGTATTTCCCGATCACTTTGCTGTTAAAAGTGTAGACGAGAAAATCCCGAATATTTCTGTTGCAATGACATGGTACTCCATCCTGTTGGTTCCATGTTCATTTAGTGGTAGATTATCAAGAAATTCAGATAACTAATTATTTCAAAATTCTAAGTATCTTTATCCATTCATGTTGTTTCGTAAAATGTATAGGCTAACAATTCTATCTTTATAAACCCCACACAGTAAATTACTTTAAAAAAATGTTGATCTCTAGTTTCAAAATGGAAGTAGGGATTAACATCGTTCCCCCATCGACAATTTTGAGAACTTTCTGCGCCATTTGAGTAAAGGTTGTAACGTCAGTCATAAATCTTCCAATTCTATTTGGCCATGAGCACAGAATTTGAACTCGATCTATTATATAATTTATTTATGCCGCCTATGGAAAATTAATACTCCCAGATTAATCATTCCGACAAAAACAAGAACATCGCCAGCTGAAGCAATAAAAAAGGACCCACCGAAGGTCGACTCAAAAATTCCGAAAAAAACAATGCACCAACAATAAAATGACAATCTAAAATGACGAGAGAGTTCCATGCTGATATAAAAGACATTGTACATTTTGGGTAGTATTATTAGTTAATATTGCGTCTGAATTGTATCGAGAGTTCAGCTGTTATAAATAAATAGTGGATTTATTTGTGTTCTAGAAAGCGAAAGTCAATATCAGTCTTAAATTTCATTTGAACCCACGAAATATATTACAATTTAGTGTTATAAGTGCAAGATTACGTGAAATTAACATCGTAAATTGATTTATGGCTACAACTCGAAGTACTGCAGAAACGACGAGACTAGAAAAAAACAATTCAAGCAGGTTACTGATAAACTAGTAGAAAAAATTACTCAGATCCTGGAAAAAACGGGACACAAAGGAAAAACAACATCAATAGGAAATCCAACAAAGGTTAGTGAAATCTTTTGAAGAAAAACTTAAAATAGAATTAGAGAACCTTGCAACTAATATAGATGAAAAGCAACAAAATCTTGTTTCTATGATAAAAAGTGAACAACAAAACCTTGTTTCTACGATGAATAGTCAACAACAAAATGTAATTGAAGGGTTATTCTCGAATTTTGAAGAAAAACAAGAACAAACTGTAGTAAAAAGATGAAAGTAATTTGAACAATTAATGCAAATAATTACCAGTAAATAATACAGTTAATGAAAGAATGCAATGAGTGGAATTAGACACAAAAGAGATTAATGACGACAAAAAGATCCTTAAAAGTAATGTGTGAAACCAAAGTAGATGACATCGATTCCATCCAGAGCCAGGTAAAATTTGAAATCAGTTCAATTCAAAACACAGTTCAAGATAAAATCAGTGCTATCCAAAACTAAGTGAAAAAAACATAAAAATCTGGAGAGAGTCTTCAAGAATTCAAACCAGAAATTAGACGATTAGTACACCTGTACTACCCAGATCTACCAGAGGAAACTTAAGATCATTTAACCACTCAGAGTTTCATAAACGGTAACAGAGACGTTGAAGTGCAAATAAATCTGAGACTTAGTGGCATCAAGAGGAGTAATGAGGCTTTGCTACGGACTTTGGAAGTAGAGGCCGTCATAAACATGTCCAACCCGAGGGTACCAGCAGTTTCCTTCAACCAGGAAGAGCCAGAGTCACCCTTTCAAGCGTTGCTGACTGGGATGAACAAACTACTGGAACGGTCACAAAGAACTGGAACAAGAGGTGCCTGTTTCCGTTGTGGACGGATAGGACACTTTCAACATGACTGCAGAGAGAGGCTACCGGAACGATCATCAACCAGGGGTAACCAAAAAGACAACCACATGTCCAGGAACCGTCAACCAGTCGGCATAAAGGGGCGTATGCTGACTAACCCTCCAACAGCCCCCAAAACATTATCCATCCGGGGAATTTGCCGAGATAGCAGCAGCCAAGTCATCATAGGTACCATTAATCTTTGACACCGGCGCCGCTGTGTCCATTGCCAGGTCCAGAGTTTTGAGGGCATCAGACATCCGGTTAATTAACAACAACATCCAGCTAAGAACAGTCACCGGCGAGTCCATGTCAATACAGGATGAGGCAGATGTGCTACAGATAGGGGACAACAGAATCCGGCATAGGGTCCTGGTAGTGAATATTGAGGACGATGTTATACTGAGTATGGACCAAATCAGACAGCATGGGTTCATGTTCGACCCGAGATATGATGTTCTTCGATTCCTAAATGAGGAATTTGTGTTGACACGGCTCGTCAACAGCTCAGCGACTTCCATAAAAATTGTAGCAAAATCCTCAACCAGAATTCCCGGTCTACCAAAAAAAATTATTTATGGGCAGCTAGAAAGCAATCCTGGAAGCTGCGTTAGAATGGTGGAGCCCGCACATTCAGCTCATGACCAGGGGCGGCTATCCCTTAAGTGCACTCGTGCGCTGAACCAACAAATTTAATAAGCTTTTAATAAAGTTAAAAATCAACACAAAATAAATATCATTTCATTAACAACGAATTTATCAAAAAACAATTTAAGCTCTAATGCAAATTTGTATTAAGACTTATATTCGCTTGAAAGAATATTTCACCGTGCACTTCGGCTAGCGCACGGTGAAGCTTATACAGCTTTTATGAGATAGGATATAACGCGCTCACCGCGTGAGATAGCAGATAGTTAATGCAAACTTTATGGAGTAATGGGCTGTTTCTCGTACGCCGCACGGAAACACCGAACTGTGCTGATATTGAGCGGACCTATCCGAACGTTTAAATAATTCGAATTTTTGTTTACGAGATTTAATTAGTGGTTGCTTTATTTATTTATTTATTTAATATACAGAGTGTGTGTGTGTGTGTGTGTGTGTGTGTGTGTGTGTGTGTGTGTTTACATAACAGTGAAAATGAGTATCAACTTTAACAATGACTATTAAAAACAATAATAAATCGTTTCAAAGCAAATTAGATATAAAATTGGCTGGTCCACCTAGGCCATATCTTAATTGAAAACAAGAGTGCAAAATGAAAAAGTATTTACACCAAGTTTTAAAAGTGAAATTTATAATAAAAAGAAATGGTTGTGTGGATGTGATCGCATCAATACATTATTTTGTTTTCCTTGCATTATTTATGGCGGGGAATCAATTTGGAAGGAAACTGGAGTGAAGGATTAATAAGTTTCTTAGAAATACGATGTCTCAGGACTGGCTAAATGCTCTTTCTGTGCTTAGTATTTAAAAAATATATATTCAGTAAATGCCAGACTTTAATAAAAAGGTCATTAAACATTTCGCTTTCGAAAAAAGAAGACGAATATTTTATATAATAAAACATAAATGCAGTATTAGCAAAGCTATAGGTTGTTGTTTTTTTGCATATTTTAATCCCAATATTTGACTAGGAAAGTGCATCACCAGTTTCATAACCCACCAGCCGCCACTGCTCATGACTACTTAGTTGGACGGGCTTTAGTTAAAACCGGACGAGACATACCAATTACAGTCCGGAATATGTCCAACAACGACATCCGAATTGCCAACGGTCAAGAAATATCTTGTTTCGAGCCAGTAGATACCATCGTCAATTGCAATTGAGAAGTGTACCAGGCTTCGGTAACGGAGACAGCGCCCAGTAAAGAGTTTCTACAACAGTTTGCCACCCATTTGAAACACCTTACACCAGATGAATAGAAGAAATCCAAGCAATTGATCGCAAATCACTGGCAAATTTTTAGTAGTCCAGATGGTACTAGCGGTCGTACAAACATCATACAACACCGAATAGATACTGGGAAGGCTCAACCCACCAGAGTATCATCTAGGCGACTACCATTGGGGCAACAACAGGCAGTCGAGGAAAACATCGAATCCATGTTACAAAATGAAGTTATTGAGTTATAGATTACAGAAAATTGAACGATGTTACGAAAAAAGATAGCTATCCACTCCCCCGAATTGACAGACAGACTCTGACTACACTAGCAGGGTCCCGTTGGTTCTCCACAGTAGAGTGGATATTGGCAGGTTGGACTACATCAAATCGACAGAGAAAAGACACAGTTCTGCACCAGTAAAGGGCTTAGTATACCTCGAACATGCTTAGTATACCTCGACGACATTCTAGTCGTGGGTCATACATTCTACAACCATCTCAAGAACCTTGGCGAAGTATTTTCCAGAATTAAGAAAAGGCCAACCTGAAACTCAACCCGAAAACGTGTTCCACGTTCCAACAAGAGGTAGAGTTTTTAGGCCACATCGTTTCCGAGTCAGGAACCCGCAAAAACGAAGACAAAATAGCAGCTATTCGTAATTGGCCGGTCCCAAGAGACAAGCATGAACTAGAAGCTACAGCCGTGGATTCTCCAAAGCCGAATGGAATTACTGTGTCACCAGAAAAGAACTTCTTGCACTAATCAGGACTGTATATCATTTCCACGAATATCTCTATGGTCGCCATTTCCTAATCAGAACAGATCATGCCGCCCTCAAATAGCTGTCGGACATGAAGACACCGGAAGGACAACTGGCCAGGTGGATGGAGAAATTACAACGGCAGCAGGTGAACACCGCGCCGGCCGTTTGCATGACAAAGCCGATGCCTTGTCAAGAAGACCCTATAGCGTACAATGCGGACATTGTCTGAACACCGATCAGCGCAAGGGACTGAACAACGGAACAATGCATCCAGGACCAAATGGCTGATCCAGACATTGAACCAATCCTGTCACTCACGCAGAGAGGGGCACCCAGGCCACGATGGGACGAGGTAGCTCGATACTCAGGCGTACTGAAATCGTTATGGGTCCAATGGGGCTCTCTAAGAGTATAGAATGAAATGTTAAAGAGAATTTGGGAAAGCATTGACGGCCGAGAAACCCAATTGGTGGTCACAAAGAAAAGGGTACCAGCCATCCTAAACGCAGTACATAATGGGATTACCGGAGGTAATCTGGGCATGAATAAAACCTTGGATAAAATTTGCCAACGGTACTACTGGGTAAATTACTTCGAAGATCTCAGAACTTGGTGCCGGAAATCTGACACCTGTGCAGCCAGTAAAGGCCCTAAGACCCGGACCAGGGGCAGCAATACAATGTGAGCGTCCCATATGAACGAAATGTCATTGATGTCGCCGGTCCAGTTCCCGAGCCTGAGAAGGGGAACAAATACATTCTGGTCGCAACGGATTATTTCAGCAAATGGCCTGAGGCATATGCTATACCCAATCAGGAGGCAGGTTTTGTGTCCCGTTGAAGTTACATTTAAACTAAGAGCGTAACTTTGAATCCAATGTATTCCAGAAGGTCTACGATGCTGGGAATCAAGAAAACGAGAACCACACCTTTGCATCCCCAGTCAGACATGATGGTGGAAAGATTCAACAGGACCTCGGAACAACACATATGCAAGGTCTTCAGCAACAACCAGCGTGATTGAGATGAGCATATCCCTCTTTTCGTGTTGGCCTATCGCTCAGCCGTCCATAACAGCACTGGGCTGACCGCAGCGAAGGTACTATTCGGAAAGTAGCTGAGATTACCTTGTGATCTGGCTTTTGGCTCACCAGAAGAACCGCCCCCAACGATTATACCTACCAACTCCGACAAAACATGCTGGCAATACACGAACGAGCCCGAACGTAGATGTTGGCCACCAGCGATCGGATGAAGACACGATATGACCTCAAGGCCAATTCAGTCGGATTCCAAGAGAGGGACAAGGTTTGGCGTTTGATTCATTTGGATCGACTAGCTCCTTACCTTGGGGAGATCAGACCGAATTTATTTACGCCGCCTATGGAAAATTAACACTCTTTCTAGATTAATCATTCCCGCAAAAAAGGAACATCGCCAGCTGAAGTAATAAAAAAAGGACCACCCACTCGAATAATCCGGTAAAACAATGCGCCAACAATGAAATGACCATCTAGAAAGACGAGAGACTTCCATTTTGATATAAAAGGATATTGTACATTTTGGGTAGTATTATTAGTTCGGTTTATATTGCGTGTGAATTGTATAGAGAGCTCAGCTGTTGTAAATAAATAGTGAATTTATTTATGTGTAAATAAAATTCTCACAAGCAAAAGTGAATATCAGTTTTAAATTTAATTTGAACCCACAAAATGTATTGAAGTTCTTTCACTTATCTGCTAGTAGGTATCCATTTCGTTCTAATCTGTCTTTGTGGTAAATACCTGCACTGATTTAAAATGAAGTATTATATTGGATTGGAAGATATAAACAAATCTTTACTAAATGTCAATGAGAAATGGAAATGACAATCCTCCTCGATTAGTAAAAGTTATAGAATACTTCAAAAATATTGAAAAATGTGCTTAGATGCACAGAACGGTCCAATTACCAAACCTCCACCATAATTTGATAGGACAGTAGTAGATTGAACAAATATTCCCCGATGATGGTTTTCGGAAGACAACCATGAACAACTTCAGTCATTTATCGCATGTAAAGAAACACGGCTGAAAATTGTTCATAAAACAAGCTTTACATATTCCAAAATTAAAGCATGATTCAACTTGGGTACTATCAGTTTTTACATATTTGTCTTTATTTACGAAAATGAAATCCATTCGCTGTCTTACATTTTTTGTCAAAAATACATACCTAATTCACATGTTAAAGTAAATTAATTTCTTTAAATTTAGTACAAAGTCCATTTTATGGGATCTTTTATTATATGAATGTGACTCATTTCAACTAGTGCCACCAGTGTAAAATCTTTATTAGTTAACCGATTTTGATGTGATTTTTTTAACTATAGGGCTTATTGTTATAAAATTCATTTTACGCTGCTAAAACCAGGCAAACATAAAAGTAACGATCGGTACCCCAAAATTTCGATGGGTATATAAAAAAGAGACGGCCTCGAGAAGATTCCTAAAAACGCTCCGACAATAAAGAAATATTCATGGCATTCGGGTATATTCCACGCTTAATTATAAAAGACCACGGTCGTACAAATTGGGCAGTTTTAGTTGAGTTTATATATATTCGTGTGATTGAATCGACAGAGAGAAGAGATTAGCTTTTTCCATAGGATTGATTACTCTTAGTATTATTATTAAAATAAAGACGTTGAAAGGGAATATTTGCGTAAATTTAATGTGAACCCACAGAATCTATTGCAATATGTATTTATTTTATGCACAGTTTTGAATGTTTCAATCAGAAAGGAAAAAATTTTCTAACCTATAATTTTAAAAAGTAAGCTAGGGAATATTTTATTCTAAATCTGAATAAACCTTTGTATTGTCAGTAATTTAAAATGGCAATGTACCACATTCTGAACCAAAATATTAAATAACAACGGAGTACTAAAGCAATATGTTTTTTTAAGTGTGTCATTTTTTAAACAAAAAATACCTATTTTTTGTTGGACTTGAATTAAAAAGACTTGGAAGCAAATATTTGAGTATATGTTAGCTTTTTATAAATAATATGTCACTAACAAAATGAAATTTAAAGTCTGTCAAAATAAATAAACCTGTTTTGGGGAACTTTTATTAGTTGCAAGGGTAGGGCAGCTGTCGTGAATTAAAATCCGAGGTGTGACATTTTTTTCACTTATGTCCTTATTATATTGACATAATTAGAACAAGCCTTAAAATTTACATTAATCATCCTACACATAATTGTTAATCTTCTCCGTTACTAATAAACAAATTTTTAAAAAAATTGCCATAAAGTTTTTATTAATTAATTTAAACCCTGAAATTTCTACATATATTAGAAATATATATGCCCTATGATTTAAGAAAAGTGGCTTCAAAATAAGACAACTAATAAAGATTTTGTAGGGGTGGCACCACTTGATGAATGGATTACACTATATAGTAATAATTTAAACATTTTAAACTTAATATCAACAGTTATAGTATATCCACCGATTTCCCTTTTTTGGGCATTGTCTCATGTGAAAAGCTCTGTGCCAATGGTAGTGACGCTGCCATTCTATATTTCTGAAGTATATTTTAAAAAAAATTGAAGAGTTTATAAAAATGATGTACGATTTAAATTTTAAAAAGTTCTTGTACAACTTTGTAATCAAGCCTCTAAAATCATTTCAATACAAAAACTTCTTTTAAATATTTTCAAATGTGTATATTTAAATACATCTGTATTTATGTAAACGTCGACAACGTACAAAACAAAATAAGTCAGGTACTTAAAAATATTTGTTGATATACATTATTAAAAACACTATTTTCTATATTTTGTTACAAAGTTCAAGTATTCATTAATTAGCACGTACGTAATTGCATAGGAATAATAAAATTGTAGTTTATTCAGCGCAAACTTTTTTATAATAAAGCTGCTTTAAGCAGTCAAAAATCTTTAACAATGCACTCTTGTGTCAAGGTACAGTTGGCAAATAAGCAGAATCAGTGTTCATATTACATACTATAATAGCACAAAATCAAAATTATTGTTGAATCATTGGCACCCTAATGTACTATTGGAAAAGCTAATTTTAAAATTTATATCATTTTTCCAGATTATTTTTTATATTTAATAACATGTTTCTGAACATGAAATCCTTAGAAGCAATAAAATAAAGGAAAATTTAATAAGTATTTAAGTCTGAGGTCTGTTGAACATCTAGATTTTGGCAATTTGTTTCAACTGTTGTAGTATTTACTGCCTTTACGAGAGAGTGCGAATAATTGTGGAAATACATGTATCCTTCTATTTTATTATCACTGGTCATGAACATTTTCCATATCCCTCCATTTATAAAAAAAATTATACTAAAGTAGTTAAATATTTATTTGACCCTGGAAAGTTGGATTTTGTAAGGGTATATGAACATCTTCCCTAAAGAATATAAGTGAACTTCTTACCAATCATAGTGCAACAACATATGTTTCTGTAAGTTGATGGTACTGTTCTTACTATGCCAAAATGAAAGGGATGGGTCAACCCGTTTGTTTAGAACAGCTGTTGCAATCACCCGACCCTGCGAATTTTACAGTGAAACTGTTAAGATGGGTAAAATATTGTTGCAGAGACGCAAAATAAAGAAAAAAATGTTAGAAACGAACTACGAATATTCGATATAAAGAACAATGAACAACGGAATAAACGGGAAGAATATTTAGTGACAGTCTAAAGGAAGATTGTCTACCAAATAAAACACAAATGCTATTAAAAATTATAAGAAAAAGAAGTATAGATAGGGCTAATAAAAAGAAGAAACATGCAATGTAACTAATACCTGAAGTGAAGAACAAGATGATTAATTAAACTCTATGCCGGCTCCACACTCTCGCGAGGGGCCTCCTGGAGGCCCTCGATTCGAGTCTTAGTGAGTGGAGGCTGCAGGAGTGCTAGCCATCCACACTTCCGACTTATTCAGTGGCCTGCTACATTGATTCTCTCGCCTTACCCCCTCGCTTGAGGATAAAAACTACAAATTTATTATATTTGTCCCGGCTACAGAAGGTCTTACAAACGACTTTGGTTTTTTGGCATATGTAAAATCCAGTAATAAAATGTCTTTAATCATAGAAGATAGCACTTTTCCTTGTTTTACGATTGTGTTTTGACTGTATATATTCTCCTCGAAATTACAAAGAAGCATCAGAAATAAACACAAATTTCAGCTTAAAAGATTCTTCAACAATTAGCTCTACTATAATAAATGCAATTAATATATGGACGTGTATTAGAAACATCCCAATCATTGCCACATTATTTCATGCTCACTATTCTCATGGAAAATATCTGTTTAAAATATAAATCCTAACTAAATTAATGTTTTCAAACATTCATTTGTAGGTACAACAAATATGTGAATTATAAAGACCAAATAAAACGTTTTTAAAATTTCTGTTACTGCTCTTATTTCACAAATTACGTACCTAACCATTTTCAACACTTAAAGCACCCGCCGTTTCGAGGCATTAAAAGAAAATAACTTACTAAAAGCATTTAATAACAAATATTGTCACCAAAATGAGGTTAATTATTTTGAAATGATTCTTGAGGAGGTCCTTAATTACTCTCCTTGTTTATTGAGATTTTCTCTCCGCACTTCTTTTTGCAACAGATAAATATGTGATGTAATCAAAGTGTAGTCTGACAGTTTTTCGAAATTGGCCTGCTATCCTTTCTCTCTGTTCCAAATTTCAAAAACGTATCTGTCACTGAAAAGAACTGAGTAGAGAACATCTCAATGAACAGTCAGAATAACAAAATGGTCTGATTGATAAGTCGAGGCCAAAAGGATCCTTGAGCCGAGCTAACCCAAAGTACATCAAGAAAACTGTAATTCGCAGTTCGAGATAATAATAATATATATAATTATAACATATTCGTAACACGGATACGAGACTTTTTCAAAAAGACTAAGAACCGTCGGCCATAGTGTCAAAATCATATCGCGAAACTGGAAATATAGTTAAGGTTTTTTCTTATTGTGCAAATGTGTAATCAGTGGCGGTCCGAGGGGAGGGATGATAATCCCTCTCCCAAAAATCATACAAGTCACACCGACAAATTCCTTAAATTAAAAAAATACGAAATTAAATCAAAAATAGGCAAGTAATTTAGATAACATATTTGCTTATTTTGCCTGTAATAATATAATCAAAAATAGATATTCAAAATAATTTTGAAAATTATTGGCTGCTGCTGACGTTGACGATATACATAAACAAAATTCACATACTGCGAATACTGTCGAATTGAAAATGTACTAATGTGAAGGTAAAGTACAAAATATTATTCACAAAGATTAATTGAAGACAAAATTCAAAATTAAATTTACCAAATTCAAAAAAGAAATACTGAAAGGAAAATAGGAAAATATAGTAATTAGTAAAGGTTCTCTTGTGAAAAAAAAATCCAGCTTCGATGGCAGTTCTTTCTAACCCATGTATAAAAATCAATTTAATGCAGTTCCAACAAACAATACATGGAAGATCATGAAACAACAACCGCACTTATAATTAGGAGGCATGCATTAATTACGTGAGGTGCTTTAGGTAACTTTGAGAACATTCTCTATTCTCTTCCCCTTGGTGAGTTTGGTATTTTGTATTATTAGTAGCTTCGCTCACTGACAAATTTCTCACCTTTTCTCCTCATTCACATACCATTAATTTAGTGAATATTGTATGCTTTGTTTAATACTGTTAATACATTATTACAAATATGCTTGGTCTGTGTGGACTTGATCACTTATACACGAAACAAGCATTTATTCATGCTTAGGTGTTGAAGTGAACATTTCTGTCTGTCTGCGGTTAAACCATAAAGTGAAATATTTTCCAATTGTATAATTATATATTGATATGTATATGTGTCATTATAATTGTTGTAATAATTGTAATTGTAACTGAACAAAATAAAATTGAATTGAATTGAATTGAATTTCCTTGGTGAGATGTGGTGATACCCGCCATAGATTTTAAATAATTAATATTTATGTATGCGACTAATTACAGTCTTCTTTTACTACATTTTATCGGCGAATTAAGACATGGACACTAAACGAATTCAAACAAATTTAGCAAACGCCTTGTTAAAGTTTTAATATTAATTTATGTTGAACACAAAAATATTGGCGATGCAGTAGTTTTGCAATATAAAATGTTATCTGTTGTCGTGCTCTTTAAACAAGATTTGATGAGATTTTGCTGGACCAACCCTCCTACAATTTTAACTGACGATATTAATGGATACCCCCTTACCTTAACAGGCTTTCCACTAGAATTACTCCAAAGTATTCTAATAGACTAACTAGTAAATAAATTTTGACAGCAGACTCTCAATTATTAAAAGAAAGTATGGCAACCAAAGTTCAATTAAGTTTAGCACGAAATATAGAGGAAACTACTAACAGTTTGAGATCAGTATAATATCCAAAACTTTATTCAAGGCATCAGTGGCATCAAAAATACAACGAAGAACTTTTCCGCGCTTTCGATATTGAAACTATCATGAATTTGTCTAGGGCAAATATGCGGTGGTCTGGTTAAATCTAGAAAACCAAAAAGATGAATAGAAGGCGTTAAAGAATACTACGCGGGAAACTGATAACAATCCTACCAGTACAAAATGTTTTCACTTCAAATAAATCGAATATTTTCAAAACGATTGTAGGATTAAGCTGCCACAATGATCATTTCCAGGAAGAGCCAATCATGGTAGAAAAATTGAATAACGAGGATCCATCAGTCAAATTAGAGACGGATTTTGATGGAATGAAATAACGAGTCAATGGATCACCCTGAGATCATCCTAAAATTCCTTGGATTCGAAAATGGAATTTTCAAGAGAATATGAGTGAATGCCAATCTCAGATGATCATTCCACAGAAACAGACAAACCGTAAAGATTTCATATTTTTGTTTTTTGAAATCCGATATATTTTTAAAGTGGGTGACAAGCAATATTCAATTTAAAAACCTGTTTTGAAATCAAAAATACTCGTTAGTTACAAGTTTCATAAATTCGTAGATATTTAAACAGTACATGATTGAGTTTACTTGGCACCGACTTCAAAAATATACTGCACAGTACGTAATTAAATAATACACAATAAGCACGTTACTGTTACTTATTTCTTTGGGTGTAGCTACCTAACAACTGTGAATGTGACTGTGTTAGATACTGTGATACTGTGTGGTCTTATGGTTTTGTTTAATTATTTTCAATTCTCTAGTTCTTTTTTGAAGTGCGTGTTCTTGTGCGTGTGTGTGTGCATGTGCGTGTGCGCGTTCGTGTGCGAGTGCGACATATCGCAAAAATATTTTAGAAGTTTTTCATGCTGCATGGGTTTAATAAAGTAGCGAGTAATTTAGTAACTAATCGTACCTGAACAATGAGAATTTTCCAGCACTGTCGTGTAAGGTATCAGTCGAATTCATTACTAGTTGCCATTTTTTTGACTATCGAAACTAAGCTGTTTATTCATCTTGCAAAATACCATTAAACTTGTATACTGTATTCGATCGCAGTGCGAACGATTCTGGGACCGTACTCGTAGTGATTTCTCTTTGAATGATCTGTCGTAGTGATTACGACAGGTACTAAATACTGTGTAAGATTTGAAGGTGGATGGACTCGTATCGAAGGCTGAGAAAAACTCAAAAGGCTATAAAGAAAAATAAAATAAAGTATTCTTAATTATACAGTATTTGCTACAATTATGTCTGACAGTGTAGTTTAATGCACCAACAGACTGGTAATGACCTCTAATGGTACACATGCTACGCAGCGCCATCGAATGACTAAAGATTTAAATCCTCAATAACTCGTTTTTGGTATTGTGGGAATAGGACCACCTTCTAATCTTACACAGTGCTACTAAATCACCATTCTACTAAAATACTGGCCTAGTCTGAACTAGACTTGATTGACATTATTTCACCTGTTCATTAGATTTTCTCTACTAATGAACAGGCAAAGACCTCCTCGACAATCTTTGCAAAGTTTCTTACTTCCCTATAATTATTTATTTACCCATTCCTTTATTTTGAAAATTTTCCATTCCTGGTTGATTTATTTAGTTGTTCCATGAGACACTTTTGATTTATAGCCATAATATGCAAATGTATTTACTTTTAATGCTAAACTAATTCTAAATTATTTCGTGTAATGTTTTCACTTTAAATAGATTAATTAATTCTTAGACATCAATGAATTTAAGCTTGGACTATTTTAATTCCTATCGATATTTTGAAATGACATTTTGCTTTGTATTTAAAAGCATTCTATTTTTCAGTATATCATTACAGATTTTACAAAATTGATTCCTTTTTGTAAAATTAAGAATAATTAGTAAATGTCTTGATTATTTTCTCAGGTATACTTTATATGAACTCCTAAGTTGTTCCCACGAATTGTGTATTTTACTTTATTTATTTTGCCGTAGCTATTTGATAATTGACAAAAAATGTATAAACAGGTACCTCAGTTTTTAGTTAAAATAATTTTTATTGCGTTGTTTCTAACCCTATAAAAATTGTTCTTTATCTAGAAAATAGTCACGTAATTTGTAAAATAAATTTAGCAATAACAAAGAAATTACGTTTATATGATCCTTAACCTTCTGAAATGCCATTATTTTTGATAAATACAAAAAAAAACATAATAAATACCTCGATATTTTTCAAAAAATACACCTTTATACAATATTTACACAACATAAATCACTTGACGAGCACAATTCAATCTGTTGAAATGATATCGAAGTTTTATCAATCACTGATAACTTTAGTTTATATTGACCTCCTTACTGATACAAATACCTGAAAAATAGCATTCCCCTATTAGTTTGATAAGTAAAATTAATCGTTATTTTAAAAAAATTTAAATGTTATAAACTATTTTTATCCAATAGGACCGCTCAATTTTCATTATTTCTTAAATTTAACTTAATAAACCAAATTAACTCCTATAATACATTTATATTCTACCATTTTTTGTAAACAATTGTATACCAAATATAACATATTTTAAATCACACTGTATAACTATAATTTCACACCACCATATGTTTTAATTACCCTGTATATGCATTTATTTATGGCCACTTATTGTATTTTTTTGAACCACTATGTATAATTATAATTCCAGTACGTCCTATATTGCAACAACCCTATAGGTATAACATTCTTTTAACATTTTTTTTGCGACCTGCATAACAATATTTTTACTTCGCTCTGTATGTAAGCTATAATTAATTTCCAACTGCTTATGGGGTACCCTACACAATTATATTTATATTTCGCTTTTGTCTAACCATACTGTAATTCTGCTTGACGCTATATTTTAACCATCCTCCATAGCAACTCTTATGGACCATCTAACATATTTTGAACGACCCTGTGTAATTATAATTTTACACCACCAATTCATATTATATGCATCAAATTAACATACGAAATCATGAGATCTCACTCATCCCAATTTTTCCACCTTGAAAACATGAAATGATGTTCTGAGAGGCTTCCGCGGTCATTACTATGAACAAGGCTAGATTCTGGGTGAGAACCGCGTCTGAATTTATTATATATTCGACATTTCGACTCCTGCTTAGGAGCCATTATCAAGAGACAAAAGTGAATAAGAGTTTCAAAGTCTAGATCGAATTCGGGGCCTCAATCTGCCTACTCCCCAAGAGTCACTAGGTAACTGAACTGAATTTGAGTCTGCTCTGCTTCTTGGTGGGCGTGTCTGCTTTGTTTAATCTGGCAATTACGGAGGTCCATGCTGTGGGAAAGCGAGAGCTGTCATCTCGTCGGTTTAGTCAGAGGGGTCTTTTCTCTATTTCTATAGCTTCGCGAATAGTAGATGCCCTAAGGGAGTTAAGAGATACGATAGTCCTACTGTCCTCGAAATTGATAGAGTGTCCTGTTTGGATATTATGATGCGCGAGAGCTGAAGTCAGATATTTTTTGCAAACTGACACAGAATGTTCATATACTCGATGGTTGACGCGCCTGTTTGTACGACGGATGTAGCTTTACGAAATTCCATGTCACGATTGCACCTTAAGGCATCTACTATTCGCGAAGCTATAGAAATAGAGAAGACGCAATCAGGAACAAATTCAAGGATTTGCTGTGCTCATTTTGTTGGAGGAGAAAAATTAAACAATTTAGATACATAACAAAGTTTACAGACCAACTATATTTACTGCAATATATTAATTTGTATACTCTCTTAAATGAATAACAATTTTTATTCTCATTTTTATTTCTGTATGAGCGGTTCTTTATTACCTAATACACAAGCTATAAATATTATATCATCAATATTCATTTCTTTGTGAATTAACATGAATATTTGCATTTGTTGATGTTTCATTATCATTGTTCCAACTTCAGCATTTTTATCTTGAGCCATTAAAACTCAGTGAAATCTATCTATGAATAAATTATATACAGTCAATAAATTTAATTTGTTGTTTTTTTATATTTACTTACTTTTGTTTACCTTAATTGGAGCTTCATGGACTCCTGAACATGCAATTTTTTTTGTCTTAGGCTATCGTAATCTTTCAACCCACAAACCAGCATAAAGATTTTACTTTCTACATATATATATATATATATATATATATATATATATATATATATATATATATATGGTCGAAGTTTTCGTCCGGTGTACATCCGTTCATCTGTTGAATTCCGCTGAACTCCTGCTTGACGTTTCTCCAAAATCTTATCTGGTATTTTCAAAAGCTATTATCTAACTTTTGAAGACGCTGCTTTTGGGGTCACCTACTACCGGCCTAAAAGAAAATTCAGTGACAACATATATCAAGTTCCAAATTGCTATTTGGTGTGATTATACACAGGGTGTTTATAGTCTGGTTCACATGTACGATTTTTTCTAAGATATTTGAATATTCTCCGAAAATTACGTAAATGGTGCCATTCAATTCGTAATTTTTTGTAGAAAGTTTAAGGAAAAATCCAAAAAGGCGCTGAAAAAATTGCAAAAGTTATAAACAATTAAATGAATAAAAAGTAGGGGTTCGGCTTTTTTGAATATCTCAAAAAATATTGAAAATTTTCAAAATATGAAAAAGATCCAAAAAGATCAGGAAATTTACTAAAAAAGTTCGGACTGTCGGAATTGTACCTCCATGTTTATAATTTTTACAGAGCTCTGAAAATAGAGCTAAATACGGGAAGTCTGGCTTCCGCGCGCGTTCCATCACTTAGACCTAGCAACAAAAAAATATTTAAACATATAAAATATGAATATTAAAGAATACAAAAATTTGTGTTCTTTTAGGATACATGAATAAACAATAACCCGCGGTTTAAAAATTTATATCCCAATTATCCATTAATTACGCAGTTATTAACTAACAATTTTTTCTACACTGAATGTTAAGATACAATCTCCCATAATTATATAACTAAAACCCCAGATTTTTTTTCACTCAGTTTACCGTTTTTAATATTTTTAAATTTTGATTTTTCACTTTGTTATTACCATTTGAAAATTAACAAATGAAAAAAAGTAATGAAAAAAATATTTTTTTTTAATTTCTGGATTGTTTTGATTTTTTATGGTTAAAAATTATATAAAAATATTTTTTTAAATTTTTTCACCGTTGTTGTTTAAATTATTGTTATAAACAAATACATTGTTTATTAGTAAATCAGTTCTTTTTGGAATATGTTCATTGATACAAATTATGATTAAAAAAACGGTTTCTTAAAAAAATGTATTTGTTGCTTTAAAGTGGGTTTGTTAAGTAACAATCATTTTTGGCGACTAAATATTAAAATTAAGGAACCGTTTAAACTTTAAAACTTATTTTTATATAATTTTTAACCATAAAAAATCAAAACAATCCAGAAATTAAAAAAAAAACAATTTTTTTCATTACTTTTTTTTCATTTATTAATTTTAAAATGTTAATAACAAAGTCAAAAATCAAAATTTAAAAATTTTAAAAATGGTAATCTATTTGTAAGGCTGTTAAGAATAACTTCACTGAGTGAAAAAAATTCTGGGATTTTAGTTAAATAATAATCGAAGATTTTATGTTAACATTCAGTGTAGAAAAAAAATTGGGATAACAATTTCTAAACCGCCGATTATTGTTTATTTATGTATCCTAAAAGTACATAAATTTTTGTATTTCTTAATATTCATATTTTATATGTTTAATTTTTTTTTAACCAGACTAGAAAGCGTTGAGGCAATGCCAATCTTTTATTTGTCATGGTAAATCGATTTTTGTAATTTCGGTATAATAACTTAAAGAACAGAGTTATTTTCAAACTCAATTTACTCGAAAACCATTCAAAATATCGATTTGAAGTAAGAGTATATTGTTTACGTAAAAATGTTAAGATTTTATAAATCTGAAAAGAAAATTGTAAAAAATGTAAATAAAAAAAATTACGGGTGGAAAACTCCTTTCACCAATCTAAACAGAACCCTTATGATTTTCGTGTCGAAAACCGAGTAGCACATGTTATTTAACGTAAAAATGTAAAACCCATACATTTTTTTCTATTTATTTTCGAAAGTTTTGTCAATAACAGAGGAAAAAAAACAGTTTTGTTTGAGCCTGTTTAAGAGCATATAACTTTCTAAGGGTGCGTTTTAAGGCACATGTTAATCAAGACTTTTTAGCTTATTTTAATGAGTGCTATACACAGAAGAACCCTATTTTAAAAACACCCTGTATTTTTGTGATATTTTTAACATTCCATGGTTTGTAATAATTTTGTCATTTTTTTTTTGAAATTATTTTCATTTCATAAGTCTTAACATTTTTTATATTTCCGACATTTTATATATTTTTTAAATTCACCTGTGATTAATAGGTTATTTAATAATTTTCAGTCCCCTTCCATAAATTCACTATTGGGAAAACAATGTCTACATGGTGAAATTCAGTTGTAGTCATTTCAGGAGAAAAGCATATATACCAACTCTATCACCTAAAAATCATTTTTTGTTCCCTAAAAATTACTAAAACACATCACCCTATTCCATAATAGAATTTTCGCAAAATGTCACATTAATTCTCTATTAATTTAAAGAATTAATAACATAGTTCTCATATCTGTATTATTTTAGGTTACCGAGAAATAGTGATTTTTTCTAAAAAAGATCGAAAAACTGAATTTTCACAAAATGATAAAACCCGCTAATATTTATATTCGAAAATATATATATATATATATATATATATATATATAGTATTTCGTTATTTTACATGAACGTTGCGGACTTACATGTGTATTTTTTCAACAAATATTGTCATGAACAACTAGACATTTATTTCTATGTCACAAAATTATTATTACTAAATTGTTACATTTATATATAGTACATCACAGTTCACATTACAAACATTTTAAAATAATATTATTATAAACTCCCTGGGTTCAATTAAAATTGTACAACTAATATCCACTATCACTTTCTAGAAACTTTTATTTACATCAAATATACACAACAGCTGATTTGAATATCACAATAATAGCACAACATAACCTCATCGCCATCTAACCAACTCCTGCGATGATAGGCCGCTCCTTTTAATATCAGCATCGAATTCTCTCGCACAATCGAGTGTCAACTTTTCAGCTGCCGAGCGATTTCGAGATTAACTTTTTTTGTCAGCATTAGAAAATTACAGTTTAACCTTTTATTAACCCAGCGATCGATGTTTCATCGGGGCCGGGTTAGATAAATTTCGTAGCACTCCCCCTCCCCCTTAATTCCGATCGTCCCGGTCAGAAACATCCTCTCCATGGTAGGGAGCGAGTCGATCTAAATGAACCACCTTCAACTTAGCCCTGGGGTTTCGACGGATACGGTAGACGACGTCATTAATCCTCTTGACCACCTCGTATGGACTATCCCAGGCGTAAGCGTAAGCTTTGGAGATTGACCCTTGCTCCGTTGGGGGTTGTATAACCAGACTTTGTCCCTCTCCTGGAACCTGACTGAATTGGCCTTGAGATCATATCGTGTCTTCATCAGGTCACTGATGGTCAACATCTGCGTTCGGGCTAATTCCTGTATTGCCAGCATGTTATGTCGCAGCTGGTCGGCATAATCGTTGATGTCTTGAGAAGGTGCTTCGGGGAAGCCAAAAGCCAAATCGCAGGGTAATCGCAGCTCTTTTCCGAATAGGACCCTGGCTGGAGTCAGGCCTGTACTATTATGTACAACAGGAATAGGGGAATATTCTTATCCCAATCACGCAGACTATTGCTGATTACCTTGGATAGGTGTTGTTCCTGTTAAATCTTTCGACCATTCCGTCTGACTGTGGATGCAATGGTGTTGTTCTCGTTTTCCTGATCCCCAACATCGTACAGACCTTCTGGAATACTTTCGATTCGAAGTTACGCCCCTGGTCTGAATGTGGCTCCAATGGGACGCCAAACCTGCTGAATAGCTGTTCTACCAGCACCGTCGCTACCCTGGCTGGCTCTTGGTTGGGAACCGCATATGCCAATTACTGCAGTAATCCATGGCGACCAAAATGTATTTGTTCCCCCTCCCACTCTCGGGAAATGGACCGGCGACATCGATGGCAATTCTCTCAAAGGGGACGCTCACATTGTACTGCTCCATTGTACCCTTTGTCCGGGTCTTCGGGCCCCTACTGCCTGCACAGGTGTCACATTTCCAATACCAAGCTCTGACGTCTTCGAAGTAATTTATCCAGTAATACCGATGACGAACTTTGTCTAGGTTTTTATTCATACCCAGATGACTTCCGTAATCCCATCAATTCGGTCAGGATAGCTGGTACCTTTTTCTTTGGAACTACCAGTTGGGACTTGGTTTCTCGACCGTCCCTGCTTTCCCAAATTCGCTTGAGCGTACCATTCTCTACTCTTAGAGAGTCCCATTAGGCCCATAACGACTTCAGGACACCCGAGTACCTAGCTACTTCGTCCCATCGTGGCCTGGGTGCCCCATTCTTTTTGGGTGTCAAGATTAGTTCGATGGCTGGATCAGCCATTTGGCTGGATCAGCCATTTGGTCCTGAATGCACTGTTCCGTAGTCCAGTCTTCATTGGCCTGCACTCGGATCTCTCTGATGGAGATACCCTCTCGCTGTTCCGTCTTCAGACAATGTCCGCATTCTGCTCTACAGGGTCTTCTTAATAGAGCATCGGCATTATTATGCAAACGACCGATGTTGAAATCGTATTGCTGTAATTTTTCCATCCACCTCGCCAGTTGTCCTTCCGGTGTCTTCATTTCTTTCCGGTTTCTAGAATCCATGGCTGTAGTACTCGATCACCCTCTCTTCACCATCTTGCACCTGGGATAGGACGGCCACCAAACCTGTTTTGCTGGCGTCGGTGTCTAAGTTGAACTTGTCGAACTGTCTATGAAAGGCTAGGATTGGGCTGGAACATAGTGCTGCCTTCAGTCGCCTGAATGATGTTTCGCAATCTTCATTCCAACGGAAGATTTCTTTCTCAGTAGTCTGCCGATTAGAGGCGCGGAATTAGTGGCAAATCCCTCAACAAATCGCCTGTAGTAGAAACAGAGGCCCAGGAAGCTTCGCAGTTCATGCTTGTCTCTTGGGACTGGCCAATCACGGATTGCTTCAATCTTGTCCTCGTTGGTGCGGATTCCTGACTCGGAAACGACGTGGCCCAAAAACTCTACTTCTTTTTGGAACATGGAACACTTTTTCGGGTTGAGTCTCAGGTTGGCATTATTAATTCTGGAGAATACTTCGTCCAGGTTCTTTAGATGTCTAACCCATGACTAGAATGTCGTCGAGGTATACTAAGCACGTCCTCCATGTTAACCCGCTCAGTACATACTCCATTAGTTAGCAGGTGCATTACATAACCCAAAGGGCATGACCGTGAACTGAAACAGCCCTTTACTAGTGGAGAACGCTGTCTTCTCTCTGTCGTTTGCGTGTAGACCAACCTGCCAATATCCACTCTTTAGGTCTAGTGTGGAAAACCAACGGGAGCCTGCTAGTCTGGTCAGAGTGTCATCAATTCGGGGTAGTGGATAGCTGTCTTTCTTGGTGACGTCACTCAGCTTTCTGTAGTCCACCCAAAATCGGGTGGTTCCATCCTTCTATTTAACTAGCACGACGGGAGCGGACCATGGGCTGATAGATGGCTCAATAACTCCATTTTCTAACATGCACTCGATGTTTTCCTCGACTGCCTGTTGTTGCCCCAATGGTAGTCGCCTAGGTGGTAATCTGATGGGTTGAGCCTTACCGGTATCTATTCAGTGCTGGATAATGTTGGTACGACCTGTGGTTCCATCTTAACTGTTAAAAAGTTGCCAGTGCTTCGTGATAAACTGCTTGGCTTTCTTCTGTTCGTCTGATGTCAGTTGTGTCAAGTGATCAGCAAACTGTTGTAGGAATTCTTTACTGGGCTCTGCCTCCTTCACCCTTCACAACTTTAACGATACTGTAAATATATTACATTTGGAAAATAACCCCAGTAAAATTAATCTGTTAGAATCCCTAGAAATTAACAGGTATAAATATTCAGGTAGACTATTAAATAACCAATTAGATCTTAATCCATCCCCACTTTTAAATCTTTTTAATGGCTCTGTATAATTAGTTTAGTTAAGTAATATGTATATATAATGGTGTAGTTGGAATAATAGTTTTAGTATTTTGTGAAACTTGATAAAGGCATTGTATGCCGAAACACGTGTCATTTATAAAATAAAGTGTAAATCTCGAAATATAATTTTCGTTTTTGTGTTTCGTCGTTTATTTCTTTTATGTCGGATTCAACTATTTGCATTCTTTCATTAACTGTTTCATTAACTTGCGATACTATTTGCATTAATTGCTCAAATTGCAGTTATCTTTTTTCTTCCGTCTTGCCTTGTTTAGCTTCAAATATTTTAAAATCACTTTGTCTCGTCAATTCAGTTTGATCTTGTTTTTCTGCAAATTTCGAGAATAATCCTTCCATTAAATTTTGTTGTTTTTCTTCCTTGCCAGTGACAAGATTTTCTTATTCGCTTTTCATCGTAGTAACAAGATTTTCTAATTCTATTTTACGTTTTTCATCAAAAGATTTTACTAACCTTTGTTGAATTTCTTCTTGATGTTGTTTCTCCTTCTTGTCACGTTTTTCTAGAATCTGGGCTATTTTTTCGTCTAGTCCCTCCGTAACCTGCTTGACTATTTTTTTGGTAGTTTCGTCAATTTTTTCCATGCTACGGGTTTCCATAAATCAAATTACGATTTTAACTGAACTTAATCCTGCACTTCTGATCACCAAATTGTTAAATATTTCGTGGGTTCAATTTAAAAACTAATATTCACTTTCACTATTCTAGAACTTTCATTTACATCGAATTATACAGAACAGCTGATTCACAATAACATTACAATCTACGCCATCGTCGCTGTCTAACTAACTCGCGATGGCGGGCTGCTTCCTTTTAAAACCAGCATCGAAAATTCTCGTACAATTCTACAGCTGCCGAGCCATTTCGAGAACGATTTTTTCCTACAAGCGATAGGTGTCGTGCTGGAATGAAACTAGGGCCGGCTTAAGGAAATTTCGTTACAATGTGTACTCCTGATCGAGTCACCAAACTATACACTTATAGCAAATTTCAACCTTCTCTGTCTAGTAATTTAAGAGAAAATTGCTATGATGTGAAACAGGGAGAAATTCGGAGTGATATTATAAGAGTATCCGTATATTGTATATAACAACAACACAAAACAGTGCAGATTCAAGTAGAATCGCAAAGGCAGAAAATGGTCCTGCAGTTTCTGGGCTATAGACAATTTAGCGGTAGGTTACCATAAATGTAAGTATCTTTACAACTAGAATTTTCACAAATTTTATGTCGTTTGGTAACTGCAGCACAGTCTTTACAGGCGTAAGATCAGAAGAGGATTTGTATGAGTGGTTAAACGACTAACTCTGAAACATTAAATATAAATGAAATAACTGGAAATAGAGACGATGAAACTAATTTGGCAAGAAATAAGAGGCCAAAGTAATATTACCGACGCGACGGCCGGCAAAATATTTAGGGGAAAGAATTGCTGATATTGTCAATTCTTTGAGATGAGATCGTAATAAAGTAATACCAGTAATTAAAAATGGTAATCATCCCGATTTACAGTTATCCAAATTACAGAACAAACACGTGGCGTTCAAAAATACTTGTATATTTGACCTCACTATTTTCGAGGCGACAAATTTTGAATTTTTATTAACAAAGTTAAGACTCTTTTGTGACTCCATCTACTAACAACAATCGACTTTTAACTAAGGCAAAAATACACTATAAATTATTTGTGAAAATACACTTTCTAAAGCTTAATTCAGTATAACACTAACAATTCTAATTTAAGAAAATTCTCAATAGAAATATTTAGAATGCATAAACAATTTCATCTGAAAATGCATTGGTTGTTATGAAAATTCCAGAAATTGGTATGATAAATGTGCAATTGATCTCATGATAGAGCACAAAACAACTGAAATATGTATTTATGAGAATTTTTTTACAAAATCCTACATTATATTTAGAATATTTGTATCATCTAAACAGAAGATATGTTTGGGCAATTTGTAACTTAACGATAATAGGAAGTTAAATAATTCACAGAAAATCTCCTGTGGCATGTTTATCAATTCCTATTCTTTCAAGAAAATTATTATTAATATTAGAATACACCAAAATATTTTGCCATCTCAAAAATAATTTTGTTTTAATAGAAAACGAACGAAAGTAGTTTATTCAATGTTGCCATGTTTTCTGTTTCACTGACTCTGTTAAAAGTTTCTAAGTAAACTTGGTTTAAACGTCCATTCATTTATTAGAAATGGTAGATACTGTTTTTAGGTTTGGTCTGTTTTAAAAAAATTATTGCTATTTTGCAAATAAATTGTTAAATACGCACTCAAGAGCTTACCTTAATTGGCACCTTTCAAGACTTTTTTCTCACAAATTTATTTTTATACTACCTACCGAATTATCTGGGCTGGGGGTGAAAAGGGTTGTTTTCAATATAAGCTACAAGCAATTAACTAGCAATAATATACGACACCTAGAACAACTCAAAAACTTTTTCAGTTCGTCAGATATAGCTATGAGACTGTTTCTCGCGATGGGTTAGATCAAAAAAATTCTCTCGGGAGGGGTTAGAGCAAAAAAAATCTTTTGATTGAAAAGTGAGCAATTAATTAGCAATAAAATTAGGCACCAAGAACAACTGGAAATCTCTATTAGTTTCCGCGATATAGCTATGTCCGATGTGGCTTCTCGGAAACGCTAGGAGAAATACATTTTTTAGCAGCAATAAATTAGCAAAAAAGTATGCACATATTCCGAATTTGGCAATGTGAATTGTCCAATGTGGCATAATAGACATAAGTAATACGGGTGTAAATATTATATATATATATATATATATATATATATATATATATATAGTATAGATTTATTTGTAATGACCTTATCTCCACGTTGTGGTAAGCCAATTTGTATTGAATTTTTTAATAATTATAATTATCATTTAGTTAATATATTTATTTGATTAAAATGTAAATTATTTTTTTATTCATCTATTATTTTATATATATTTAATGTTTCACTCTTATCTCATGGGTAGGGTTCCGTTTAGCTTTTATAATTTTATTCTTTTATATTAACTTTTCAAAATAAATTATTTATTAAATAATTGCAATTCTAAATTTAGATTTTTCAAATTATTTCAAGTTTAAATTCATATTTTTATTTTTGAGTTTCTATAAAAAATTTCATTCAAATTGGTACTTACTGTTTTATCTTTTTCTCTCTCTTCTCCTTTTCTAGTTTCCGCTGATCACTACTTCTATTTTATTTTTATCTTTACTTTTTTTCTTTTTTTTTTATTTGTTCCTTGATCAATTTGTTTTTAATATAGTAATTGTTTTACTCTTTATTGGTTATTCTCAAATGATTATTTCTTATTTATTCATATACTTTTTATTTTTTTATTTATTTTGTATTTATCTATTATATTTTTTTATTTGCATCTTGTAGTACACGTAGCGAGCGGGTAACTGAATAAGTCGAGAATGTGGATGGCTAGCACTCCTGCAACCTCCACTCGCTAAAACCCCAGGAGGTGCCTTGCGAGAATTTGGAGCCGGCATAAAATTTAATTATGATGCTCCTGCTTGTAGAAGCGTTGGCAAAAATAAGTCTGCTTTTCTAGAGAAAATTTGGAAATTCTTTCCTAATTTCCTCGAATCATTAGACCCTTTGCCAACAATACAGTAATCGCATTTTTTATTTTAATTTATAAGCAGCTCTTGAAATTAACAAATCTGCTCCTAAACCATTTTTTTTTGTCGAAAACCTGTAATGGTTTGACAATGACCCAAGAGGTTTTCTTTGTAATTTAACAAACTATAAAGAACAGTACGTTTTCCGTGCACGTATTGTCAGATCACTTGTCAACGTGTATTATTTACGTCATTTCCAATAATATGCATAGGTATATTAGATATTTGCCACTGGAAAACTAATTTCAAACAAAAACTTATTATGCAGTAAATAAGAATAAATTATTTCTAATACTGCTCTTCGGTACAGTTTTGTGGATAATTAACGAATAAATTGTTTATTAAAAATATCACCTATTAAAAACAAATGTTCTCAGAGTTTTTTAATTTTAAGCATGAAGTTGGAATTAGGTAAGGGAGCGTTCAAGTATTAAGTAACGCATTTTGGGGGGGCGGGGGGGTCTCGTAAAACGTTACTATGCGTTACAGGGGCGGGAGGGGGTCCTTCTTACAACACGTTACGTAACATTATTTCTTTTTTTATATAAAAAATTAGGGGATTAAAACTCCCAAATTGGCAACCCTTTTCGTTTACGTTTTACGGGGAATCCCTAGATTGTGTTGTACGTCATTTAATGCTGTTTTTGTTGTCAGTATTTGTTAGTGTTTATGTAGAAGCACATTGCTGTATTCGGTGTTATTAAAGTGAGTTCATAGACTTCATACGGTAATGTCCTCAAAAGAAGGAGATTTGTATCATCAGCTGTTCTTGGCCTATAAAGGCTCTGATGCTGACTTGCCAGCGCAACTATGTCAAAAAATGCCAACGAAATTTGGAAAACGGCTAAAGAAAAACTAAAAAATAAAGAAAAGTTTATAGAACATATAAATGATGTTATACGAGAGTTGAAGGTGAAGGCCACGAAGAAGAAAGCAACAATGCTTAGTTATTTTACACAAGTAAGTTTATATTAAAATATAATAATGACATAAGTATTATATTTAACCTTGATTTTTCATAAAAGAACTGGTCATAAATATTTTATATTTCTAGCTACCTATGCAAACATCAAGCACGCCAGCAACACTAAGGCCCAATGTTCCCTCGTCTTGGCGTGCTCCTCAACAAAAACAGGTGCATCTATATATGTTGTATATTATGTTCTTTTTTATCGCATGTGTCAATAATACCTATTCTTAATTTATTTTCTCTGGGTCTATAGGATTCGAATGTTGTAGCTTCATCCACGTGTTCATCTCTTATGGAAACGATTGTCGCAGTCGCTGGACATGAAAGCACTGCCGTCAAACGAAAGATGAACGATACCCACGATGAGCAAAGTCAGAATACTGATGAGGGAACTGTGGAGACATCGTCTACGGAACCAGACAAGACTTTGGTTGGTTCGGTCATCACAAAAAATGTTCCAAGCAAACCGGCTCAAGAAACTCTTATGAAGAAAATTGGTCTACTGCAACAAAGAATAAATGTTCTCACTGAAGCAAGGGACACTGGTATAGTCAAAGATGATGTTCATGACGAAATAAAAAAGCTACGCAAAGAGTTGAAAGAAGAAGAGAAACGTTTAAAGAAAAAAAGAGATTCTGCTAAGCGTGCAAAAAAATTTCGAGCCAAAGAAAAACTGGAGAAAACTGAACGTCAGAGAAACAATCCTGCTGCAGCACAACCTCGAACTGGCCCTGGACAGCCCCCTTTAGTTGACTCGCAACCTGCTCTCCTAGAGACCATAATTAATATTGCCATTCATGGCAGCGCTGCTGATGAACGCCGCCGAACAGAGATGATTAAGAGTTGTCTCACTCTGTCCGACCTGCATGAGAGACTGTTGTTAATGGGATTCCAAATTTCTCGAAGCGGCACATATCTTCATTTACTCCCACGGGTTTCTAACACACAAGAGGGAAGAAGACACGTACGTACTGTACCCGTAAAGTTAGCAAGACCACAGACCGAGATGCACAAAAACCACGAGGACGGGGAATTTTGCACTGCTACAATCAGGTCATTGGAGTCCCTCGCTTCGCTTCTAGGACCGCAGCAAGTATTCGTTCTCTCACAAGACGATAAGGCACGTGTACCAATAGGTTTACCGGCAGTGAAAAGTCAGAGCCCTCTTTTAATGCATATGGAATACAGAATACTTTTACCTGATCATGACTGGGTCGTGGCAGAGCGGCACAAACTTATTCCTTCTGTATACGCCGGTGTCAACGTAGAACCTAACAATTTCGGTAAGGAAGAAGCTGTTGGGTATAGCGGGCCGACACACATATCCATAAGGAGCGGGAAACACTCATCCTCCACAGCGAACACCCACGCTTATGATTTCGAATCACTTTTATCAATACCTTCATTCAAACCCTTAATGATGACAGAATCGAACACCGTGAAGTCAGTAATCATCATCTTTGTAGATGGTGGGCCGGACGAAAACCCGCGTTATCGCAAAGTCAAGAACTTTGCGATTGAACACTTTAAAAAATACAACCTGGACGCCCTGTTTATAGAGACTAATGCTCCTGGGCGGAGCGCATATAACCGAGTTGAGCGGCGCATGACTCCCCTCAGCAAACGACTGGCAGGCGTCATTCTGCCTCATGAACATTTTGGTTCTCATCTCGACGACAAAGGAATGACTACGGATGATGATTTGGAAAAACGCAATTTTCAGCACGCTGGGGAAACACTTGCAGAAGTGTGGAGAGAAATGAAAATTGATAATTACGAAGTTTCGGCGGAGTACAGACAGCCCGAAGATAGCATGCAGGATCCAGCAGAACCAAATCTGGCGTGGTATAGCGTTCACGTCCGTGAATCGCAATATTTCTTACAGGTTATAAAATGCGCGGATGAATCCTGCTGTTCACCACCGAGAAGTGCATTGAAATCTGTGTTTACGGATACTTTCATGCAGCCACCTTGCCCAATACTTCAAACCCCAAGCAAGCTCGTAGTACCCAGTTTGCTAGACAAAGGAAAATCCAAGTTTTCGCCACTTCTTGTGAGGTTGTCCGTTGATCTGTCACCTCCTCTAGAAGGGTTTAAGCAGATGCCTTACGATTTGTTTTGTCCATCTGTACAATCCGACCTAAAGAAAAAAGTATGTCCAACCTGTGGGATCTATTTTACATCTCACAGGATTGTTCAAATGCACTGTCGTTACGTGCATGGCAAGACTGTCCTAGACCATTGTGAAACTAGAGTACGGCCACAGCGCCTTGCTGCCAGAAGGGCAAATGAGCTTCTCTGCATTGTGCGTCGTTATGAAACATCGTCTGAGGATGCTGACTGGCTCGACGAAGACGAAGTTGATGCAAGTGGCTTAACAATTCCAGAACCGCCTTCGTCTGCACTCCAGCTGTCAGTGATGAAAGAATCTGAGTGGCTAGCAAACCCGTGGACAGAGGAGCAGTAATTTCAATCGAATTGTTTTTATAGACCTACTTAGATACTTGGTTAATAGTTGATTATTTTTTAATTTTGTTAAGAAGAGAAAAACAATTGTGTGTAAAGTCAAAAATTTATAAAAAAATAAACAAAATACGCAGGTGTTGCGAAATAAAAATCTCTTGTTTTATTATAAGGCAATTAAAACTATACCAAGGATAAAAACTATAACATTTTTTTGCGACTTCAGGGTAAATGATCACTTGAGTGTTACGTAACGTTTAGAGAGGGGGTGGGGGGGTACAGAAAAACGTTACGGAGCGTTACAGTGGGGGGAGGGGGGGGGTTCAAAATCTTCAAAAATTGCGTTACGTAATACTTGAACGCTCCCTAACCAATTTTATGTCAAACCTAACGGATTCATTCCTTTTTGATATCAAACACTGAATAACTTAAGAAGTAAATATCAACTATATTAATATAACAACATGAATACTTGTGATATCAATTTAGTGCGTTGATAATGAACAATAACCAAAAAAGTTTAGTTCTCTCAAAAGAATTTTCAATTGCTACAATCACAGATAGTTATTATTTAAAGAACTGTCAACTAAAAAGATCAGCAAAATTCATACCACTGTCAAATTTTAAAAATCGCTATTCACAAAAGAAGTTTTTGCTAGTTGGATCCTAAATATGTCACATCAAAAGCTACTTTTTACCAAATTCACCAAAGAGGGTCTCTTATAGTACTAATTAAAAAGTATTCACTTACCCAACATCACTCGTAAGAAACTAAATTCTTTCCCCAGAATTCTAATTTTAGTTTAAATCCACAAGTACCATTCTCAATTATTTCCTAGCCTTCTTGCTTCAACATTATTTCGCGCACATGTAATATTTCTCATTATACACACATATTAACGGTTTAAGTCTATGAATTAGACAGTTGTGAAGTTACGAAAACTCACACCTACGTAAACCACTTGAAAAATAAGTATATTATTTGCCTTGTTCTCCATTGTAAAAGTTTATTACTGAATATAACAAACTAATCTCGTGAAGGTATTTACAAGACTATGAGATGATCTCATATGTTTATTGTTGCAATATGTGAAGTGTGTGTTATGATTATCGGTTTCGCAATTTAACTAAGATGAGTGTTAATACGGAAACAGGCTTGCGTTCCAAGTTTAAGACCGAAATCTCATCATATTATGACTAAGATACTCATTTTAGACAATATTTCTTTTTAGGTTGATATATATCCGTCAGAGGAATATTTTAAAATTATTTTCGTTTTATACAGGGTGTCCCAGAAATGTGAAAAGTATCAAAGTTGTATTTTTTAAATTGGATGCCCAGTATATTATTACATTTTCGGTATCTACGATTAAAATGATAAGGTGTTTCATAAAAGTTTACTATACTTAAACCCCATAGTTTCTATAATATTCACTATTTTATTAAAGTGTAGTGATCATTTAAAGGGTTAGTGTCTCAGTATACTCTTTTCTTGTTTCCAACCAAACTCCGACTGGGGTCTCTTGAAGGATATTTTGTGTTGCACTTGTGAAAAGTCCAATATTGTATACAAGGTATGAAATAAATACCAATTAACTAACCAAAATTACTTCTTTAAGTTTAATGAAACACCTGTATTTTATGTCACCAACAGTAGTGGAATTTTATTCTCTATGCAACAGTGTAACATTTCCCTATACCTAACTATTCACGTTCCCATGAAAAACAAAAAAAATTATAGGTTTGAGCTCAAAACATTTTATTAACATTAGTTGCTGGGTAATTCATGAAGTAATGATGGGTTTAAAACAATAATATCGGCTCATAATAAATGTTCGATATCTCGTCCGTCTGACTCTATACATAAATGTATAATTTTTTCAATACTTTTAGCAACATTTGCCAACAAATCGACGCCTATGCTTTGGAAAGCTCCTCTAATGCGGTCCTTCATATCATCCAGTGTTGTTGGAGGCGTGTTATAGAGAATTCATTTTACATATATCCATAAAAAGAAATTCGGGGTCTAGTCAGGGGATAGTGGAGGTCAATTCTGAAAACAATTTCACCCAATTCAACAATTTTGAAAATGTGTTACCTCACGGGAGCCCCATCCATTTGTATCCACATTTTTGCTCTTGTGTTTAATGGAATATTTTCCAAAAGAATCGGAAATTCACTCATTAGGAAGTCCAAAAATGTTAATCCATATAAATTTTCTTCAAAGAAATAAGCACCAATTAAATAGCGACCCATTATTCCGCCCCACACATTTACTGATCACCTGTGTTGATTATCAATTTTCCAAAACTGATGTGGATTGGAATCAGAATAATAATGGAAGTTATGTCAATTAACAGATCCATTATTGTGAAAAGTGAACAGAACAAACCAAAGAAAGTTCTCATTTTCAGCCACTTTATCCAACACCCACATACAAAATTGAACTCGATTTTCAAAATCATTTCCGGTAAGTTTCTGATGGATTTTGTAATCATGATAATTATCAATTCACTTTTAGTGCGAGTAATAAAAAAAGAGTCACTACAAAAACTTGAACACCTGTAATTCTTGGGTATTGAATAATTATATTGTTTCGAGTGCCGTTAGATCTATCTAGGTGAATCAAAAAAAGTTCATGAAATATTATTTTCAAAAATGTACGCTTTTAACAACTATGTATTGAAGTGAATATTAATATTTGGCGATTTATTTTATGCATGAAGTTGAAGAAGGGAGGGTAGAAAGTTGTTTACATATGATATAGAAATAATTCGATACAAATTATATTAAACAAAACATTTCTATATGTACTTTTTTTATCTGTTAAATTATTCGAAAAATATTTATTACTCATTAAATTAATATTATTTATATTAGACAAATAAATACCCATGTACTTACAGGATATGTCATCATGATAGACCACAGGAGAACAAACGAATTCGTCATAGCAAATATTCAAAATTCAACATTCTTGCTATTACATCTGCTGTTCCCACAAATTAATAACATGTCAGGTCTTTCCCTAATTCTGTAACCTGCCATTATTTGTCACAAACTAATACCCTCGCACTCTATCCAGAACCGATGTTATTTGTTTTTCTAATTAATTTATTAAAATGAAAATCAAATCACGATATCTACATCGAATATCACATAAATCACTTTCACTTAGATATCCATTTTCGCACGGGTACCAATACAGCAAAAAACAATCCGCCCTGCGATCAGCTGTAGTTAAATTAAACTTGTACTAAGCCAGGCGTGTTTATATGGCACGTTGCATTTGTTCGGAGAAACGTATGTCAAATTATAACAGAGTATTTAGAAATGTAAAAACACAGTTTTGCGCCCTAACATTAAACCTTTATTTTAACCACTCAACGCCGTCTCAACAACTCTAAGTTGTCATCATCAAGGAGTAAACCAAACAAGATCGAAATTACAATTTTCTCTAATTTATACCAACCACTAAACTATTACTTAAGTAATTACTACAAAGGGTAAATCCCAAGTACGTGAATTCTAAATAACAGATTTCACAGATAAGGCAGATTTTATATAATACAATTATGTAAATTAGAATAATCCTTAATTACCAACCTACTTTTACCCTACATTATAAAGTAATGGCATTTTTAATACCTATTTTATGGATTCTTAGAAATTAAACTATATTTTTATAAATCATTATGCCTTCGTAAAAGTCCAGTTCCCTAAAGTTTGTACTTAAGGATTATCCTAATTTACATAATTGTATTATATAAAATCTGTCTTATCTGTGAAATCTGTTATTTAGAATTCAGGCACTTGGGATTTATCCTTTGTACTAACTACTTAAGTAATAGGTATAAATTAGAGAAAATTGTAATTTCGATCTAGTTTGGTTTACTCCTTGATGATGACAACTTTGAGTTGAAACGGCGTTGAGTGTTTAAAATAAACGTTTGGTGTTAGGGTGCAAAACTGTGTTTTTTCATTTGTGACACACCAGAGGTTCCACAGCATTTCCACTAGAATATTTAGATTTTAAATAATAATTTTCTTTGTTAATACAGTTATTAAAGGTCTATAACCTATTGAGTATTTACATATTTTGCTTTACAAGCATTTTGAACCGGAAATAGTCTATTATTGACTGTAATAAAGGCTACCTAACTTCTAACTACTTTATTTTTAGGGTTCCGGATACCCCTATAATATCACTCCCGATTTCTCCCTCTTTCACATCACAGCAATTTCCTCCAAACTACTGGACGAAAAAGGTTGCAATTTGGTATCAGTCTATTGTTTACTGACCCGATCATGACTACATATCGTAAATGAAGAAATTTTGGTTTTAGGGGTACTTTTTGGGGGGGGGGGGAGAACTAACAAAATCGTCCCCGCCCTTATCTCCGAAACTGTATGACGTAAAATTTTCAAAAAAAATTACAGATATAGAGTCTCATCTGAATTTTACCAGAAAAATAAGTAGGAACCTTTACTATTAACTTTCGGGGGCAAGTTACAGAATTAAATTAAAAATTGTTTTTAACGCATCACGTAATATATCAAATCAAAGGACTCATTATGACAAACACAAACATATTTTTTTAATATTTTTAAAATAACAATAATAATAGCGTTTATTGCCCAACAGTTTCCCATTTACAGAGCAATTTTACAATGAAATAATTCTACAATAAAATAGTAAATTATAGAACAAAAATAAAGAAATCTTAATTTAAAATACGAATCTAAAAATATTAACAATATAGAAAAGTTAAATTAAAATGTAAAAACATACATAGTAAAATAGATAATAATCGGAAATCCGGCCAGCTAACAACAACATCCAGCTCAGAACAGTCACCAGCGAGTCTTGTCACTTAAAACGAGAGGGGAACCCAGGCCACGATGGGACGAGGTAGCTAGACACTCGCGCGTGCTGAAATCGTTATGGACCCAATGGGACTCTCTAAGAGTAGAGAATGGAATACAGCAGTACAATATGGGCGTCCCATTTAAGAGATTTGCTATCGATGTCGCCGGTCCGTTTCCCAAGTCTGATATGCGATACCCAACTAAAAGACAACCACGGTAGCGACGGTGCTAATAGAACAGCTATTCAGCAGGTTTGACGTCCCGATGGAACTACATTCAGACCAGGGGCGTAACTTCGAATCGAATGTATTCCAGAAGGTCTGCACGATGTTGAGGATCAGGAAAACGAGAACAACACCATTACACCCACAGTCAGACGGAATGGTGAAAAGATTCAACAGGACCTTGCAACAACACCTATCCAAGGTCGTCAGCAATAACCAGTGTGATTGGGATGAGCATATTCCCCCATTCCTGTTGGCATATCACAAAGCCGTACATAATAGAACAGGCCTGACTCCAGTCAGGACCCTATTCGGAAAAGAGCTGCGATTACCCTGCGATTTGGCTTTTATCAACGATTGTGCCGACCAGCTCCGACATAACACCTTGGCAATACACGAATTAGCCCGAACGCAGATGTTGGCCACCAGTGACCGGATGAAGACGCGATACGACTTCAAGGCCAATTCAGTCGGGTTCCAAGAGAGGGAGAAAGTCTGGCCCCCAACGAAGCAAGGGTAAATCTCCAAAGCTTACACCCGCCTGGAATGGTCCATACGAGGTGGTCAAGAGGCTTAATGACGTCGACTACCGGATCCGTCGAAACCCCAGGGCTAAGTTGAAGGTGGTCCATTTAGATCGACTAGCTCCCTACCATGGAGAGGATGTTTCCGACAGGGACTATCAGAATTAAGAGGGGGGGCAGTGTTACGAAATTTATCTAAGCCGGTCCTGGTTTTATTCCAATGCGACATCGATCGCTGGGAGGACAAAAAAGTAATCTCGAAATAGCTCGGCAACTGTAGAATTGATACTAGATTGTACGAGAGGATTCGATGCTGATTTTAAAAGGAGCGGCCCATCATGGCAGCAGGCAGTTAGTGCGGCGAAGAGCTTATGTTGTATTATTATTGTGATATTCGAATCAGCTGTTGTGTAAATTTGATGTAAATAGAAGTTCTAGAAAGTGGTAGTGAATATTAGTTTTTAAATTTTAATTGAACCCACGGAGTATATAACAATATTAACA
The DNA here is from genome assembly GCA_034190945.1 of Octodonta nipae. Taxonomy (NCBI): domain Eukaryota; kingdom Metazoa; phylum Arthropoda; class Insecta; order Coleoptera; family Chrysomelidae; genus Octodonta; species Octodonta nipae. The sequence goes on from CM067216.1 coordinate 138,728,297, forward strand.
AATATATAAAAAAATACCCATTCCCCCCCTTTATCTCCGAAGCTATAAAACGTACAAATTTCAAGAAATTAGCGAAATAAGACCGCACCTGAACTTTACTGGAACAATAAGGAGAAACATTAATATTGATTTTAGGGGGCAAATTACACATTAAATGGAAAATATAAAATTAAAATTATTTCTAACGCATATTATGCTCTCTGTTGGTATGTGAGAGGGAGCAATAGCGTAATTGAATCTCTTAGCCAACACACCAATCGAGGAAGTGTTCAATTGGACCGAAGATAAGTTATAAACGGTTTTATTCGTTTCCAATTGTCGTGAGGTTAGACTGTGACCGTTATTTTCCGAGACAAATTCGTTTTTGGGCTTCTGTTGAAGCTTCAATTTGTTAAATTTTGCCTGTTGTTGCATTGTTGTTAACTCTGCATTCGTTTCGGCCCTAAATTCGCTAATCTCATCGAATTTATCCCATATTATCGGGTGGAGTGTATTGCTTACCTGTAGGTGGATATCTAGGAGTTTAGTATTAAGAACATCCAAATCTCTTCTGACATCACGTATGGCTTCCCTAAGTAGGGCACAACTAGCTTTCCATAAGATATTCTGTGTTTTTCTGTTGTTCTTCCAGAACTTTACCGTCATGTTTTTCGGAATAACTCCTTCATCGCGGCATCGTTGTAAAAAATGTAGATCGCACAAAAATTTGCTTCTTTTCGCGCGTAATTTCTCAAATGTTTTACACAAATGAAAAGTATTCTCCCCGTAAAACATTTGAGAAATTACGCGCGAAAAGAAGCAAACTTTTGTGCGATCTACATTTTTTACAACGATGCCGCGATGAAGTTATTCCGAAAAACATGACGGTAAAGTTCTGGAAGAACAACAGAAAAACACAGAATATCTTATGGAAAGCTAGTTGTGCCCTACTTGGGGAAGCCATACGTGATGTCAGAAGAGATTTGGATGTTCTTAATACTAAACTCCTAGATATCCACCTACAGGTAAGCAATACACTCCACCCGATAATATGGGATAAATTCGATGAGATTAGCGAATTTAGGACCGAAACGAATGCAGAGTTAACAATAATGCAACAACAGGCAAAATTTAACAAATTGAAGCTTCAACAGAAGCACAAAAATTTTGTCTCGGAAAATAACGGTCACAGTCTAACCTCACGGCAATTGGAAACGAATAATACCGTCTTCGGTCCAATTGAACACTTTCTCGATTGGTGTGTTGGCTAAGGGATTCAATTACGCTATTGCTCCCTCTCACATACCAACAGAGAGCGTAATATGTGCGTGGAAACAGCAGTTTCAAAATTAGATGCGAACACCGCTGAAATAATTAGACAAGATGTGTCACATGTTCTAAGAAAGTCTAAACCACCCAAAAGGAACCTACCTATAGAAGAAAATGAGGCCTTGAAACAACTGCGCCTCAACAAGGACATTGTCATTCTACCTGCTGATAAAGGAAATGCGACTGTAATTTTTCATCGAAAATCTTAGAAAAACGGTCTTACAACCAGAGTGTCTTCTTGTAAGTTTTGACGTAGTGTCCCTTTTCACCAACATCCCTATCGACGAAGCCTTGGATATCATAATAGAAAAATAGAAACCACCTCAACACCTTGTAGGCTTAACAAGGCACTGTCTGATGAACACCTATTTTGTTTACGAGAACCAACGATACAAACAAGTGGAAGGAGCTCCAATGGGATCGCCACTCTCACCAGTTATAGCGAACCTTTTTATGGAGAACTTTGAGGAGTTGGAACTAAGAACAACAACTCTTAAACCCAGTTTCTGGTTGCGATATGTGGACGATACATTTGTGATTTGGCCTCATGGGAGGGAACACATCACTACTTTTTTAGATCACCTTAATGGCATCCATCACAAAATAAAATTTACCATGGAGGTTGAAGCCAACAATCAACTGCCATTCCTTGATGTCCTCATAAATAGGAAGCAAGATGGAACCCTTGGCCATACGGTATATAGGAAAGCAACTCACACCAACAGATACCTTCATGCTAATTCTCATCACCACCCAGCCCAACTACAAGCCGTCGTCAAGACTTTAGTAACCAGATCACAAAGGCTAGCTGACCAGGATAACATCAAACAGGAAATGGACAGTTTGAAAACAGCTCTGAGACAAAACGGATTTACAGACCGAAATATTCAAAGAGCCCTAAAGTCAAAACCGAGACAAACAGACGAGGAGCATGAGACACCAATAACCAAGGCTTATTTACCGTATGTCAAGGGGACCACGGACAGTATTGCAAGAATTCTACGGAGACACAATATCGATACTATTTTCAATACAGACAGAAAAATAAGCACGGTGTTGAGAACTCCGAAGACGAGGATCCCTTTAGAACACCAGGGAGTGTACGAGATTCCATGTGCAGACTGCCATAAAACCTATGTGGGGCAAACTAATAGAAGAATTCAAGCTAGACGTGATGAACACCAGAACACTGTAAGAAAGCAGGAAAAAAACATCCATTGCGGAACACGCCACCACGATGTCACACCGAATAGACTTTGAGAACACCAGAGTACTGGCAAATATAGAACACCCGAAATCAAGACTCGTAAGAGAGGCAATTGAAATAGCGAAGAGACCTCATAGTCTAAACGCACGCAATGAAATTCAGAACTTATCGAATTGTTGGAAAATCCTATTAAACAACGTACCGGCCCGTACCCGTCCAATAACAACTCAACCAGAAATAACAAATCAGCAGGATGGAGCCGTGCCCACTGAGCGCCAAGGGCCAATCACACGCAGCCGTTCACGGTGTCAACCGATAGGCGCCGAGCCGTGACTATATAACAGCGCGCTCGCTTCAGAAAATCTTGGTATTCGAGTAACTAGAAGCGAAAGCAGAAGGCTACGAGAATTATGCGAACCGACCTGACGAGGGCATATGTGACTCTGCCGAAACGTCGTCATTTTACCATCGATACCGGCAGGGATCAGTTATCAGCTACGCGGATGAATTCCCGGAAACCACCTAAAACATTTAGTGCCCGCGAAAACTTAAAAACAAATATATATATATATATATATATATATATATATATATATATATACAGGGAGTACACGATTTGAGTGCAAAGATTTTGAGGATCAATACTTCGATTCAAAACAAATGAAAAAGCTTTATAACATTTTCAGAAATATACTATAGTTTTGCCAAAAAAAAATTGGTCAAGTGCGAGTTGGACTCGCATACTAAGTGTTCCGTACCATCTTCAAGATTTCATACAATGTAGGTGAATCAAAATATATCTTTTTCTAATATTCCAGTTTCAGACAAGCAGGGAACGAGCGCATTTTCTTATATTTACTCTAATATTTTTTAAATTTATTAAAAATATACACTTTTATTTTCCACACATAGACTTCTTATCTTATCTGCTACATGATTTTTTTTTCTAATTGGGCCCCTAAAGTTGACATTAGAATATTATTTTACTAATAAACTTTCAGGGAAGCCTTTTATAATCTACTGTCTCAATTTTAGGCTCTGTAGATTGGAAGATAAAGGGCAAATAGGTCAAGCTTTAAATAATAAATTATTAAATATTTTACACAAATTATTTAAAAATACCAAAAACTATATTTTTCAAAATTTTAGATAGTGTAGTTTCTAAAGTCGGAATTAAGTCGATGTTTTTTGTTAATATCTTTTATACAAATGATTTAAAAATATCATATATTTGTAATTCACATCATGAGCCTTTAATTTGTTGTATTACATGAAGCGTTTAAAAATTTAATTTTTATTTTCCATTTAATTCTATAATTTACCCCCAGAATTAATATTGAGGGTTTCTGCTAATTTTTCTTATAAATTTGGAGTGACCCCCGGTACCCCTAATTATTTTTAAAATTTTAGGTAATATGGTTTTGGAAATAAAGCGGGAAATGAGATTTTTTTATATATGTTGTAAACAATTAATTTGAAAAATATGAAAAATATATATTTGTAATCCTCATAATGAGTCCTTTCAGTGGAGGTATTGCATATGCGTTTTTCTTTATTATTTTACCTTTAATTCTACAATTTCCTCCTCAAGATTAATATTAAGGGTATTATTTTTCCAGTAAAGTTCAAGTACGCCCATATAAGGCTAATTGTTTTTCTTATAGATCGGAAATAAAACGGGGGAATGACTAATTTTTTTATATTTTTGTTAATATCCTTTAAACAATTTATTTTACAAATATGAAAAAAATACATTTGTATCCTTCATAACCTCTTTCATTTCATGTATTACATGATGTGTTAAAAAATAATTTGTTTTATTTTCCCTTTAATTCTATAATTTGGCTCCCAAAATTAATATTAGGGATTTCTTCGTATTTTTCCTGTAAACAAAAAAATGTAGGTCTTATAGTTTGGGGAATAAAGGAGGGTATTTTTTAAATATTTTTGTTAATATATTTCAAAATATTCATTTTAAAAATATGAAAAAAATATATTTGTATTCGTCATACTGAGATTTGAGATATTACATGATGCGTTAGAAATAATTTTAATTTTATATTTTACATTTAATGTGTAATTTGCCCCCTAAAATCAATATTAATGTTTCTCCTTATTGCTCCAGTAAAGTTCAGGTGCGGTCTTATTTCGCTAATTTCTTGAAATTTGTACGTTTTATAGCTTCGGAGATAAAGGGGGGGAATGGGTAATTTTTTTTATATATTTGTTAATATTGTTATACACTCCATGGGTTCAATTAAAATTTAAAAACTAATATTCACTACCACTTTCTAGAACTTCTATTTACATCAAATTTACACAACAGCTGATTCGAATATCACAATAATAATACAACATAAGCTCTTCGCCGCACTAACTGCCTGCTGCGATGATGGGCTGCTCCTTTTAAAATCAGCATCGAATCCTCTCGTACAATCTAGTATCAATTCTACAGTTGCCGAGCTATTTCGAGATTACTTTTTTGTCCTCCCAGTGATCGATGTCGCATTGGAATAAAACCAGGACCGGCTTAGATAAATTTCGTAACACTTCCCCCTCTTAATTCTGATAGTCCCTGTCGGAAACATCCTCTCCATGGTAGGGAGCTAGTCGATCTAAATGGACCACCTTCAACTTAGCCCTGAGGTTTCGACGGATCCGGTAGTCGACGTCATTAAGCCTCTTGACCACCTCGTATGGACCATTCCAGGCGGGTGTAAGCTTTGGAGATTTACCCTTGCTTCGTTGGGGGCCAGACTTTCTCCCTCTCTTGGAACCCCACTGAATTGGCCTTGAAGTCGTATCGCGTCTTCATCCGGTCACTGGTGGCCAACATCTGCGTTCGGGCTAATTCGTATATTGCCAGGATGTTATGTCGGAGCTGGTCGGCATAATCGTTGATAAAAGCCAAATCGCAAGGTAATCGCAGCTCTTTTCCGAATAGGACCCTGACTGGAGTCAGGCCTGTTCTATTATGTACGGCTTTGTGAGATGCCAACAGGAATGGGGGAATATGCTCATCCCAATCACACTGGTTATTGCTGACGACCTTGGATATGTGTTGTTGCAAGGTCCTGTTGAATCTTTTCACCATTTCGTCTGACTGTGGGTGTAATGGTGTTGTTCTCGTTTTCCTGATTCTCAACATCGTGCAGACCTTCTGGAATACATTCGATTCGAAGTTACGCCCCTGGTCTGAATGTAGTTCCATCGGGACGTCAAACCTGCTGAATAGCTGTTCTATTAGCACCGTCGCTACCGTAGTTGCCTTTTAGTTGGGTATCGCATATCAGACTTTGGAAACGGATCGGCGACATCGATAGCAAATCTCTTAAATGGGACGCCCACATTGTACTGCTGTATTCCATTCTCTACTCTTAGAGAGTCCCATTGGGTCCATAACGATTTCAGCACGCGCGAGTGTCTAGCTACCTCGTCCCATCGTGGCCTGGGTTCCCCTCTCGTTTTAAGTGACAAGATTGGTTCGATGTCTGCTACAGCCATTTGGTGCTGGATGCACTGTTTCGTTGTCTAGTCTTCAATGGCCGGCCGGCACTCGGATCTGTCCGATGGAGATACCCTCTCGCTGTTCCGTCTTCAGACAATGTCCCCATTCTGCTCTACAGGGTCTTCTGGAAAGAGCATTGGCATTATTGTGCAAACGGCCGGCACCATGTTCCACCTTGAAATCGTATTGCTGTAATTTCTCCATCCACCTGGCCAGATGTTCTTCCGGTGTCCTCATGTCCAGCAGCCATTTGAGGGAGGCATGATCTGTTCGGATTAAGAAATGACGGCCATAGAGGTATTTGTGGAAATGGCCTACAGACCTTATTATTGCAAGAAGTTCTTTTCTGGTGAAGTAATAATTTCTTTCCGGTTTCAAGAACCCACGGCTGTAGTACTCGATCACCCTCTATTCACAATCTTGCACCTGGGATTGACGGTCTAAAATGAACTTGCCGGAATGTGTAGGAATGGCTAGGATTGGGCTGGAACATAGTGTTGCCTTCAGTCGTCGTTGGCGTTCCTGAAGTCTGGAGAATACTTCACCCAGGTTCTTCAGATGGTCGTCGAATGTCTGACCCATGACCAGAATGTCGTCGAGGTATACTAAGCACGTCCTCCATGTCAACCCACTCAGTACATACTCCATTAGTCTCTCAAATGTAGCGGGAGCATTACATAACCCAAAGGGCATGACCGTGAATTGAAACAGCCCTTTACTGATGGAGAACGCAGTCTTCTCTCTGTCGTTTTCGTGTCGACCAACCTGCCAGTATCCACTCTTTAGGTCTAGTGTAGAGAACCAACGGGAGCCTGCTAGTGTGGTCAGAGTGTCATCAATTCGTGGTAGTGGATAGCTGTCTTTCTTCGTGACGTCATTCAGTTTTCTGTAATCCACGCAAAATCGGGTGGTTTCATCCTTTTTTTTAACTAGCACGTCGGGAGCGGTCCCTGGGCACTTTGCTTGGCTCTCTGCTGGTTCTCTGGTGTCAGGTGTGTCAAATGGTCAGCAAACTGTAGTAGGAACCCTTTACTGTGCCCTGTCTCCTTCACCGATGTCTAGTACCCTTCTTCGCAATTGATGATGGTCTCTACTGGCTCGAAACAACCTATCTCTTGACCATTGGCAATTCTGATGTCGTTGTTGAACAAATTCAGGACTCTAATTGGTATATCTCGTCTGGTTTTAACTATAGCCCCTCCAACTAAGTAGTCATGAGCTAAGTGTATGAGCTCCACCAATCCAACGCAGCTCCCAGAATTGCTTTCTAGCTGCTCATGAATAATCTGTTCTATTCGACCGGGAATTTTGGCTGAGGATTTTGCCACAATTTTTATGGAAGTGTCTGAACTGTTGTCAGTACAAATTCCTCATTTAGGAACCGAAGAACATCATATCTCGGTTCGAACATAAATCCATGCTGGCTAATTAGGTCTATACCCAGTATAAAATCGTTCTCAATATTCGCTACCAGGACCGCATGCCGGATCATGTTGTCCCCTATCTGTAGCACGACATCTGCCTCACCCTGTATTGACATGGACTCGCTGGTGACTGTTCTGAGCTGGATGTTGTTGTTAGCTGGCCGGATTTCCGAAGCCCTCAAGACTCTGGACTTGGCGATGGACACAGCGGCGCCGGTGTCGATGGTGATGGTAATTGCTCGGCCATTTGCATTTAATGTGCAGAAATGCAAACACAATATCCAATATTTGTGACATTTTTACATGCAACTTACATGATTTGAGAGAGGCTTGTCGTATTACATTTAATTAACATCTTATATTAAGAAAAAAGTTATTTCACTAATTTTACTGTTATTAAATTACTGCGACCAGAGAAATATTATTCTCTTTTTTATCTTGTTTATACTTTTTATTATTAGGTATGTTTATTATTACGACACTACTGTCATCATAATTATATTATTATCTATTTTACTATGTATGTTTTTACATTTTAATTTAACTTTTCTATATTGTTAATATTTTTAGATTCGTATTTTAAATTAAGATTTCTTTATTTTTGTTCTTTAATTTACTATTTTATTGTAGAATTATTTCATTGTAAAATTGCTCTGTAAATGGGAAACTGTTGGGCAATAAACGCTATTATTATTATTATTTTAAAAATATTAAAAAAATATGTTTGTGTTTGTCATAATGAGTCCTTTGATTTGATATATTACGTGAAGCGTTAAAAACAATTTTTAATTTAATTCTGTAACTTGCCCCCGAAAGTTAATAGTAAAGGTTCCTACTTATTTTTCTGGTAAAATTCAGATGAGACTCTATATCTGTAATTTTTTTTGAAAATTTTACGTCATACAGTTTCGGAGATAAGGGCGGGGACGATTTTGTTAGTTCTCCCCCCCCCCCAAAAAAAACGTACCCCTAAAACCAAAATTTCTTCATTTACGATATGTAGTCATGATCGGGTCAGTAAACTATAGACTGATACCCAATTTCAACCTTTTTCGTCCAGTAGTTTGGAGGAAACTGCTGTGATGTGAAAGAGGGAGAAATCGGGAGTGATATTATAGGGGTATCCGGAACCCTAAAAATAAAGTAGTTAGAAGTTAGGTAGCCTTTATTACAGTCAATAATAGACTATTTCCGGTTCAAAATGCTTGTAAAGCAAAATATGTAAATACTCAATAGGTTATAGACCTTTAATAACTGTATTAACAAAGAGAATTATTATTTAAACTCTAAATATTCTAGTGGAAATGCTGTGGAACCTCAGGTGTATCACAAATGACAAAAACACAGTTTTGCACCCTAACACCAAACCTTTATTTTAAACACTCAACGCCGTTTCAACTCAAAGTTGTCATCATCAAGGAGTAAACCAAACTAGATCGAAATTACAATTTTCTCTAATTTATACCTATTACTTAAGTAGTTAGTACAAAGGATAAATCCCAAGTGCCTGAATTCTAAATAACAGATTTCACAGATAAGACAGATTTTATATAATACAATTATGTAAATTAATATTCACTTCAATACATAGTTGTTAAAAGCGTACATTTTTGAAAATAATATTTCATGAACTTTTTTTGGTTCACCTAGATAGATCTAACGGCACTCGAAACAATATAATTATTCAATACCCAAAAATTACAGGTGTTCAAGTTTTTGAAGTGACTCTTTTTTTATTACTCGCACTAAAAGTGAATTGATAATTATCATGATTACAAAATCCATCAGAAACTTACCGGAAATGATTTTGAAAATCGAGTTCAATTTTGTATGTGGGTGTTGGATAAAGTGGCTGAAAATGAGAACTTTCTTTGGTTTGTTCTGTTCACTGTTCACAATAATGGATCTGTTAATTGACATAACTTCCATTATTATTCTGATTCCAATCCACATCAGTTTTGGAAAATTGATAATCAACACAGGTGATCAGTAAATGTGTGGGGCGGAATAATGGGTCGCTATTTAATTGGTGCTTATTTCTTTGAAGAAAATTTATATGGATATTTTTATAGAAATCAAGCCAATCATGTAGCAGATAAGATAAGAAGTCTATGTGTGGAAAATAAAAGTGCATATTTTTAATAAATTTAAAACGCTTCCTTTAAAAAATATTAGAGTAAATATAAAAAAATGCGCTCGTTCCCTGCTTGTCTGAAACTGGAATATTAGAAAAAGATATACTCTGATTCACCTACATTGTATGAAATCTTGAAGATGGTACGGAACACTTAGTATGCGAGTCCAACTCGCACTTGACCATTTTTTTTTTGGCAAAACTATAGTATATTTCTGAAAATGTTATAAAGCTTTTTGATTTGTTTTGAGTCGAAGTATTGATCCTCAAAATCTTTGCACTCAAATCGTGTACTCCCTGTATATATATATATATATATATATATATATATATATATAGGAAAATTCAATCTATTTTGGAGTATTAATTTTACTACTTATATATATATATATATATATATATATATATATATATATATATATATATACGTGTGGGTGTGTGTGTGTGTGTGTTAGATGGTTACTGGAGTATTCGAGTAACTAGAAGCGAAAGCAGAAGGCTACGAGAATTATGCGAACCGACCTGAAGAGGGTAGATGTGACTCTGCCGAAACGTCGTCATTTTACCATCGACCCCGACAGAGATCAGTTAAGAATAAAAATTAACTTTGTAACAGAGTAGATTAATATTCATAAAATTGAAAGCATTATTTTTAACCGTGTTCAAAAAGGGGGAGGTTATACTCATAGATTAACTCAAAAACTGTTCATGAATTTTCATAATTTAATCTGCATTGTGTTATATCGTGAGATTTATCGTTTTCCAGAATATCTCCAAAATCAGTTATCAAGAGATGTATATCCACTGATTTCTCTGAAATAGTTTAATGAATTTTAACAATTAAATTATCTTCTATTAAGAAAGATTCTGTTCCATGTATTTTTCTATAAGGTAATACATACCGTTTTTAACCGACCTCTAAAAGGATGTTATCAATTCAGCGTGTTTTCTTTGAACATTTTTTTTTCTTTAATAGAGTTTACATCCGTATGGGTGAAATGTAAAAGATTAAATTTGGGACTGAACTCATTTCTTTATAATTTTAGGTATATTGCTCGATTCTCCAAAACGCCTTACCGATTTGCATAGTTTTTTAAACTGCATTCTATTAAGGAACATCCTGAGGTGGTCTTATATATTTTTCTATGACTTGTACATGTATTTTTCTTAAAATAACCGAAAGTGCCAATGTATTAAAAACACCATGGAAGTGGCTTACCTGGCATTTCCTCATAAATTTTGAAATTCCACGTAATAGTTCAGGCACTGTAGACACTAAAAGTTTTAATCGTAAATTTGAAAATACTCTATATGTACACCGCAAGCGTGTAGGTAGTATAGCATAGTATAATTAAAGTCAACATATTTTTGCCTTAAATCAACGAGTATTTTGGTTGGAAAACTGTTAACTATAGATTTGCAAGAAAAATTTTCAATTTCACTATGACGGGGCTTTAAGTGACTATCAGAAATTTCAGTGATAACACATGTCTAGCTCTAAATTGCTATTCGGTGCGATCATACGGCATAGCAAACGAAATAATAAAGTAGTGACAAAAGCAATAGTAATATGAATTAATTTAATTAAACGTTTGTTTGGGTTATTAAGTCAACGTGTATTAGTTCATTTTCTTCATATACTTAACTGTTAACTGTCGATTTAAACGAAAATTTATCATTCTGTGATGACCGAGCTTTCGTTACACGCTCCCGATCTTTTAGAGTTATACAAACTAAATAAAAAATAATAAATAAAAATCCCCCAGGTCAACAGTGAATTAAAACTGAAAATAAAACAATTAAAAAAACCGACTTTAAAACAGATCTAAAAATTTAAAACGAAATTATTAAAAAATACTAACCGATTTCAAAGCGGAATTATAAATTCACAACACATAATACTATACAATAAGTAACATATTCACTGTTGTTAGGTACATTGTTAAAAATGAAAACAATAAAGGGTGCTCATACTGCTCAAATTAATTACCTACCTATGTAATATATTTTTGTAGGAATACATGATTTTAAGTTTGGCCCTCCCTTAGAAATATACTAGATATGTTGGCATTTAATTTGTACAAAATAAGCACGTTTTACAATTTTACCTTGTATGTAGGTACCTAACAACAGTGAATATGCTACTTAATGTATGTTATGTGTTATGAATTTTAGTTCTACTATGAAGTCGATTACAAGTTTTTAATGTTTTATTTAGAAAATCTGAAATGTAAATATAAAGAAGCGTAAAAACGGCAAAGATATATCAGATAAACACAAATCTCTAAAGTTATATGTCAAGATAAGTTAGTAAATTATTATTGATCGCACGAGGTGTATGTAACTGTTTTCATTTTGATTTTATGAAATAGAATAAAAAAAATATATTGGCTTACACTGAAATGGCAAAATACTGACTCCATATAATAAACGTTGAAAGTATTTCATTCGTATACTGTTTGCTGCCTTCATTGATTTAATGAACCCTCCAGTACAGTCATATTTACTCACGTTACTGCACGCTTGGATTACGCTTGTAATCCGTGATAAAAACTCTATCAGTCCCGTATTGAAATTGTAATTCAATTAGAAATATGTAGGAAATGATTTATAAAAGCTTAAATTGATTCAATGTAATATAGTAAAATATAATATAATTGTAATATAATGCAGATGGTAATGAAAACACTTAGGTATGCATTAGAAAATTGTAATTACCACACACAAAACAAAAATAAGCAATTCACTTTCAATAATTTTTTCTCATCCTTGACACTATAAATGTAGTCTAAAGGTTTTCTTCTAATTTTTCAGATAGCTCATCTTGATTTGGTATGGCACAGATTAAACATATCTCGGTCAGATGTCTTGGACAGGTCCATTGGTTGCAAGTACAGCACCATTTTCTCGTGCTTTTATTTCTGGCTCTGCCACAAATATGACACCGCCCAACAGCCGAATTTCGAACAGCAATTTCTTTAACTATTTCGTTGCTTATTTTCAGTAGACTTCTAATTCGCTGCTTCAATTCTGATGATGTATATGGGTTTTCCAGTCGCCTTAGATTAGAGGTTTCATGCACTGAACGGCGATTTCTTCGATAAATTGGCGTCTAGAATTTTTTGTAGAAATTTTATTGGCTTTATAAACACAGAGAGCATTTATTGCTGAAATGTTGAGCAAATCATATAAAACTGTCAGAGTCCAACGACGGCTATTTCTTAAAACATCGTACAATGTACATAATTGATCTACTAAATACACACCAACTTTGTATTATTATATGCTATTATTATTTCCGGCTTTTGTTGTTGTCCTGTTTCAGCATCAGTGGCCTTGTGGGGATGCCTAGTTGACAATGCTAGGATCACTTTATTTTTCTGGGGGACATAAGATACGAGGCTACATTTTTCTTCGAAAAATCCAAAAAGTGTTATATTCTTCTGTCGAGTTTTCAATGAGACAAACTCTGTCGGTAGTTCTTTTTTGTTTTTACGAATTGTCCTTGTGATGGTTAGTTTTTTTTTAATAAATTAATGGCTAAAGATGCGCTGGTAAACTAGTGGTTCATAGTTATATTCCTGCCTGTGCATTCAATGAGTCTTACCAATCTCTTTACCAGTTCTGCACCGCTCCAGTTTACTTCAAAAGGATCATCAGGCTGTTTGCCACACTAAACCTCCAAATTGTAAGTGTATGCAGTTTTGCAATCCACCAAGGCGAACACCTTAATGCCATATTTCGAGGGTTTATTATGTATATGCTGCCTAAACGAGCACCTACCCCTGAATGCGAGTAGCTGCTCGTCAACTGTCAAATACTGAGACGGCGTAAAACTTTTTTGAAAATTGACTACAAAGGACTCAAAAATGTTTCTTATCAGAGCCAATTTATCAAATTGTCTTTGTTCTTGTCTTGAATTAATATCGTCAAATCGAATGCATCAGAGCAAAAATCTAAAACGGTTCATGGACAGTGTCAAATAGATTGCTTCAACACCGGTACCTTTACTATTGTCCCACATTTGTAAAATATTTTGTCTTCCCGACTTGAGCACTCCAGCCAAGTACAGTATATGTGTGCTCCAATTTATTCATCGTCTGTAAATTTGGTATCTCTTGGGCGTTGGAATTTGTCCCTTATCTTATTAATATAAATGTCAGTACATCTTGTTATTTCTTGTATTATGGCGTCATCTCCAAAGCATTTTAGAAAATCAAGTTCTCTTTTGACTGCTTTTGCATCACCTGACAAGCGTAGTACAATGTTGGCCGTATGAGTTCGTGAGTTCAAACTGGACACATCTTACTTCACCTTGTATGCTTATCTTTGCTGAGATAGTATTTATCATGTGTTCCACTGCTGCTGTTTTCTTCCTGCTTATCTTCCGAATCTGATTCTCCTCCTGTCCTGATGTAAACTCAGGGTCCACGTCTTCACTGGGTGTAACTTGGTCAGCATCATCTTCTTCCTCGTCTGGCCAATCATCATCATCACTGCATCAGCAAATGTCGGACAAGATCGACTATTTCTAATCAGCAGAACTGGTGAAACATAGCGTCCAATTGTTTTCTGAATGATATTTGTGGCATATTTTTCAATGTCTAAGTACTTCTTGGGAAATAACACTCGTGGATTACAACTGTAGCACATATGATTTTTACTATTACATCCGATCTCACAGGGAGGTGAAAATAGACCAAACCAATTCAGAAGAACACAAAGGAAAGGTACTGAGAAACACAGTATACAGAAATGTACAAATAGCAACGAAATAATATTGTGTAGATTACATATGTATTATATATAATCCGCGCATGTACTGCAGGGTTAACTTTGAAGATTTAGTCACTTACAAATTCCTTCTTAAATAGCGCCACAAAAGTATCTGGGAGCCCAGAAATAAGTGAGTGTCAAAAAAATGCGGAGACAAAATTGATATAATTATATATGTTGTATGGCTTAAAAGTTAGTCCTTAGACAATTAAAAATAGAATTCAACTCTAACTACATATTGGCTGGAACGTCGAAACAAGCCTCGCAAATTTAGATAATCAAACGGCAAAGCAGATAACGCAAAGCGTTGCCAAAGTTATCAGATCCGCGAGACCACCGCAACCAAACCTCAGCCGACAGGAGATGACTCTCACAGAATCCGAAAATATCATCATTCTACCTGACGATAAAAGGGAACACCACCTTCGTAATGAACACCATACATTACCAGGATAAAATGAAGCAACTTCTCAACAATGACTCATGGAAATGCTGTGGAAGCTTTGGTATGTCACAAATGTAAAAACACAGTTTTGCATCCTAACACCTAACCTTTATTTTAAACACTCAACGCCGTTTCAACAACTCTAAGTTGTCATCATCAAGGAGTAAACCAAACTAAATCCAAATTACAATTTTCTGTAATTTATACCTACCACTAAACAATTACTTAAGTAATTAGTACAAAGGGTAAATCCCAGGTACCTGAATTCTAAATAACAGATTTCAAAGATAAGGCAGATTTTATATAATGCAATTATGTTAATTATACATAATTTCAAATATTCATTAATTTTTATTATTTGTTTGGTTCATATTATTATTATTTATTTTATATACCTAATAAGAATTTACTGCATGCATTACGTAAAATTTAGCAATTATACCCGCCCAATATTTGAATTAAAATTTTATTCTCAAAAGAATTAACTACCAGTGCCCTCAGAGTATTACCGCTTTTCTCGGAATCGATCATATTTGATTAGAACTTTAATTGTATTTTTTGATGTTCATTCAACAGAAACATCATAAAATGACAATACTAAAAGTTTACCCGGATTAATGTTATAGAGAATGAAATATACTGTTATTAAATTTTTTGGTCTATCATCAAAAGATACCTGATACAATCCAAAACCTTAAAAATTGGAGTTGGTAGGCCTGTAACTTTAAATTAGTGGTAATAGAAATTATCTTACAATTACTGTTTTACAGAAAATTGGATGTACTTAAAAATATATTGCCATCAAAATGTACATTTCACGAATTGCAAATAAACTGCTGTTAACTTCGGACCATGTTACGTTTTTACACAGATTGGTTAAAATGAACGTTAAGAATAGTAGGACTGTCCGTTTGTCTGAAAATCTCAGAATTTTTCGGTGGAACTACGTAGGTGGACGATTTTAATAAATTCAATTTATGATTAAGGTTTTTTTGACCAAAATAACATTTGCAATTACTAAGATCGATATTTTGTTACAGTTGACTAAACTAAAACCTACTGTCAAGAAAACGGTGAGCTTCCATAATATAGTAGCAAAAGAAGACATTGTGATTTCCAGTCGAGAATCATTATCTTCTCCAGATTCTCCAGTTGAAATGAGAAGGAAACCTCTACGCGAACGCCGCATGTCAAAGAGCCAATCTTTAAAGCTAAGCCTGTCCCAAGAGTTGCCTATAATCAGACAGAATTCAGTACCGAAGTTTTTCCTAGATTCGCCGGATGAACATTACACGGAATCGACTTTGGTGAAGACTCCATTGACGGCTCTGCAAAGTACCAAAGTTTCTCCTCGAGGTTTCAGTTTCGATTTGAAGTCTGTTGTGCAGATGGAAAAGGACAGACAACACCAAGAGAAAGATTTGCCCACTGTACATAGGGCTGCTTCTTCTAAATTATCTATAAAGGATAGAATGAAGTTGCGGAAAAGTAAGAGTACTGTTAGTGCTTCTAACATACCACATACTAATTATATTTAGCGTTTAAGTGAAAACTATAGTATTTATAAGTTTCATTTTTTATAAAATAAAAAAGAAATAAGTACGTGTATGTGTTCTTTTGAGAATTCCTTAAAGGTTTTAAGTGAATTGAGGAAATTTACTGGAACAATTTGCGATCAAAAATACTCATTTGTTTATGGTGTGATTTGACACGAATGTATTTGACCTTACCTATTTTACCCACACAAATATATTCTGGCCGCTATGAATCGTTTGAGAACGAGTTAGTCTAAGAGATAGAGCCGGTTTTTGCTCGTCATCGAGAAAATAGACATAATTTGTCGTAGTAAGTTCAATTCCTGAACTTTATCCCGTTTTTAGGTGGGGGTGAAAGTGGTATTTTTTTTTGGTCATGCTCATCATCGAGTAAGCGAAATTGGCTGCATAAAAGATTGTGATATATTTTATATTGTGATACATTTTCCCGAGAGCCGTCTGCTTAGAGCGTTACCATCAAGCTGGCGGACAGGGGTAAACTTGTCAACAATAGGAGTGAACTTCGTCATTAACTAAAAAGAACGCCATTTGCACCATTTTTTTGCTTACACAAAAGAATTCATAATGCATAAGGACGTACAGATAAATGACATAAACATATTTTTCATGACGTCATTAATGTGGTCCGTATGACGTCATACACAATTTATTTAAATGCAAAGGCCATTTTTCATTACTGATTTAGAAAGATCCGAAAATTTCGTGTCCAAATATGACTTTGACCATGACCTTGAACTTGAACTTCAAGGTCATTCCAAGATCAAAGTTGGTTTGAAAAATCAACCTATTATAGCCAAATTAGGTGTACGGGGGCTTTTCGACGCCGCTGATTTCGAATCTGAAATCAGTTTTTGTTTGAGAAACTCGTCCGCCCTCTTGGATTGCGAAAATCTGATTTCAGATTCGTAATCAGATTTTGAAAATTGGTAATTTGAAAAAAAATCAAACCAAACTACTCCCAATTTGTTATACGGGGGTTTTCGACGTCGATGATTACGAATATGAAATCAATTTTTGAAAATTTCAAAACAAGTCGTGGCCAACTTCAACGTCAAATTTGTTTTTAAGTTGAAATACCCTCTTTGAATCGCTCATCTTTCGGATCAGGATTAAAAACATCGATTACCGTCAATTGGTTGACTTTTTTAAAAAAATTGGTCCGTCATCTTGGATTGTGAATTTTGAAAAACTGACTTCAGATTATAGGTTGATTTCTCAAACAAACTTTGATCTTGGAATGACCAAGAAGGTTAAGTTCAAGGTCATGGTCAAAGTCATATTCGGACTTAGAAAAAAAAATTTCCGCTCTTTCCAAATCAGTAATGAAAAATGTGGTTCGCATTTAAAAAAATTGTATATGACGTCATACAGACCACAATAATGATGTCATTTAGCTGTACGTCCTTTTGGATTATGATTTGTTTTGTGTAAGCAAAAAAATGGTGCAAATTTGACAAGTTTACCCCTGTCCGCCAACTTGATGGTAAGTCTCTAGGCAGATGCCTCTCGGGAATTTGATTAAATGCATCACTATCCTCGGTTATCAATTCCACTGGCGCCTGCCTAGAAACGTGATGTAGTTCAGGAATTGAACTTAATACGATGCATTCTCCCATTTTCAGGATGACGAGCAAAATCCCGCTCTATCTCTCCTACTAAGTTTTCGTATGCGTAAGAGCGGGTAGACATTGAGCGCTTAGTGACGCGTTTGGCGCGAGTTGGTAACTTACATACACCGTACTCAGCATGGCGTTCCAAGAACGTTTGCTTGGCCATTCGCCAATTATTTTGTAAACGAACAAGGGGAAAGTACACTGGCAAGACAACATGATTTAAGTAATACATAATTATTGTTAAAAAAAAACATTGTTAATAATTACTCGTCCAACATTTTTTTTCTCCAAACTATCTTCAGGTTCACAAAAAGATTTATAGTCCGAACTTTTCATATCCCAAATAGGTTGGTCGCTTTCGGATTTCGTCTAGTAATCATTATCATTATCAAAATGGTAGATCAAAGCGTGCGATCAAATGTACAAGATAACGGCGTCCCATATCAAGGATAATTTACAAAGCATTGCGCGATAGATGTAAATTTTTCCGAAAGCATACGTCACAAAGTGGCTGCTAATATTTGCACTGTAACCTTTTGTAATTAAGTTGTTATCTATATCACATTAAGCAAATGAAACAAAACCAGAAAAACTCTTGAACTGTCAACAGACAAAGCGCCACAGCAACTCGACAGCGGGCCCAACACACGGTAAACGTCACAAGGTGGCTGGTTTTTTTTTTTTTTTCGAAAATTTTTAACATTGATCAAACAATCCTTTGTAAAATATCCTTGGTCCCATATATCTAAAAGTGCGAGGCTAACGCCAAAATCGGACAATGCGCGTCTAACGCGCGCTTGGTAAGAAGCGATCGTTTCAATGTATACGAATATATCGGACCATATGGTTTTTAAAACGGGCGTTACCAAAGTACACGCTTCAAAACGATTAATGTGTACTCGCTCTAAAACTCTCAGTGTGGACGTAGTTATGTTCACTTCTTATGGTTCATGTAAACACGTACATTAAGTTATATTTCATCGCGATTTTTTTGCGAAATCACTGAAACAAATTTTTTCCTGCAGGATTTTAATCAAACAATAGGTTTTCGTGAACAAATATTTTTTTGTGTTACTACCCAGTTACTGACGTAAATTTGCTCTGCTCAGTGTTTATTTATTGTTGTGCATGTACAGACATATATTATGTTTTATTACACCTCCTTCGTAATATTTCAGCATAATCACTGGAACGAAAATTTGGGCGCTCGAATTTCTTGGTGCAAATCATTTTCACGAAAGTAACTATTTTCTTGTACATCTTTGTGTGCCGTTTGTGTGAGTAAATTTGCTCTAGTCAGCACCCACCCATACCATTAATGTGTTTTACTAATTTCTGTTCATAAATCTGTTTTTATTCACTATACTGGAAATGTTTCAATAGTTGGAAATACAAAACTCAACTAATGCATCAGTCGTGTACAGGGTATACCACGATGAGCTGATCGATATGTATATGGGAAACTATTGATAGTATTAATATGATAATTGATATTGGCGGGTTTTTCGAGGAGCTGGTTTCAATTAAAATTTTCAGTTGTCTACGACTTCCAGTTGTAACCCAACTTTGTTTTTTTCTTAAATGGAACACCCTGTTTTTTATAGCATTAATGCATTACTAATTTTTTAGTAACAAGGAGATCCAGGTCAAAAAATTCCAGATTTTGCCCGAATTAAACTTGAAGCTTCCTAAATCTTTGGAAAGTGTTCAGAAATCGTGTAACTCGTATGGATTAAAACGGAACGTTGACAGGTAGGCCATAGAGTTGGGGCGTTGACGTATGGCACGGAACGTTAGTATCGGGCGTTGACGTATGACATAGAACGATGGCACGGAACATTGACAACTGACATTGTATCCTTCACTGAATACAACGGAGGTTTGGCAATTTTCCGGTACACTACGGCTACGGATGTTCTTCAGAAGTTGAGCTCCACAGGGTGCGTTGGAGTCGATGGGGTAGGCATATAACTCAGAACACAGTTTTTGTTGTGGAGTTAGTGGCTTGCATACACTCAAGTTCTTAATGGGTATGTACATTAGAGAATCATCGTTTCGCGCAATATATTTTTTTGTGAATGAAAGAATATGATGAAAACCAGTTCTGTCATCTAAAATTGGGATAGGATATAAGTGGTAAGCGGTGTAGAGTTGTTGCTCTACAAGAGGAATTTTCAAAATAAAGACTAAATCTGAATTGGTTTGAAACGCTTCTAATTCGATTACTTCCAAGTATTGGGCGACACTTGAATATCTGACGGGTACCGGTAGATTGTTTTCAACAAGATTTTGCGAAATTTCCTGTAGTGACTTTATCAAATGATCAGGTGTGATTATTGAGGAATGAATTATTTTTAAGCGAGCAAATGTTATAGAATTTAAAATATCATTGAGGTTATCCTCAAGAAATAAATAGCTTGCTATTAATTTTTCGCATATTCCCAAAAATGACTGTTTTGCTTGGATAAGGGCTATTTTGTCGTTAAAGTATGTATTGCCAAATTGATTGCGTCAATGTTTTCGTTAAAATTTGCTTCGTCAATTTGGAGTTTCTGAATGGTTTTATTGAAAGTTTTGATAATAGAAGTAGTTACGCTTATTTGATTTTTTAGGAGATTCTCTACTTGTAATTGTCCCTGATTAAGTTTGTTGATACTATCTGTAAAAAATGCGCCATCGGTTGCGTCAGGGTTTCCAGTGATGGCTTTAAAGATAGTTCCTACACCGTTAATTAGTCCTCGTTTGGATCTTTTAGTGTTCATGAATATTTCTGAAAATTTAGTTTTAATTGAATCTGAAATTTGGGATAAGAGACTGATGTGAGTTTGTACATCAATTCGGAATGCACTTGTGTCATGAAATTTGAAACCTGGGATGGGATCGACAGTGTTTTCTAATGTTTTGAGGATTCTGTTGTTGTTTTCAAAGATTTCTTTAAGTATCGTCAAGTTACGATGAACTAGTAATGTCCATTTATAGTTGGAGATGACTATTCTAGTTTCGTCGTGATAGTAAATACCAAGAGTGCTGTTTATTGGTTTGATGTTAAACTGTGAGACTGCTGATCCGAACAGCAGTAGTAACCTGAAAAGAAAGTTAGTTTTGAGAATAGAGTTTCATTCTGTCAAAGTTAACTTTCGTTCGTTGGTTTGTTTTGAGATTTAAGAGTGCGGCTGATTTATTGTGAATGTCTAAAATTTGGAATGGACCATTGAATTTGTTATGAAGTTTGTCTTTAATTTGGGATTCCTTGACGTAAACTTTGTCATCAATTTTAAATTCGGGAAGTTTGTCGGAAACGTGTTTATCAAAGTGTTCTTTAGCCTTTTGCTTTTGTTCCTGGTGGTCTGCTGGACGTATGTCCAAACACTTGTTCGTAAGATGAAAAGCCATGAGTTTTGTTTGTCGAGTTATTGTAAGCAATAACCGCATACGGGAGTACATTTAGGCGATCTTCATATAGGTTTTCGGCTTTATGGATTCGAATCATTTCTAACAAAGTAGAATGAAATCGTTCTACAGAGCCATTTGTTTGTGGATGTCCTGCGCTTGAATAAGTTAGTTTAATGTTTAATGTAGTACAGTTTACACAAGTCTTTGAATATGGCGTTGTCAAATTCCCTACCATAGTCACAATGGATACGCAATGGCGTACCAAAATGTTGGAAGTATAACATCATAGTACTGACAACTGATTTGGCTGATTTGTCTGCCAAAGCATAAGCTTGTGAGTATTTGGTCAGTTCGTCTCTTACATATAAGATATAGTTTCTGTTAGGTATTTCGAGTATGTCAATATTAATTCGCTCAAACGGTGTTTTAGACGTTTCCGTAATAACGAGGGGATTGTCTAGGTTTTCGCGACACGCTTTAGTTTTTTGACAAATTTCGCAGTTCTTAACGAAATTTTCAATGTCTTTTGTGAAACTTTGCCAGGTGTACATTTCTTTAATACGGTGGACGGTTTCGTTAATGCCGCGGTGTAAGTTATTTTTCCCGTTATGATATCGTTCAAGGATCAGCGGGATTTCGTCCTTTTCGGGGGTTTTTGTAACGTTTTGGCAAATTTTTCATTTGATTTCCTTTTCAGCGAAAATGAAAGAGAGCATCTCTAGAATTGGAAGATCGAGATTGTTTTCGACACAGTATGTTTTAGATGGAGATAAAGTATCTTGATGTTTGTATATTGATGCAAAAAGAACTTCATTTACAATGTCAGGATCATTTGGAAGTGGGATTATGAAATATTGCCTTCTGCTTACGGTTTTGCTGGCGAATACATTAATCTTAAAGGTTTTTAAGTCAGCGACTTCTTCGAAAATATCTTCGAAGATGTCATGATGAAATTCCTGAAGATTGGATGATTGGGGAAAAATTAAAATGTTTTTATTTGTTTTGTCTAGTAGTTGACAGTTGGAGAATTCAATTTTGCTATAGTCAATTAAAGAAGTAGTTTTATAACGTTCTATAAAGGTTTTAAATTCTTCGGACATAGTTTCAAGAGATATTTCATTTTGTTCGGGTTCAGGACTGTCGTCTTCGGATTCGTCGTTTAGGGGTCGGACTTTTAGTTTCGATTTTGTCTGAAATGATGAACATTCGTCAAGATGGTTGATTTTAATCCGTGATAAAGCATCAGCGTTCTTGTTAAGTTTACCAGGCTTGTAAATAATTTTATAGTCGTATTCTTCTAGTTTCAGTCTCCATAGGGCAAGTCTACTACCGGGATCTTTTATGGAAAATAGCCAGGTTAACGGGCGATGATCGGTTAGTAGTAGGAATTTACGGCCATAGATTATCGGACGAAAATGCTTAACCGCCCAGACAATGACTAAGAGCTCTCGCTCAATGGTGGAGTACCGGGTTTCGGCTTTACAAAGGGTCCTAGAAGTATATCCAATCGGTAAATCCTTACCTATTGGCCCTTGTGATAATACGGCGCCGATAGCAAAAGCGCTGGCGTCTGTAGTCAGTACAAACGGTTCGTCAAAATTTGGGTAAATGAGTATAGGGGTGGAAGTCAATGTTCGTTTTAATTCATTGAATGATTTTACGCACTCTTCGTTAAAATTGAACAGTTGGTCTTTTTGTAATAGTTTTGTCAGTGGTTTGGAGATCTTTGCAAAGTTAGAAATGAACCTACGGTAGTAACCAGCAAGCCCTAAGAAAGATTTTATGTCTTTAGGATTCTTTGGTTGTGGAAAGTTTCAAATACAGTCTACCTTTGCTGGACTGGGTTTCAAACCGTCTTTAATTATGAGATGTCCTAAGTAAGCGACCTCCTTGCGGAGAAATTCGCATTTGTCAGGCTGTATTTTAAGGTTAGCCTTTCTTAGTCTTTTAAATACGTCTGTCAGTCGTGATAGATGGTCATGTATTGTAGGCGAGTAAATGATTATGTCATCCATGTAAACGAGACATCTTTCATTCTGAATTCCCCTAAGAGTGTTATCCATCACCCTTTGAAAGGTAGAAGGAGCATTCTTCAATCCGAAGGGCATCCGGACGAACTCAAAATGTCCGTTCTCGACAGTGAATGCAGTTTTCGCGATGTCTTTTGGGTCTATTTCTATCTGGTGGAAGCAAGAGGCGAGGTCAAGAGTCGTAAAGTACTGGCATTTGCCTAGTTGGTCTAGTAGGTCTGAGATGTTAGGGAGAGGGTACTTGTCATTGACTGTAAGTTCGTTAAGTTTGCGGTAGTCTACTAAAACACGCCACTTCTGTTTTCCAGAGGCGTCTAATCTCTTTGGCACCACCCAGACGGGAGAGGACCAAGGCGAATTAGACGGTCGTATAATGCTTTCATCGAGCATTTTTGCTACCTCGGACTTAACTTCTTGTTTGTGAACTTGGGGATAACGGTAAAATTTTGTGTAAACGGATTTCGCGTTGTTGGTGTCAATACTATGTTTGATTTCGTTTGTGAATGATAAGTGATCGCCTTCGAGGTAGAATATGTCTGAAAAGTCAAGGCATAATTGTAAGATTAAGTCTGACTCTTCGTCGTTTAAATGTTCTAGTCGGAGTTGTTTAACGATTTCTTCTTCTCTACCGGGTTCGTTATAGTTCAAAGGAGTATTTTGTGAGAGTGAATTCACAGAAAAGTTTTGTAACGGTTCGAGTTTTAGATTTGAAAAATTTAGTATTTTAGGGATGGCATTCGCATTTAGAATGGAGGTTAGAAATTGGCCTTTGCTGTCTACTGTAACAACAGCATTAGGGAGGTGAACTTTTTCAATTTCCATACCTGTTAGAAGGGCTTCGGTGTTTCTTAGTTCACAGCTAAGTTTAAAGATTTGTTCGGTACGGGGTTCAATTGAAATTGTATTAATGGACGTATAAGGAGAGGGACATTGTATAGATTCAGTGGCATTGATTGTATCGTCTGTCACTTTATACAGCGGAAGTGTCTTAAAGTTGGTTATTAATTGTTTTTTGTCAAAGTCAATAATGCAGTTGTAGTGTTCTAGAAAGTCAGAGCCTAACAAACCGTCGAATTCTATGTCGAGGTTGCAGATGTAAACCTTGTGTGGGTCTTTTATAATAAAAGGGACGAGGGTCGATTCATTTATAAGAATTTTCTGGTTGGTAATTCCCTGAATTACCACATTTTCCTGAAATCTATCTCTGAAGCGTGTGCAAGTGTCTGGTTTGAAAATTGAAAGACCAGCACCGGTGTATATTAAGAGTTTATATGTGTTAGAAGAATCTGTGATGTAGTATAGATTTTTAGAATTTACGGTCAGAAGCGGTCTTATAGAAAGCTCTGTTCGGGGAAGTTCAAATTCTGGTCGAAACTGTCTAGATTTAGTGTTTGAATTTGGGTCTGAAGTTCTGTGATTTCCGGGGGTTCCGTTTGGAAAGGGAGGTTTTGAAAATTTACGGATGAAAGTTCGTGTTCATTTTCAACGTAGTTGTCACATTGTGCGGTATCTGTTTTTAAGTAATAGTCGTAATCAGTTTGTGTCTAATCGCAGTAGTCTTGGTCATAACTTTCAAAATCTGTATTTTGTATACGTTAGTATTGGGTTGATCGTACCCATAATTATAGGAATTGTTTAAGTGGTGTGTTCGTTGTTGCCAGAAAAAGTTTTGATTAGGTTTATATTGACCTGAACTTTGGGGTTGTGCACTTGTCGAAGGACGAGGTTGTTGAAAGTTTCTGTTTTGTTGGAAATTTGGAGTATTGGGTTGGAATTGTGGCCTATTCTGGAATTGGCCCGGTTGTTGTGAAAATGGGTTAGGACGTATGTTCGAAAAGTTTTGTCCGTAATTTTGGTTTTGTTGCATTTGTCTCGATTTGGTGAGACATTCGTTAACAGTATGCCCCATTCTTTTACAGAAGGAACATTGTTTTTGTACTGGAAACTGGTTGGGTTTACGAGGAGGTGGACCTTGGTTTCTAAAATTTGAAAATTTTTGTGATTTTAAGTGATGGAGTTGGAGTTCACGTATTATGCGTGAAACGGCGGTGAGAATGTCTTTAGGATCGCTAGCACGAACTAGTTGTCCAATTGGCTCTAAACCTGTTAGGAGGCTATTTAGTGCCATGGATTCGATCAAGTCGATTTGTGCCTGTTTCTCTTTTTGAGTCAAGTTTTGTTTGTTAACCGCAGCAAGCATTTTCGCTTGGTGGGTTTGTAGTCGGGCTGAAAATGTTATGGGGGATTCAGTATTTAATTGCCTCATTCTTTGAAGATCTTGAATCAAGGCTGAGAGATCTCTAGGATCTCCAAAGTGGTTCTCTAAGAGTGTCTGAATTTCTGTTAATTGAGTCGGGTTTCGAGAATTTGTAAGTTTGGCAGCTCTGCCGCGAAGTTTATTTTTTATGTGCAATATTAAAAGCACTTGTTGATAGTCAGTTGCCATACTATACGCAGTTTGGCATGAAGAAATGAAAGTATTTAAAAATATAGAATTTCCGTCATATTCTGGAATTATTGCAAAAATTTCGGATATTTTGTATGGCTCTACAGTAGGAGTCGCAGCACCTTGTCTTGTAGTTGCCATTTCAAATATTCAAGTGTAATAAAAATTTAATAAGATAGTAAAATGAAAGTAAGCAAAGTAACACAAAATAATTTACAAAAATTCAAAATTAAGGTATGAGTAAATTGGTTAAATAAATTCAACAGTTTGCGAACATAAAATAAAATAAAGCGAGGTAAAATAATGGAGAATAATAATAAATTCGTTTAAAAAATTATTCAATAGCTTGAAATATGGTTTGAAGGAATAAGAAATATCTGTATTTTAAACAAGAGAACTGATAATAATAATAATATAAAAATAAATATAAAAATCGTTTCAATTGGTAAATAATTAAATCAAAAATGAGATGTTTCTACATACGTTATTAGTACCCTAGGCACAGGACTTGTTCTGCGGAAGCGTCGACTGGTTAGCTGTATCGTTGCGTGTTCCTGGTCTTCGCTGCTACAGTTGTTGTCTCAAACAGGTAGGTATTGTCCACGATGATTTGGAAATCTCCACAATCAGTTAGTATGCACGTGTTCTAACTGTGTTGGACAATCCTACTGACTGCGCCAATTTTATATCTTTGATTTCACTTTAGACTTTTTTAAAAAATTATTTTATTTAAAACACAATATCAAAAATTAACACTTTAAACTTGAAAAAAATAATGAAATGTAAATTGTAACTAAAACTAACTGGACAGAATAAAATATTATAATGACGACCGTGGGATCGCTTCGGTTCTATTTATGATTTAATAAAAGCTGAAGTCAGCGAAAAGATATTCACACGATGCGTTCCCACGTTAACATCGGAGTTCCAGGAAGCTGTCAGCGTAATATGATACCGTTGCATCATACACGTGTGTACAATTCACACCTAATATATATATATATATATATATATATATATATATATATATATATATATGTTATATAAGTTATTCCATCGACTTATGTGAAACCATCTAGCAACAGTTCCCAAGCTGAGTCAGCATCCACGTGTCGTCTCAGGTTACCTTCGACGACGTACATCCGTGAGAACGGCAAACGCGGCGACAGCTTAGTCAGCATTCTTATGTTATAAATTGTTCAATTGCCTTATGTCTGTATTCATTATTACTTACAAAGTCTGTCTAGTTAGTTTAACACATAATTTTTGTCTTTTTATTGTTATTAAGTTTTATTATTATTTTCATTATATTCAAGTTTCTATTACAAGTTTTATTAATTGTGCAAGTATAAATAAAGTCTTTTTTAAAAAGAGAAATTTTGAAAGTGTGATATAACAAATTGGCGCAGTCAGTAGGATCCGTCTAACGTTACTAGAACACGAGTACTCTAACTGGTAGCGGCGGATTCCTATCCCTCAACGGAACAACGAACCTGAAAGAAGTCCTCACTGCAATCAAACGTAGAACACGGCGCTTTCAATGTTCCTGTTGATGTAAGTAATGGTGAATCGTCATTCGTTTTAAGTAAATATTATTTGATTGAGCATTGATTTTTAATAATTTGATTTAATACATTTGATTTCATTGATTTTTATTGATTTTATTATTTGATTTTTATATATTTGATTTGAATGAAATATTGATCTATTTCATTACTTGATTTATTTGATATATTTATTTTATTTCTTTTATTGACATTTTATATATTTGATTTACTTATTTTATTAGTTTATTATCTGAATAATTGATTTATTTGAATTGATATTTTCATCTATCGTGTTTAATTGCTTTACATTTTTTATACCATACTGTTCTATTGTTCAAACAATCGTTAATTCCCACTAACGTATTCTACAGTTCATTAATTTTCTACACCTTTTAACATTTTATTCTATAAACCTTATATTCCAATTCATTTATATCGATAAACATGGCACAAGCTTCACCAAATTCAGGTACCCCTGAAACAGAAAGATATCGGTTAACGGAAATATTTTCCGTTATACCCGAATTTGAAGGCGACCAAATTTCCTTGGGAACCTTTATAGATGCGTGTAATTGCGCATATAATATGTCCACGGCGGATCAAAAATATTTGTTGGTGATCCATATCAAAAATAAACTCAAAGGGAAAGCGGCGCAGTTGATAAATTCAAGGAACCCTGGATCGTACCTTGAAATCAAACAACTATTGACCCTACACTTTGGAGATTCTCGTGATCTCTCTTCCCTTATTCACGACTTACAACGTCTAAAACAACTGTCGAACGAGTCCCCATTAACGTTCTACAATCGTCTCCAAGTATTGAGTGCGAAAATGCACTCCTGCATTCACAAAACTGCTGGGCTTAGTCCAGAACAAAAAGACGCCCAGACCACTCTAGTGGATACTATGGTCATGAATACCCTTCTTACGGGATTAGAACCCCGGTTAGGACAAGTAATTCGTGCCAGTAACCCAAAAGACCTTCTAGAGGCACACTCCCGGATTAGGAGAGAGCTTCAACTTTCTTATTTCGAGGATCAGAAAACGAACAAATCTGTTCCTCTCAAACCCAACTTTCAAACACGAAAGCCGACACAACCTCCTAAGTGTCTTCATTGTGGTCGATTAGGCCACATAGCCGTAAATTGCCGATTGAAAAATCAAAACAATTCTCAAACATTCAATCAAAACCACAGACCAAATCCTGTTGGGCCTAACCAACAAACAAGGCCAAACTTCCCCCCAAATAATCCCCCGGTTCAACAAGGACAACAGTTTCGTCCACAAAACTTCCAGAGACCCCCTTTTAGGTCTCAAATGAACCCGAATTATTCTCGTCCTTCGGTTATACAGAATAACCCGAATAACCGTCCTGAAAGGACACATCATTTCAATCAACATCAAAATGATGGTTACTCACAATATTCGGATTATTATACCGATAATTACAATACTTATGACTACGAGGATGATAGTCAAAATTATTCAGGCTTCGAAGAAACTTTTGACGATACTCCTGTCGAGCCTTTTAATTGTCACGATTATCAGGATTTTCTAGCGCTTCCGAGCCTAGACCAACCTCCCGATTCGACAACAACTTTGTGTGAAGTCGAAACCCAAATTCAAAACTTGAATCTCGACGATCTGAACCCAGATTTGAACTTCCCGGAGCAACTATTTCTTTAAGCCCACTTCTTACTGTAAACTCTAAAAATCTCTACTATATTCTTGACGCTTCTTCTAAATTTAAACTTCTTATTGATACCGGAGCTGGTATCTCTATCTTCAAAGAAAATACCGTAAAGAATTTCACCCAAAGATCTCCTGAAAGGGTAACTATTCAAGGTATTACCCACGAAAAAATTCCCATTTCACAATCAACTTTAATCCCATTCGCTCCA
This sequence comes from Octodonta nipae, assembly GCA_034190945.1. NCBI lineage: Eukaryota > Metazoa > Arthropoda > Insecta > Coleoptera > Chrysomelidae > Octodonta > Octodonta nipae. Next base: position 138,757,585 of record CM067216.1, read on the forward strand.
CGTAACCCACATAAAGTTGTTATATACGATTTGGACATTGAGTTTGACGGCATACTAGGATTAGATTTTCTTGAACACTATGAATGCATAGTTGACTTAAAATCTAAACAGCTAATAACAAATTTTAAAACCATCCCTTTACACAAAGTTCCCGATAACGATCAACCCTGATGTACCCGACACACTCAACGTTAAGCCTAATATTACTTCACAAACACCTACACAAAACAAAATAACCATTGAGGCACGCACAGAAAAGATCTTTAAACTTAAATGGGATCTTTCTAACATCGACGCCATCTTACCAACTCAAGAAATTGACAGAGTACGACTTCCAAACGCACTCGTACACATTAACTCAAAAGGTGAATTTCTAACTTCCATTATCAACGCTAACGCGATGCCCAAAACAGTAACTTTTTCTGATTTAAAACTGGAACCACTTGACAAAACTCACTCTCTTCTGAATTTCAATACAGACGATTATCATGAACCCCAATACATAGACAGAAACTCGACTATTAGACAACAAATTAGAACTGAACATCTAAATGACGAAGAACGCGAACAAATCACTGATCTTTGTTTGAAATTTCAAGACATTTTCTATCTTGAAGGTGACGTCTTGACTTTCACTAACGAGGTTAAACATTCGATTGATACGAACAACGCAAAGCCCGTTTTCACTAAATCCTATAGATATCTTCAAGTAGATAAAGAGGAAGTGAAAATCCAAATTGGAAAAATGCTTGAACAAGGTATCATTAGGCACTCCTCATCCCCTTGGTCCTCCCCTGTATGGGTCGTCCCCAAGAAGCTCGATGCTTCTGGTAAACAAAAGTGGCGAGTTGTTATCGATTACAGGAAATTAAATGAATTGACTGTAGACGATAAATATCCTCTGCCAAATATATCCGATCTTCTCGACCAACTTGGAAAGTGTCAATACTTTTCGACACTGGATCTCGCTTCCGGGTTCCACCAGTTGGAAATCCAAGAGGAAGATATTCCTAAGACTGGCTTTTCTGTCGAAAATGGTCATTACGAATTCGTTCGTATGCCATTTGGTTTAAAAAATGCACCTTCTACTTTTCAGAGGGTCATGGACAATATTCTTCTAGGTATACAGAATGAACGTTGTCTCGTCTACATGGATGATATCATCGTCTACTCTCCGACCATCCATGAACATATTTCCCGGTTGGCAGAAGTTTTTAAACGACTTCGGAAGTCTAACCTAAAAATTCAACCTGATAAGTGCGAATTTCTTCGTAAAGAAGTGGCTTATCTTGGCCATCTTATCACACAAGAAGGTGTAAAACCAAACCCTTCAAAGGTTGAATGTATTCAGAACTTTCCGCAACCCCAAACTCCGAAAGACATCAAATCTTTTCTTGGTCTCGCTGGGTATTACAGACGCTTCATACCAAATTTTGCGAAGATCTCTAAACCTCTGACTAAACTACTCCAAAAAGACGTCAAATTCATCTTTGACGCAGATTGCAAGTCTTCCTTCGATGAACTGAAGCAAGCCCTTGTATCTGACCCAATCCTGATATATCCAAACTTTGAAGAACCCTTCCTGCTCACTACTGATGCTAGTGCTTTTGCTATTGGAGCGGTTCTTTCTCAAGGCCCTGTGGGAAAAGATCTTCCTGTTGCATAGGCTTCTCGCACCCTCTGTGCTGCAGAGACACGATATTCCACCATCGAACGAGAATTGTTGGCCATAGTTTGGGCTGTTAAGCACTACAGACCGTATCTTTTTGGGAGAAGGTTTACACTCCTGTGTGACCACCGTCCGCTTACTTGGCTCTTTTCCATCAAAGATCCTGGCAGTCGTCTAGCCAGATGGCGCCTTAAGCTAGAGGAATACAATTATAAGATTGAGTACAAGCCCGGCAAGGTAAACCAAAACGCAGATGCTCTTGCTCGCATCAAAATCAACCATTTCAAGCAATGTGCTGATTTCCTTTCCAAAATCAAAATTTTCGCTAACAACGAAACTGACTCCGAACAACCTGAAAACTCTGACAATGACGACGAACATGACGAAAGAATTATCGCTGAGTTTAATCGATTTGTTCAACTCTACAAAACTGAGTCAATAATCGATTACTCTAAAATTGAAATATCCAATTCTCAACTTTTAGACAAGTCCCACAAATGCATAGTTACATTCTTTTGGCAAAACAAAACTAACGACTTACACGACAAAATTATTGATGACTTTTTCGAGGAAGAACCTAATTTCAGTAATGACACTCTTAACATCATGGCCAGTAAATCTGTCAGGCATAGAAAATACTTAGTTGTACCTTTGCCCTATGACCCTGAAACTGTCGTCTCACATCTTTTCAAAATTATTTATACCAACCAAGACCAATTCAACGACTCCGAAACATACTGCATAGAAAATAACATAGAACTTCCCATTCTTGAAATTTTATCTTTCATTCTCTCCGACAAAGAAATCAAACTGAAAATCTGCCAAAACATTGTTACAACTCCTACCGAAGACGAAATTCCTATAATAATACAACAATACCACTCTGGTAAAAACAACCTCCATCGTGGCATTAACGAAACTATCAGACGTATTAGGGAAAAATACAATTGGACCGGCTTAATTAAAACTGTAGAACAATTCATCAAATCCTGCGAAACTTGCCAAAAAGTAAAGTTCTGTAGGAAAAACTTAAGTTCACCTTTTGTTATTACGGAAACACCCAAGACTCCTTTCGAAGGTATTAACATTGACATCTTTGAATATCCATCTAGAAACCATGCACTCACTATTAGGGACGAACTCACGAAATTTACGCAAGCCTACCCCATTAACGACAAAACAGCTTCAACTGTCGTAAACACCCTTCTGATTTTCTTTCAACATTACGGAACCCCACTTCGCATCCATTGTGACTATGGACGTGAATTTGACAACACTTTAATGCGGGATCTATGCCAACTATACGACATAAAACTGACATTCTCCAGCGTTCAACATCCCGAGTCAAACGGTTCTATTGAAAGATTTCACGCGACCTTAGCAGAAATGATAAGGGCAAATACAGCGGAACATCCAAACGAACATCCATTTAATGTCCTCCCTTATGCCATCATCTGTTATAATAACACGAAAAATAATACCACCGGTTTCACGCCCTACGAACTTATATTTGGGCACACTTCAAGTAGGCCTCCAGAAACCCTTTACAACCAGGAAAAACTGATTTCGAAATACGTAAGAGACCTAAATAACAGAATGGACTATTACTACAGACTCGCCCGTGCTAAAACCGAAAGACAGAAAGAAAAATCTAAAGTGCGATTTGACCAACACGTTTCTACTAAACAACCCGATTACAAAGTAGGCGACAAAGTCTACGTAAAAGAGTCCCAAATCAAAAACAAAGCCGAAAACAAATTCAACGGCCCCTTCGAAATTACCGCAATACGAAAAAACTCTGCCACCGTCATAAATTTACAAACAAACCAAATAACTAAAGTTAACTTTGACAGACTAAAACCCTATTTTGAATAAATCCCTTTTTTCAGATTCTGTGGACTGTTTTCAATCGTGAACCTTCAACAGTACTCATTACGCCTGTTAACAATACTATAGGAGTTTTCTTCCATGAAGAAGGCACCCTTAAAATTTCTAATGAAAAATGGACACTCCTTGTTTACAAAGATCTAAACCCCTTTCGAGACGCTATCTCTAACAACAACAATATACTGAACAGACTTTTAGAAACTATTAACGACAACAAAACTAACATTAAAATCTTCAAATCAAAAGTACAGACTCACGTAAGCCTCCTGAAACAAATATCAAAATCTGTTAACATCAAATATACAGAAATTTTCGCTGACACTGAGACTTACAGTACCAACAGAAAGAAACGCGGACTAATTAATGGACTGGGATCGATTTGGAAATCTATTTCCGGTAACTTAGATGCAACAGACGAAGAATACTTTAGTGACTCTATAAACAAAATTACTAAAGACCAACATCAAATTGAAAACTTAATGAAACGACAATTATCAGTAACAACTTCGGTCATTAAGAACCTTAACACCACAATACAAAAATTTCAGTCCGAAGAGAAAATATTTTCGGAAAATATCGAAGCAATTAGGAAGTCAATTGTGTTCATTACAGACGATCTTGCTTTTTATGAACTTCAAGCCAATGTCTTAGATTTGTGTGAAAGCTTAATGGAAAGTTACGTATACATTGAAGATACTCTCAACGATGTATTAACTGCAGTCTCTTTCGCCCGTCTAAAAATTTTACATAGCTCAATTATAAACCCAGTAGATTTGGTCGATTCCCTTCAGAAAATATCACAGTCACTTTATGAAAATAACTTACCACTTCCAACCTATAGTTCAAATGTTGCTCGATACATCGATCTAATAGAATTGGAAGCTTTTCAAATCAATACTAAAATTGTTTTTGTACTAAAAATCCCCTTAGTCAATCCTGAAACGTATACACTATACCGCTTGTATCCTATCCCAGTTTTGGATTATCGAACAGGATTTCACCATATTCTTCCAACAAAATTAAAATATATCGCGAGAGATGACGATTCGCTATTGTACGCATCTTTCGAAGAATTGAGTGACTGTAAGCCATTATCTAAAGAACATAAGATCTGTTCCAAAGTTATTCCACACACCATAGACAAAGAAGCCCTCTGCGAAGCACAGCTTCTTAGACAGCCAGCAGTCCTTCCTCCAACTTGCAAGCCTTTAATATTATATGCCGAAGAGTATAATATTCAAGAGATTGGCCTGAACCTTTGGTTAATCTCGATTTCCGGACAGTTGCCCATCAACATCAAGTGCAAGGGAGAAGATGTCGTTACCCAATCCATTTCGACAAATTCTCTATTGACCATCCAACCCAGTTGCAATGCCTTCATCGGTAACACCAGGGTCCATGCCAGAAGGACCACCAACAACGTTGACATCATCACACTAAAAAGTCACCCAGTCAACATCCCGTACAACTGTTGCGACAACCTGCCAACCATCGGTCAACTTCCAAAGTTGAAACCCATGAAACTACAGGAACTGGATGCCAGAGACCTGAATATCGCCAACCATAAGCTTAGCCAATACTCCAGGGAATTAGAAAAGCTCCTAGACCAACCATTCTTGGAGAGACACACCTCCTGGTTTACGATCATCACAATAGCAACAACCGTAATTGTGGTTGCCCTCCTTTCCATCAGCATCATTAGAAAGAAACTCCAGAAGCCCCCAACGATTAGCCCTTCTGTCGATCCAGCACCACCACCAGGTCCATCAACCATCAAGCCCAGGGTAAAACTCCATAGCCTCCTTAGTCCTGTCGAGGGTATGGAATTGCAGAACCTCCCTTAAAAGTCGATGCTGTAGCATCAACTTTTTTATATGGATGGGAGTTGTTATATAAGTTATTCCATCGACTTATGTGAAACCATCTAGCAACAGTTCCCAAGCTGAGTCAGCATCCACGTGTCGTCTCAGGTTACCTTCGACGACGTACATCCGTGAGAACGGCAAACGCGGCGACAGCTTAGTCAGCATTCTTATGTTATAAATTGTTCAATTGCCTTATGTCTGTATTCATTATTACTTACAAAGTCTGTCTAGTTAGTTTAACACATAATTTTTGTCTTTTTATTGTTATTAAGTTTTATTATTATTTTCATTATATTCAAGTTTCTATTACAAGTTTTATTAATTGTGCAAGTATAAATAAAGTCTTTTTTAAAAAGAGAAATTTTGAAAGTGTGATATAACATATATATATATATATATATATATATATATATATATATATTTAATAGTTGATAACTGATCCCTGCCGGGACTACGCGGAAACCACCCAATAGCTATGTGACTTATATTATTACTACGCGTCTAAACGGGTTTTTATCCAACATACTATCAACTGATAGAAAGAGTAAGTAAGCTCGCCTTGTTGGCACATATGCTAAGTGCTTACATAGGAAACCGATGGACTGGGGCTCAATTCCCCATCACTTGTAATATAAGTAGATAAATTATTTTGTACATCATTGAAATTTAGCGCGATTGAACAGATCACGTGGTGACTATTGACCAATGAGAGCTTGGTATGACTGAGCACTTGGTAATTAACCAATGAGAGCGCTTCAAGGGGTAACTACGTCATAACCTGTCTGTAGTACAATACGTCCGCTGTCACTAGTGTTCCGTACCTCTGACTCTATGGCCTACCTGTCAGCTGTCAATGTCGTTCTATGCCATACGTCAACGCCCCATACTAATGTTCCGTGCCATACGTCAACGCCCCAACTCTATGGCCTAACTGTCAACGTTCCGACGTTCTAGGCCAACGTTCCGGGTCAACGCCTCTTCTAACCTATACGTCAAGTCACGGCAGCCCTATCCAATAGCAGTTGATACAACATAACCTAAATCGGAGTCTGTCATCAGCATCCTAACCTCTAAGCGCCCCCGGCCGTTGTCACCAGTCGGGGCCCCCATTGTAACAGTTAACTTCTATGATGTGTCACAAGAACACGGCCCCCTCGTTCGCAGAACAAATGTCACCTCGATTGAAATTCACCCCCCGTCAATTGCCTTAAATATGATGAAAACACCCCTAAATATACCGCTTACACCCCCACGTTAAGCCAAAAATGGCTTTAGTTGCACCGTTTCTCACCTCTAAACCGCAAGCTCACGTTGGCAATTTCAAGGTCATCTTGGTAAATTTTCGGCGAATTTAAGCTTAGAATCTCATGGAAATTACATGTGTTTTTGACCGATTAAGGCCTAGATTCGGCATAGCCTATTTAGTTGTGTGGTAATCTGAATTTCTTGTGGCGAAAGATATCGAAATAAATTCCTCTTTCCTGGCAACCTATTTTTGTTATTCGCGATGCATCATAGACAATATTTTTTATTCGACCCCAAAAAAGGTAATGAAGTTATATTGGGAGAACGAGGGAGCCGTCGATGAGGTCCATTTTACTGTATCGAACGATCTTCAAAATGATTGCCTAAAAAGTTATTCAAAGGTGCAATATTATGAGGTCATGTACCACAGCTTATTCTAAGTCAAATATAATAGAAGTTAACCATTTTCTAAAATTGTGAGATATCTCTCACCTACAAATAAACGAAAATATTTTTTGATATCACCCTTCGCTCTCCAATGACTAATTTGTCCAAATCATTTTGTGTAAAAAATGTTCGTCTTCTTGAATTTTGATTAATATGAATTCGAAAAATCATTCCGTCTTTGAGCGTCACCTCATTCCTGGTAATTTTCTTTTGTTGTTAGCGGTGCAGGATAAACCTTGTTTTTTAATCGGCACCTAAAAAAAAGTCTAATGGGGTAATATCGGACGAGGAGTCATCGATGGGGTCCATTGTTCGCTATCCAACGAACTTGAAAATTATTGTCTAAAAAGTTATTCACAGGTGCAATATTATGAGGTGCAGTTCCGTCGTGTTGATGTCACAGCTAATTCCAAGTCAAATCTAATGAATGTAAATAATTTTCTAAAATTTCGAGATAACTGAAAATGTTTTTTCATATCAGTCTTCGATCTCCAATAAGCTTACCATTAAAATTTTTGTCATACAAATGCACCACAAACACACCGTCATTGTTTATTACAGCAAAAACTCCAGTAATCTGGAAACCGTCGTGTGGATTAGTATCACTCCAGTAACGTGAGTTATGGCTGTTGAATATTCTATTTTTTCTTCCTGAACTTTGATTAATATGAATTCGCACAAATCATTCCTTCCTTGAGCGTCACCTGCTCTTAAATTTTGAACTAATGAACCACGTCAGAGTGTCTTGAGTGAGTGTTCGTCTATCTGGGTATCGCAAACGGAAGATTCACAGACTCTAATAGGTTTATCAGTTTCCCCGTAAAGTATTAACAAATTTAAGTAATCTTAGTTACTAAATCCTAAACGAGACATGACGAATCCCTTCGATATAATTATGCTTTAACTTCAAATTATTCTTTCAAAAAAGCAAACCAATAATTCAATTATCCCCAATAATCACACGGATATTTTAATTTTTCCAAGTTTATACCAAAATCGTTGTATTTGAGGATGGGATTGTAAGAATAAACTCCTCCTATTCTTTACCGTAGAATCAACTGATGTTGAGAAAAATGTGGGTTGTCATTTGAAAAAATTAGATTTTCGAGATTCGGTGCCAATTTCTGAGCACTCCGTAATATTTTTTTAACAGTTTTCAAAGATTTAGGAATGTTCAAATTTTATTCAGGCAAATTCTGCCAATTTTTAATTGCATCTGTCAAAAAAATTGAAATAACTTTCGACTCGAGCCCTTCAGACATATGATGTTTCTAGTAAAGTAATATTGAAATTCAGCCTAGGTTCTGAAAAATGCTATAAAGAACAGGATGTTCTATTCAAAAAATGTTGGGGTCCACTCCCGGTAGAACCGGAAGATGACAACTGAAAATGTTAACTGAAACCCCTGTATACCAATTTTGAGATTCATATTCCCAGTAATTTCCCATAACATATCAACTCAACTCATCGTGGTATACCCTGTATGGAGGCTTCTAATGATTCAATTTACAACAATTTACACTTTTCTAGAGCTGAATTGCTTGGAGTAATTTGTTTGAATTATTCATTTATTTGTTTCCTTTTCAACTGATGGGTATATGATGTTTGTTTTGAAATAAATGCAAAAAAATACTGTATGTATCTTAAGTAGCTTAAATAGAGTCTGTAATACAATTAGAGATTGTTTATTAGTTCTCAACTATTAATTTTATTAAGGCAATATCCAGTGTAGGCCAAGTTATAAAAACATTGCAGATGTGTACCATAATAAAAATCAATGTGAATGCTCTATTTTTTTATTTACAACTGGTATTTAGGTATTATTTCCGGAAAATTATTCTAATTGTGAACGCATTATTATATCGAACCATTCGGCAGTACAATGTAAATCATGCTATGGTTGGTTTCTCTTCTCTCTCTGCTGATGGGTTTAATACAATTTACGCCTTGGTAAAAAACATGGGATTTCATGTCTAGGAATGCAAAAATTGTAAATAGTACAGATTAAAAAAATGATCAGTTGGGTACCTGAGAATGGGAATATATCCAGTGACCCCTATAGTGCAATAAATAATTCGTTACATTCTTTCTAGGGAACATCAATAAATTATGCAAGATGAATTTCGGCGGTTTTCTGACCCCACCCACCCCCATGTAAGATATAATTTCATCACCGACTCACCTCATGTTCTTCATTTTAAGGATAAAATGATGTACATATATTATATAATGTAATAAATATGTATATATATATATATATATATATATATATATATATATATATATTATACGTCATAAACAATACTTAGAATATTCATATGGCAACACCGTTGAACGGGTAAATTGAGACGTTCATATGGTGTCATTTTACACGATATAGCAATTCCCAGAAAATACGCAAAGTCGATCGCACGTATAAAACTGCTGATTGCTGACAAGGCAACCCGTAGCCTATAAATGCACATTCGATGGCTGTGAGCGTCATTAAGTGTATCGCTATCATTTATTTCATTTATATAATGTGTAAAGTAATTTACAAGTAAAATAATTAATGTCTTTTAAAATGGAAATATATTTCTTTAAAAAAGCATTTGTGTTTGTGAAGATATAAAATGGGCGCAGTTAGTAAAACTTTGTGGGACAATCAACCTGTTTCTGGAAACGCAACTGGAAATGAGCTAGCACCAGAAACATGCAACGGCTAACCAGTAGAGTCAACTAACAGAACAGTCCATGCTACGAATTATATTGTATGGATTACGTTATCATTATTTTGTAATCTCCAATTATTGAAGCGAAAGCTTCTTAACGGAGGCCCATATTTACACACTTACACATATAAAAATAGATCAGCAAAGGAATGAAATGCATTACTTTAAATTTCATTTGTTTCGACACGACACGATCGACCGACTGATACACTGCTTCGAGCTTGAAATGCCCATCCAATTCAGCCTTCTGTGTAAAAAACAGGGATCAGGTAATATATTAAGTCTCTTTTGTAGAAAATCAATAATAAATAGAATATAAACCAATATAACATCCACAAAATATAAAATACATGGACAAAATTTGCTTTTCGTTGTAATAAACACTCCAATTCTCTCTTTGTTATGTTATATATGTTAAATTGGAGACTTGACATATGTCAGAAATTAAAAAGAATACCACACAAAAGGTAACTGGGCATTAAATTTTCATATTATCAACGAATATAGAGTAATAGCAAATTAAGCAAAACATATCCTTTGTTTATATCGTTTTGTTATTGTATTACATACAGCCGGAACTTTTATATCCTCAAAAGAAAATAAATTAATTAAAGACTAGTAGTTCTTGGGTTTGAAACCGAGAACAAAAGAATTTAAAAATTTTCCATCGTTGCTACCGTTGAATATATAGGTATATAATTGATTGTTTTGTATAAATTTTATGTGTTTGTAATGATGTTAGCTAAGAACAAAACGAACTTTTCTTTGACATCTTATGTTCTAATACTAATTCAGATGAAAAAAACTATTTACAAACACTTATTCATTATATAAATTTATATTTCTTTGCAGATATATTTAAATTAAGAATTACATTAGGATTAATACTTGAGTCTTAACCAATTAGTGACATTTTTGTTAATTCACTTGATATTTATATCCATGACAAAGAGGTACACAAAGAAAGAAAAATAGAGACAGTGAGATAAGGGAGAAGAATATTTCGCAAGAAGCTTTCGCTTCCATCGTTAACCCTCAAATGACAGTCGCTCTTTTTTCGGATACACTTAATCACCATTTCTGTCATCAAAGATATATGCTTTAATATTCATTTATTTTAAGTATAAAAGTGCAAGGTAACAAATATTTTTGCCTAATTTAGATACTTTTTGATAAGCATACAATTAAAAAATTAAATTTGATACCATTATGTCGAACGACAACATCTTAAGCTTATTCAATTATTTTACTCATTATTTACTTACATACTGATTTACAAATTTTACTGTTGTCATATTGCCAATATAATTCGCTGGTTAAAGGAAATTTTAATATCGTGCAAGTTCTCAACTTTGAAATGAAATGGTCATTACAAGGCAAGGTGCGGCTACTCCAACTGTGGAGCCCTATAAAATTTCCGAGATTTTTGCGATAGTACCGGAGTACGACGGTAACCCCCTATTCTTAAATACTACCATTACATCTTGTAACACCGCCCACTGTATGGCGACCCCCTACCAACAGGTCCTACTTATCCTCCATATAAAAAATAAACTTCGTGGCAGGGCAGCGGAACTAGTAAATTCGCGAAACCCTCCACAATTGTAACCTTTTCGGAAATCCTCGAGACCTATCAGCGCTCACTCAGGATCTCTAACGAATGAAACAATTCACGTCGGAATCAACCTTACATTCTTATCTAGAGTTCAGACCCACCAGTCAAAAATGCTAACAGGGGTCACAAAACAAAATTTGATTAGTAAGGAAAAACAAGCCCAAATAGATTTAATTGAACCTATGGCATTAAACAGGTTGCTCAAAGGCCTAGAGCCAAAAATGGGAAAATTAATCCGCGCAACCGACCCGAGAGATATTTTAACCGCTATATGTAGAATTAAAAGAGAACTTCAATTGTATCATCTCGAAACCCAAAAGTTCGCTAACTTCAAAAATACAACTCCGCCCTTTGGAAGACCCCATCAATAGCCACCTCCAAAACAATGTCCATTCTGTAAGAGAATAGGCCATTCAGTTAATGAATGCATCCTGTTATCAAGGCAATTCCAGCAAAACCAAAGCTTTGGACAAAATCAAAGCTTTGGGCAAAACTATCAAAGACCTCGCCCTAATGCATTCGCCCAAAATTCCAGTCAACAAAATTACCAGCAACGACGTCAAACAAACTTAAGACCTAACAGGAATTTCCAACAACGCCCAGCAACAAATACTCAACCCCCAAATACGGACCAATTTCAACCGAACACTAACATATACAAAGAACTCATCACCTAAATAACCATGAGTTCGAAAATCATAGACTCAAACAAACCTATTCGAACCCAAAAAACAACCAGGACCAATATACAGATTTCGGCAATAACGATTATTTTTCTTATAGTACGGGACGTAGCGTTGCATTTTACTAAATTTTATACCGAGTAAATTTAATTTTGGTACTTGTTCAATACTCAAGAATAAGCAATATCACCGTCAGTCGCCGGATCTGTGGTGGAATTAAAAGTTACAGCATATGAGTGTGACCAAAAAAAATATGTGATTTCATACCGTGCCAAATTTACGATATGATTTTTCAGAACATTTCCAACTATAAAATAATAATCAGCTGTCTTTAAGGGGAGGGGTTATATGTCAGTCGTGTATATAATGTTAACTAAATTACAGAAAAAAAAACTCATTTCATACCGTATGATTTTTTTACAGCTGAATCTTTATACTTCTAGAAAAATAAAAACAATCGTCAGCTGTTTGTTTAACGGGGGTAAGACCGTCAGTCGGCGTCACAAACATGCCGCGCGCTCAGTCCGTCTTTAGCAAATAAACTGATGATCAACAAGCATTCAGCTGAAGATGATTTTCATTAATAATGAAATTATATTATATTTTTATTTCAGGCGGTAGTATTATGTCAATTTATTATAAAAAATCAATTTTCATATGGTAAATAAAAAGGTTTTATTAAATTTTGCATATTAATGTCACGACGTACCTAAATTATACAAATAATTATTTATTGTCCGATAAATGTTAATTAACATATTTCTGATTTTTTTAATGCTCAACTTTACTACAAATAAAAGTTATTCGTCAGTTTCTTCGTTTAAGTCTTCTGTAGTGTCTGTTTCATAATCATCATTTTCTGATCTGAAGAATCAATTGGTTCATTTTCGTTTTCTGTAAAAAGAAACTACGTACAGGGTTATTCACGTTTTACGACACGGAATATTATGACTGAGATACTCATTTTAGACACTCTTTTTTTAGGTTGATATATATCCTTCAGATGAACATTTTTGAAATATTTTCGTTTTATACAGGGTGTCCCAAAAATGTAAAAAATATCAGTGTTTTTTTTTAAATTGAATGCACTCTATATTATTACATTTTCAGTATCTACGATTAAAATTATTAAGGTGTTTCATAAAACTTTACCTAAACCCCATAGTTTCTGTAATATTCACTATTTTATCAAAATGTAATGATCATTTAAAGGGTTAGTGTCTCAGCATACTCTTTTTTGTTTCCAACCAAATTTAGACTGGGGTCTCCTGAAAGATAACATATGGTGTTGCACTTGTGGAAAATCCAATATTGTATGCAAGGTATGAAATAAATACCAATTATTTAACCAAAATTTCAAATGACAAGTTCGTCTTTAAGTTAAGAGGACAGAAACAAAACAACCACTAATTAAATCACGTAAACAAAAATTTGAATTATTGAAACGTTCGGATACGTCGGGTCAATATCAGCACAGCTCGGTGTCTCCGTGCGGCGTACGAAAAGCAGCCCATTACTCTATATAGTTTGCATTAACTATCTTCTATCTCACGGGCTAAGCGTGTTATATCGTAACTCATTGAAGCTATATCAGTTTCACCGTGCGCTAGCCGAAGTGCACGGTGAAATATTCTTTGAAGCGAATATAAGTGTTAATACAAGTTTGGATTAGAGCTTAAACAGTTTTTTGATAAATTCGTTGTTATTGAAATGATATTTATTAAACATTTTGTGTTGATTACTCTGTAAACTATATCGAAATTTCTTCTAGAAATTTTCTGGACATTACCACTCAAGCAGAACATGTCAAACCTTCAAACGCACATTCAAACCTTGAATTTGGACAGCTTCGACCCCAATCCGAACATCCCGGAACAGAGAATTTTGTATGACCTCTCTTGTAGGTAAACTGTAAGAACTTGTATTACATCACTGATGCGTCCAACACCTGCAACTTCTTGTGGACACCGGTTCAGGACTTTCAATTTTACACCTGAAATTTGTATAGGCTTCAGAGAAAGATTCCAAGAAAATGTCGTCATCCAGGGAATTTAAAACGGAAAAATTGAAATAAACGAATCCACTCTCGTCCCATTTAATGTCAACGACCCCCACAAAGTCTCCATTTGCAATATCGATATGGAGTTCGATGGATTGTTAGGTTCCGATTTCCTCGAACATTATAATTGCTTCGACGATTTCGATAAAAACAACTAGTAAGTAGCTTCAAAGTTTTCATGTAAACCCGTCAACAAAATTTCTATTCAACCACTCACAGAGCAAATATGTAAACATACTTGCAACCTTAGGGACACAGATGCCTTATTAACAGGTATAGTAGTTCATCTTCCTTATGCTCTAGTAAAAGTTGATAATCTGTCAGACAACCAAAAGTTTCCGTAAAAACCCCTAGAACCCCTTTCGAAAGAATAAATATCGACATTCTCGTCAGTACACTCTTGGTGTTTTCCAATACTTCGGGACACCTCTGAGAACACAGTGCGACTATGGTCGTGAATTCGACAATGCACTTCTCAAAGACCTTTGGAAATTGTTCGATATTAAACTTACCTACTCTAGTGTAGACACCCCCAATCTAACGGCTCATTAGAGCGTTTTCATTCAACTCTGTGAGATATGATACGTATTCATAAGGCCGAGCACCCTGACGAACACCTCTTTAATATCCTACCTTACGCAATTATTACCTACAATAACTCCCCTAACAAAATTCATGGCTTCACAGCGTACAAACTCGTTATCGGGCACACGTGTAGCTGACCATGGGAAACCCTCTATAACGAAAAGGACTTGATTACTAAATACATCACGAACTTAAATAACCGCATTTTACAGTACTACTACATAGCACAGGAAAGCCAAAATTCGATTCGATAAACATGTTTCGGACAAAACCGCAAATTCTCAAGTAGGTCACAAGGTTTACGTACGCGAATCTCAGAACAAAGAGAAACTCCAAAACAAATTTAATGGCCACTTCAAATAGAAGAACTACATACAAACTCAGCTACTTTACTAAATTTTCGTACTAACCAAAAAACCAAAGTAAACTTTGAACGTATGGAACCTTTCACAGAAGACTGATTTCGTTACAGGATCATCCGGCTGTTCGGATATGCAGCATCTCAATTCAAAATAAAGCCAATCAATAACACCCTAGGGAACTATTATCATGAAGAATCACGAATTCCCGTGTCATACCACAAATGGACTGACTCTTCTGTTCATAGAAATCTCTCCGCTCTAGAACAAGCTTTCGCTACCAACGACAGAATTCTCGACGCAGTAACTCAAAATTAACGTCCACCCGACCAACGTATTCCGTGCTGACGTTCAATTACACATCAACTTACTTAACCAAATCTCAAACTCTGCCAAAAACAAATACACTGAAAACCACATGGACACCCGAAGATACAAACGTGGATTAATCGATGGTGCCGGATCAATTTTCAAAGCAATAACTGGTAACTTAGACGCCGCCGATGGCGAATATTTCACGAATAGCATAAATAGTTTAAACAAAACTTCTGATCGAAATTCTTTTGAAAAACTAAATTAGTGTAACCACCTCAGCTATAAAGAGCTTTTAACAAGACATACAATCTACGAGAAAATGTTCAAAAAATGGAAAATATGACTCGTAAGGTGAAACGACAAAATGAATGACGGAAAAATTAATTGAAAATTATCTCTTTATAGAAGACAATGTAAATGGTGTTCTTAATTCCTTAACTTTGGTGTGTCTAAAAATTATCCATACCTCAATACTAAATACAATAAATACACTAACAATGTTTAGAGCGGTGAGTTTAGACCAATTTAAAGGGGCGGATTTAAAAAAAGAACTGGAGGAAAGAGATTTAGAAATTAGTTGCAAGAAAGTTGAATACAAGGCTACAATATGCCAATTAGAACAAATGGAAAATTTAAAAGAAACCTTACAAGACAAATTCCTAAAAAATCTAAATACTTGAAAGAGTCGTTAGAATATAAATTAGTAGAAAAATTACAAGAAAATTCAAAAACCCTAGAAGACAAACTAAAACAAAAATCTAAAACCTTGCAAGATTCCTTAGAAGCCCAATTACTGGAAAATTCTCAATCCATAGAAGAATATTTGAAAGGCATTGTTCAGAAAAATTCAGAAATGCTAGAAGAGAAAATATGCGAGAATTAAACTCGGATGGAAGAGCTAAAGCAGACAATGGTCGAAGAGCTAAAGCAGACAATGGTCGAAGAGCTAAAGCAGACAACGGTCAAAATGAAACGCGGATGAAGAGCTAAAACAGACAATGAAGAGTGAGATCGGCAAAATAAAAGAGCAGGTAGTCACATTACAAAGAAGAGAAATTCAACCAAAGACCGAAAGCAGGAACAGTGCGGAAGTAGTTGGTCTCGAGAGAATAAGACACAAAATGAAACCTCCACAATTTAATGGACTAATTATATCGGCGTCAATTCGAGGAGAAGGCAATCGCATTAACATTCGCTTAAAGAGGGGATGCTACAGATATCTTGCAAATGTTGAATACTTTAAAGCAAGAAGACTATGAAAAACTAGTCAAACAATTAGAAAGGAAGAATGGGCGGACACATTTGGAGCATGTTCACCAATCCCAAATAAAAAATCGCCACCAGAAAGCGAATTAATCCTTACAAAAGTTTAAAGCCGATATTGCCTGTCTGGTTCGCCTTGCCTATCCAGCCACACCAGAAAAAGTTATAGAAAGTTCAGCAGTCCGAGCGTTTTTGGATGGACTTCAGGACCAGGAAGCCAGACATGAATTAATACGGACCGACTCAATTAGTGGATGCACTGGCTCGAGCTCTGAAATTCGAGGTTGCGAAAAATACCTGTATAAGTCAGAGCAGAGGAGAATCAGACTGAGATGTTGGAAGGGTGGTAAGATAAGACATATAAAGAGTCGTTGCCAGGGTAGCAATGAAGTACCAGACCCAGAGTTAAAAGAGGTTATCCGGTAGAAGGAAGAAGACCGCAAACCTATGTGACGGGAAATTTCCCGTTTTTCACCTATCATAAAGTCCTGAGGAACGGACTACTGAAGCGCGTGCTGGAAACTTCAGAGGGGGCAACAACAGAAAACAGAGGAGAACATCTGGGAGTGACGAAAACCCTGAGACGTTGAGAGAACGCTTCAATTGGGTAAACTGCCAAGCAGATGTCAAAGATTGGTGCCGGAAATGTAAATGTACTGTTTGTGCAGCAGTACTGGATCTCAAAAGTGAGCAACAGCTCCCATGAAGCAATATAATTTGGGCAGCCCATTTAAAAGAGTAGCCAGCAGATGAAGACTATGCCATCCAGTTACGTCAAAGGAAGAACGACATCCACCAACGAATCCGGTGAAATATCGAGAATGCCAGTCCCCGAAGGCGGGGAATTCTGAGTTGAAGATCTTCTTTGGTTGTATGACCCGCAACGTCGTCGTGGGAACTTGTCCAAGCTACAGAGATATTGGGAGGGGCCTTTTAGCAAATTGTAAAGAGAATCAACGGTGTCTACAGCATAAAGAAACTATCTTGAGGAAAACCATAGGTAGTACATTTCAACAGGTTAGCACCTTATGCCGAAAGTCATGACGGCGAAGATGAGCAAGCCCAAGTGCGCAGCATCCAACCACCCGATGAAGACATAACTTTCGAGCAGTTTATGGCACTGTACTCGAATGGGCATCTAGAACCCCGAGACCTGGCTCAGTGTGTATAAACCTCGGCCGCTTAAAGTCAGCAAATTCAATCAGTAATGGATGTTAAAGCCAAACACCTATATTTCCAATTTTTTAAGCGTCTCTTACGGAGGCCCACACTTACACAGAGGAAAACATATTAATATGGTAGTGAAATGTAAAAATTGTATTTGTTTCGAGACTTCGTATCGACACCACACTGCCTTGATCTTGAAATAGGTACACATTAAAGTGACCAGGGACCAGTGTATAATTAATAGTATATTCGTTTATCAAAAATCAATAAACCATAGTAAATAAACAAACATAACATCTAATTAACATGTAATTACCTGCACAAAATTTAATTGTCGTTCAATTAAACATTCCAATTTTCTTTTTGCGATATTTAAAATTAGAGCCTTGACATACGTCGTACTTCAAAAGTCAGAACAGCATAGAAAGGTCATATTTATGGATGGTAAAAACAAATATGACAAACTAGAACTCCAGAAAAAAGGTAAACGTTACGAAATTTATAGATGGTAGAGACAAGGAAGAAAAACTTACTTGGAGATTAAACTGAAAAAGTGTCCAGTTGAAGGTATTACTTAACAAGTTCTAGAAGTGATCAGAATCGCGCTATTTTAGAAAATGAGTATGATGTGAATTGCTAAGTATTAAGTAATATTAATGTTAAGCCGCCGGTTTTGTCTTTTTTCAAGCAAGGATGAAATTTCTAAAAACTTACATGTTACATGTTCCTTTGCAAGTACATTTAAATTAAGAACTAAATGACACATTAGGATTAAAGAATTAATATTCGAACCGTCACAAAATAGTGACAATTATTTCAATTTTACTAAAATTGATGTCCCTTGTTAAGAATGACACAAAAAAGAGAAACAGAGACAAGGAAATAACGACAGACCGGAAGTATATTATTTCGTGAGCTTTCGCTTCCATCATTCAGTCTTGAATGACTGCCGCTCTTTTTTTATCTTGAGCGATTTCAATTGCCAGAAGGAGATGGTCAATGGCGAAAGTGTTTGTAAAATGTCCTGCAAATTCCCACGCCCACATTTTAGCAAATGAGTATTCATATATGAACATATGTCAAGTGAATTGTATTCCTGATGGTAGAGATGTGTTCCTGGATGTACTATTTTCAAATGTTAGTGATGTAACCGAGATTTCTGCAAATGAATAAAATCTTACAATATATTGTCCATTATGTCAAGTAGTGCGCTGATATTTTAGAAATGCGAACTTTAGATTAGTTAATGATTTTGATAACTGTTTCATGAATCTGGATGTCGGGATGTAAGGGACCTATCAATGACAATCAATTTGGCTTCTCTAGCAAGAGGTCTTCTTTCAAGATCGACTTGCTGAATGCTCTAGAAATAGGAGTACAGACTGATACAGTTGACACCGATTTCTCAAAAGCCTTCGGCAAGGTCAGGGTGTATTAAGAAGGTGGGCTGACGTCAATGTCATTACGTTGATTTTGCAGTGACACAAACTTTGCATACTTCACTGATTATGCGGAAGAGAGTGCTAACAATAAGGAATTGCCGTTTTGATGTATTTAATGGTGTGAGAGATAATTTCATTTATAGGAAAAAATCCCAATGCAACAGCATCCATGATTTCATAAAAGTTCGAAATTCTGTCAGCTATATTTGAGACTGAAGGCTACTTTTTCTCATACATTATCTCGGAAACTATGAGTCTCAGACATACGAAGTGGTTATAAAACATACCTTATATTTTTGAGTTTTAAACTAATTAATCCTAAAAATTCTGCAATTCTATTTAAAATAACAAAGTTATAGTCAACCACTAGTATAACTGGAAGTGGCCAACAGTTTGAAATTAATTTAGAGAAATAGAGTATTCTGGAAAACACCCTTAACAAAAAAATTTCAAATCTCAAACATTTGTTTATATAAGGAGTACCTGGATGACCAAGCTTGGTCCATGATTTTAATGTTGCGCCCATCTGTAAATAGTTTGAACTGAAATTATCAAAATCAATTTCATTTCATTTATTTATTACCGCTAAAATCTCTGATTTATTTACCAGCGAATGAAACAATCAAGTGATGAGTGATTTATTTTTAAAGTTACAAATATACAATATGTACATGAAAATTGCTAAAGTTGATAACTAGCTTGAGTAATAAATATACCTACTTGAATTATTTAATTTTAGTAAAATATAAAAATTGTTGATTTTTCATGAATAAGTTAAAATCACATTTGTTTTAGTGAAACTGAAAGCAATTAATATATGTTACTACATGTATGTTACAATAAATCCACACACATCCTCCCTTAAAAATTTAGTGAGTGTCATATAATTAATACAAACGACAGCTGTTGCCGTGGCCACTCAGCTGATCGTCTGCCCGCTTAGGAAAAGTCCCTATTCCAAACACAATTTACGTTTACAAAATTAATATTTAATTTTTCATGTTTGACATTTTGGGTACTGAACTGTCCTTATTCTTATTTATGATGTTTTGTAGTTCAGCTCCTTATGTTACCAAAAAAGTGCATTTTCTGTTTTAAAAGATGTCTGATGTGTTACATGAAGAATATTCAATTTTTAAAAACATCTACTTGTAGTTAAAATTGATTGCTACTCTTGAAAAACATGCTAATCTTTTACACTGTAGTTGAACAAAGTTGTTTTACATCATAAATCTAAAATTCAATTGGTTATCACAAAAACTAACGAATTAAATTTGAGTTCCTTAATTTTAATTACACAGTGTAAAAGAGTCATCACTTGTTTGAAATTGTATAACCCCATGTATTTCTTATTAAGTTGTATATATGAAAACAAACCTGGCATTTATTTATTACATTTCCTTTTCTCTATCAATTATATCTATGGTATTTGTTACCAATCAAAATGTATTAGACTTACTGATTTACTGTAAATTTATTAAATATGAATAAACTACAAGTTTGGTAAAATAAAATTCTTAGGTTGTTTTTAATTCTATTGAGCTGAATCTAATAATACATCACTGTGGCTTAAATCTTCTCACAATTCCAATCATTATTTGGATATGTTCAACCTAAAATTATAAATAATAATAATAATAATAACCCTTTTAATTATTTGGTGATTATTTAACTTGCCTATTTCTTCTGAACCGGTATTAATGTATTTCCTAGTTAACGGCACATTTTTTGTATAGAAACTGCCTGTTAACAACAAATAGGTACGTCTAATAATATTAACGTGTAAAGACTAGCATTAATTGTGAATGTATTGTTAGTATTTTTCTCTGCTGCGAATACAGTCATTATAATTGTCCGAGATTTGTCAGAAAAAATAAAACAGAGTGAAATTTATTAGCTCATTGTCGGCGTGGCTTACGTTTACTATGACGTTAATGTCAGTCAACGATTTCCGTATCAATTGTCAATTTATTAAATGTAAGTTCTAGGTGTTCTGAGAAACAAGCCAGAATTACATACAGTTATTTGGCTAAAGGGATCATCAGTATGATAGGTATTTCAAGAATTACTCTTTATGTAAAATCTGGCCCGCTCCACATTTCACTTCCTACTGCTTTATAATATTAATTTAAGTCAACCCTCGCGCTTTATTTATTTATGCGGAGCGCCATCTTCTGGTCATTTATCCTAATTAAAGCATTGTTGGTCCGCCTCCTTAATACACCCTAGCCAAGGTATACTCAATTTATTATTATCTAAATTGGAAGCTTAGGCTTTCATCCTTCTCTTACAACTTGGCCGGATAGTTTTCTCCCAGGCAGAGTTCCAAGGGTTATGATTAATAACTTTACCTCCACGCCAATTAAGGTATTATCTGGTGTTCCGCAATGTTCACATTGCGCTTCATTGCTATTTATTCTATTCGTAAATAACATATTGAAATAAACTCCCTGGGTTCAAATTAAAACTCTTAATTACTGATATTCACTTCACTTTTTAGAACTTTATGTACACATAAAAATAAAATATTTACAACAGCTGATTCTGAATACAATTTACATCGAGATAAAACCCTCTCTAAGCTGACCTAACCAAGTCATGAACTCTATAATTCCTTATATACCCGTCATCGAATTTTCCCGTCGTTCTGGATCGGTATTACATTTGTTCGCCCAGCATTCGAGATTCCAGTTCTTTTTTTATTATCCGAGAGATTGATGTTTTATCGGAATGAATAATCTTTTCTCCAGTGGCGGCGAATAAATTTTTAACAATATTTAATGTAGTCCAGTATTCTACAGTTATTGGGACTTTACATAACGTCGTCATGGTTCAAGCTGACTTAAGAGCTATTTGGGAATGGTCACGTGAATAATTTTACTTTGAACATTAGTAAATATTGTTATAATAAAGTTTTATAAAGGGTCCCAAGAAATTACAATTTACTCAATAATTTATTACTTCATTCGAAGTTATAAAAGATTTTGAGGTGTGGATTGTTGAGATGCGACGTCACATGTCGACACCCGACGTGCACCGTGCACATTACCAACACTCTATACCATGACGCAATATCAATATGTGACAACTGAGAAGCAGTGAAAGTGTACAATTTTTTTCTATAGATTTAATAAGTAACAACAGGTCAGATTAAAATTTTCATGTGGAAATTTTTTTAAAGACCTGCTAAAATTAAAATCTTCATGCAAACATTTTCGAAAGACTAGCTATTCGTATTACCTAGAAGCACACTGTGTGCGCCTGGTTAGGTGTCATGGTTGTGTCCGTAATAGCAACATGTCAATCTGGATCTCTGGGACCGGGTGGCGTGTGTCAGCATGGCGCCTTATCGGGTGTTTGTAGTGTGATTCTAGCCATAACAATATAACGATTTAGTTTCGCGTTTCAACAGTGTGTTTGCGCCTTAAGTTTTTCAGTTCATTTTTCTAACGTTTGCATAAAACTTTTCGATATGTTAGGAATGATTTATAGTATTGGGCTTTCTATAAATACCTTCAAGTTACTTTACGCTTCATTGGTAAGATCAAGTGTGGAGTTTTAATCTGTTGCATGGTCTCTTAGATGTCAGAATTTCAATTCTACACTGTTTTCTCTAACACTGCCCAATCAATTTGAATATTTTAAATTGTATTCTACAAAGAGATGTTCCAGCTTGATTCCGTATAATTTTCTATAACGTAAAACATACGTTTTTCTGAAATATAAATATCTAGCTTAAATGCCAAGATATTCCATGAAAGTATAAAAAGCGGGGTAAAATTGTTAAATAAGCGTCTGCAGTAATGATATTTGAGTTATTGTGCGCAGGGTTAAAAAAATGTTAGAAGCAGTTGCATATAAAGGTTAATTGAAATATAAGATGTAGTAGAATTATACTTATACAAGGTGGTTAAAAAATGTTATAGAGTGTGAAACATAACTAGTTGCTTATACATGAGATATTGCGCGAAGTATAATTATAGGTATACAGGGTGGTTTTAAAAAAAGAAAAATAGAAACAGTCCACAGGGTGGAGAAGTTTAATACTTATACAGGGCGGTTGCAACATCGTGTGGAGTTGAATTATAGTTGTACAGGGTGGTTGAGAAAATGATACACAAATAAGTTATAAGGACTAATACACAGAAGCATATAGTGTGTGGATGCAATATAGATTGAATTCGAGTTACACTTATAGAAAGGGTTCTAAATAATAAAACAAATATGATATGATTTATAGCTCACTATTTACAACACACAATATTACTTTCATTTTTGGGGTATATTTATTAGCCTGTCACTCCATTGAGTCTTTTACGTCCACACAATGGTACTAACAACTTTTGTTTCTATTTTATACATAACATTATACAAAATCAACGTTCTTCATACTCAAACAATAAAAATTTTGCTGTACTGTTCTACAATAAACTTTGGAGGCGCAAATTTTCATTTTCACTGACAATTAACGTCAAAAATCTTTTATAAAAGATAGGATGACGCGTGTAAATGTGATAAAGAGATATATCAAACAAATGTTTTATAAAAGAGTAGGTAGATATTACACTATCAAATATCTTTGACCAACTTGTTTTATCAAAGATGTTTGATAAAAGATTTTGTCGAGACTTAAATGTATCAGTTTCTGTTGTCCATTGTTTTATTACGAACTATGTCGTTCTTTCGTTTGTGTTAATATTAATATTTTTTACATATAATTCAACCACTTATCTTCTACAAATAGTTGTGTAGTTATTCAAAATCAATAATCTTAATTCGTTTTATATTTATTCGTTTTAAATATATTTGCTGTAAACGTTTAAAATCTGATTATTTTTGTTATCTACTGAATCATACACTTCAGAGAATGGTGATATTATTTCTTTGTCCAAAGATTTACCTATCTTATTGTTAGGCATTGAAATTCACAAAAATCTTAATCCCTTTATTAGAATTTCGTTTAAATCTTGTAAGCTGCATAAAGTGTTGGTCTTTTCTAAACTTATAATAACATTGTATAACTGTTTCCGATTGTCAATATTAGGTGGAATGACCCTAAATTTCAGGATAAAGATTCAATGGGGATTCCCGTTATATTAACCAATTTAATTTGATTTTTTGATAATGGCCAATTAGAACTATTCTTTTGCTTCTAGCTAATTTGTAGTTTTGCAACACGAGAGCAGTTTTTAAGTCAACTTTCATTTTGATAAGTCTACTTACATTTATGTTAAAGTTTACCATCACGCAACATTTATTTAGTTACTTTTAAAACTCCGATGATTTAACAAATCGTTGTTAGCTTGTAACATATAACAGTAATTTGTCTTTACTTTAAGTCCTTGGTAGTTTCAGGTTTCGCGTTTCTAAGAGGTTAAATCCCCAGGCTTGGCAAATGCTGGTAGTTGTCTTGGCAGATGGGGAGTTAAATTGAAACAAAAAAATGACACATATATTGAAAAGAAAAAGAAAATAAAAAAATTAAACCTAAGATAAACAAAGAAAAATGTAGGTATATATGTTGGGGGTTAATTTACTCAAGCCCGTAGCCAGCGGGGGGGGTCTGGGGGTTCAAACCCCTCGAAATGTTGGAATATTGGGTTTCAAGATTCAATTTTAATCAATTAATAATCTTTTTCATAAGAATAAATTTCATATTTATACATTTTTATTATCCTGGATATATATGAATACAAATACAGATTTTGTAGTACCAATCAGCCCCCAATCATTCAAAAAAATTATCCAACACCACTCCCCCCACCCCAGAATATATGTTCCAACCAACCCCTAAAAAATTTTCTGGCTACGGCCTAGAATTTACTTAAGTCATTTTTTAAAAAACACGTTTATTTACTACTGAAAGGAAACAGTTGAATTTACTTTGAAATATTACAAGTGACTAACAAACATCTAAGTTCTAGTTTCAAATCTAATCTTCTAACCACTGAAAATAATAATTAACTTTTAGCGCTTAGTTGCAGTTTTACACGTGTTCAACTAGACAAAGTAAATAACGTCAAATGGACAAAAGTGATGAATATCTTGATTAACTGCGTAATATAATAGGTTCTTTCATTGGGTCAGGCGTAACAATCCTCCCCTTTTTAGGAAAATTTGTTGTCTTCCCAATTACACGAATTTTGAAAGATAATGAAAATTATAATATTGGTTAGTAAAATTCATGGTTATATTATAAAAATAGTTATGTTTATAAATGATATCAGTTTAAATATTGGATTAAATATGTTATGATCAGTATTGGTTAATATTAAGAATATAGAATATAATTTGTGTGATATAGATTATAGAAACGTACTTGTTTTTTGAAATTGCCCATAGTTTGAATTTAACATTTAAATTGGGGTACTTTCTCTCATTTCCAACATTGGATTATCTCGAATAGAATTTCGTCTTCTGGAGTGGAATCTTCTGAAAATATTCCTGGATTGTCCTGTCTCTCCTTGTTGTGGACTGGGATATATTATCGCTGGATATACTCAGTTGTATTTCGTTCTACATTTGAAAATTATAAAAAATAGGATTATAATACTTATAAGAACAATGCACACAATGGTGAACCAATGGGTATGTTTTTGTATAAAGGAACGATTTAGTATAGTGTCTATTTTGTTTTTGGATTCTTAGTGGTTTTAGTTTTAGTACTTGTTTCACTTCAGTGTTTTCAGTTTCACCACACTCACTGGGGATGATGGGCATTTCTATGTTACGATCGTAACAGTCCAGTATTCTTTTGTGGACTGGATACGTACAGATCCAACGTATGCTATGCACTGGGGTTGTAGTTTAAGGATTGAGTTCTTCAGGATGTTGAACGTTTTGGTAATTTTTCCTTGTACTGAATGCTAACTGGAATGCTGCTTCTGGTTACTATTAACCATTTATTTTCGGCTGCTGGTTGTACTTTATAGTCTTGAATATTAGCATGTATTGTTTGGCAATTTTCTGGGATTTTTGCTAGACTTCATAACTTTAATTTCACAGGGTGCGTTTTCATCTGTGGGGTATGCTATTTGGTTGCAACAGATTTTATCTTCTGAATTTATTGGTTTACATCCTTCTATTCATTCAAATGTGAAGTAAAGATTACCATCTCGACTGATTGCTACATACTTATGGGTATTTAGGATTAAATAGGAAATTTTTGTTTTTGGGTCGAATATGGGTAAGGAGTATACATGAAGTAATTTATATTCTTCTGGTTCAACTAGTAGTATTGCTAGAATAAAAACTATTTTTTTGTTTGATTAATATGCTTGTAAACCTATAAGATCAAAGTATTTAGCTATAGTTGCTGTGGTTGGCAATAAAGGTAAATTACTGGTACTAAGACTTACTTATTACTGATGGATGTATGCTTTTTAATCTGGCGAAAGTTGTTGAGCTCTCCTTCAATTAAAATTAATGATTCTAACAATTGCTCACAAATATTAATTATATGTAGTTTTGATTCATAGACATTCTGATTATCTGAAATATTATATATCACGTTTTCAATATCGTGAAGATTATTTGGAGTTTCCTTATAGTATAGTTAATGACAGAAATACTGACTGAGATTTGGTTTTTCAGAAGGTTTTCTAATGCTCTTTCGTCATTTTCAACTTGTTGAATAATTTGGTCGTAATATTTCTTCCGAGTATTATTTAAGGGTAAGGAATATGGGTTAATATCATTTTCGATCTCTTTTTCTTTCGATGTTTGTGATCATTTAATTTAGCATGGTAATATGAGGTTTTACATCTGAGTGAAATGCTTGCATTCTAGCGTTGTCTTGTTCAACAAAAGACTTTACATTTTTCAAGATTTTAATGTCATTTTTATAATATTGTATGCCTACGTTGTTTAAGGTAATTACTTTATAATCAATAGGGTTAATTACTGTTATGCTAATTGTGATTAATATTGTGAATGCGACACGAACGTAATTGTTCTGCATCTGTAAAGAAAATTTCTTTTATTTTATTACTGTGCTTATTTGATCCGAGTCTTTTAATTTAATAGCGTTGTTTTCAAGAAACCTAATTTATAAGGTCCATTAGATTTGTTGCTTGATTTATTTTTAATTTGCGATTCCTTGATGAATACAATGTCATTTAACTCAAAATGTTTTTCTCGTGGTTTCGATTTTTCATCATGTCTTTCCTTTGCTTTGAGTTTCTTTAAAATTGTTCTTTCCCTAGCTACCTGGTAAAAATATGATATTTTATTGTTTAAATCTCTTACGTATTTCGAAATTAGTTCTTCTTAATTGTATAGTTTTTCTGGGGGTCTAGAATTTGTATATCCGAATAATAATTCATAAGGCAAAAATCCGTGTGTGCTATTTATTGAATTGTTGTAGCATTTTACTGCGTAAAGTACACAAGTTAGGGAATGATCTCGGGGGTATTTTGTTACTGCTGTCCTCATCATTTCTAATAATGTGCTCATGAACCTTTATGTGGATCCGTTGCTTTGGGGATGATTTACAGATGAGAATGTTACTCTGATACTATAAAGTGTACATAAATCTTTTAACAATTAATTATTAAATTCTTTGACTCTATCACAATGAATTCTTAATGGGGTCCCAAAATGCATAAAGTATAGTAAAAAGTGTTAAGTACATTTTTAGCTGTTTTATGATCGATAGGGTACGCTTGCGTGAACTTCGAAAATTCATCTCTTATAACTAATATATAGTTCCTCTCTGGAATTTCCAAAATATCTAGATTTATACACTCAAATGGTGTTTTTGGCGTTTCCGTGATTACTAGTAGATAACTTAATTTTTTTCTACAAGCTTTCGTTTTGTTACACCTTTCACAATTTGTTATGAAATTTTCCACATCTCTGTTTAAATTTTTCTATTGATATTTTCGTTTTATTCTTGTACTTGTTTCATGAATACCTCGATGCATGTTAGTAGTTACCATAGGCCGCTTCTAACTCATCCCATATTTTAAGGGGGTGGTTTTTCGTTGGCATGTACGAGGGGTGGTTAATTAGGGATGTAGGGGTGGGTGAAGGCAGTGCTGTTGGCAGCGATCGTCGTCATTATCGGTTTCAAGAAATTTTATTCTGTTTGTTGTTGGGAAAGATGTTGAATAAAAAAATGAGATGTAAGTAATTAAATGCGCGAAAATTTTGTTTGGTGTGTGGGTTGTAGGAATGTGCTGTATTATGGTGTAATTTCTATGTGTGTGTGTGTGTGTGAGTTTGTTGGCCGCGCGATGAATCCGTGAACCCTAGCGTGGGTTAGTCGATGACATTCCGAAAAATGTCAAAAATATACGGAGGTTCAATATATGGAAGTTATAAATAATGATATTCCCGGCACATTGTAATGTATTTAAAGTTGATATATGAAGACAGTTGTACTAGTTTAAATTAGTAAGTTGACCAATACAGACGTATTGTTCTCTCAAATAAAAAGAGTATATTGCTCTTCAAAACTGACGATGGATTGCACAAACATTTTTTTAATATTCAGTATCTTCCTACAATGGGGGTTGGTCAAAGTGGATGCGGAGAATATTTTTAAAAAAATACGGACTTTTATCGGAAACTGAAAATACTCTCTCAAACTTGGAAGATGCATTATTTAATTTTCAAGAAGTATACAATTTAACTGTGGATGCTATGGTAAACGAAGAAACTTTAGAACTAATGAGTAAACCTCGTTGCGGAGTACTCGATTTTCCAATTAGCTTTAGCATATCGCAGGAAAAATGGACGAAAAGCACCTTGAAATGATATCTCAAACTAGCTGAACCAGAGAGGAATAATGTTGCGCAAAAAGCCTTCGAAGTTTGCAAAATGTTACACCATTTATTCAAACAATTATTAATCCTGATATTGTAATCTCCATGTCTGATGGACAGTTTGAACACTCAAATTATCGAACCTGTCAAAATGGGAAATATGGATTCCATTTTGACGGAAAGGGTGGCATTTTCGGACATGCATACAAACCTAACAATCATTAGTGTCCAGAGATTCATTTGGATAGTAGTGAGATGTGGTATTTAAGTTTTGAGGACATAGCAGACATACCAAAAAATCAGACGAGTATGTTTTGGAACCTTGCTCATGAAATAGCCCACGTTTTAGGGGTAAAACATTCCTCAGTGTGTTCTACTAAAAGAGATAAATGATGACATTAAGACCATAAAAAATACCGTGGATACTCTTGAAACAAAAGTAGATGATCTCGATTCCATCCAAAGCCAGGTAAAATTTGAAATCAGTTCAATTCAAGACACAGTTCAAGATCAAATCAGTTCTATCAAGCAAACAGTACACACTGAAGTACAAGATAAAATCAGTGCCATCCAAAATAAACTAGAAACAGAAATTAAAAAAATGCAACAGGACTTACAGCGAGGAAAATACCAGAACACCGTGAGTACCAAAGGTTCCTTTAGTAAACCACCCACATTCGACGGCAGTTCATCTTGGCCCATGTATAAACGGCAATTTGAGGCCGTGGGTACAGCTAATGGATGGGATAATCATGAAAAATCCACGTCTCTGGTAATTTCCTTAAGAGGTCCGGCCTTAGAACTCCTCCAAAGCATTCCAGTCGATGAACAAGGCAATTTCGACAAGATCATCGCCATCCTAGACAAACGCTACGACAATCAATCCTTGAGCCAGGTATACCAAGTCCAACTCAGTGGAAAAACGCAAAAAATCCGGTGAAAGCCTTCAAGAATTCGAAGCAGAGATTAGACGGATAGTACACTTATCCTACCCAGACCTACCAGAGGAAACGAAAGACCAGTTGGCCACGCAGAGTTTCATAAACGGCATCAGAGATGTGGAAGTACAAAGAAATCTAAGACTAAGTGGCGTCAAGAAAAGTAATGAAGCTCTACTTAGGGCTTTGGAAGTAGAGGCCGTCATGAACATGTCCAAGCCGAGGGTCCGAGCAGTTTCCTTCAACCAGGAAGAGTCAGAGTCACCATTTCAAGCGCTGCTGGCTGGTCTGAACAAATTATTAGACCGGTCACAAAGAACTGGCACCAGAGGGGCATGTTACGGCTGCGGACGGACAGGGCACTTCCAACGTAATTGTCGAGTGAGGCCACCTGAACGATCACCGACCAGGGGTAACCAACAGAACAGCCACATGTCCAGGGACCGTCAGTCAGTCAGCATAGGGGGGCGAATGCTGACTATCCCTCCACCAGCCCCCAAAACGTTATCCATCCGGGGATTTTGCCGAGATAGCGGCAGCCTAGTCATCAGAGTCACCATCAACGGGCGAGCAGTTACCATCACCATCGATACCGGCGCCGCTGTGTCCATTGCCAAGTCCAGGGTTTTGAGAGCATCAGAAATTCGGCCAGTTACCAATAACATCCAGCTCAGAACAGTCACCGGCGAGTCCATGTCAATACAGGGTGAGGCAGATGTCGTGCTACAGATAGGGGACAACATGATCCGGCATAGGGTCCTGGTAGCGAATATTGAGGACGATTTTATACTGGGAATGGACCTAATTAGCCAGCATGGATTTATGTTCGACCCGAGATATGATGTTCTTCGGTTCCTGAATGAGGAATTTGTATTGACACGGCCCGTCAAAACATCAGTCACACCCATAAAAATTGTGGCAAAGTCTTCACCTAGAATTCCCGGTCGAACTGAACAGATTATTCATGGGCAGCTAGACAGCAATCCTGGGAGCTGCGTTGGAATGGTGGAGCCCGTACACTCAGCTCATGACTACTTGGTTGGACGGGCTATAGTTAAAACCGGACGAGATATACCAATCAGAGTCCTGAATTTGTCCAACAACGACATCAGAATTACCAATGGTCAAGAGATAGCTTGTTTCGAGCCAGTAGAGACCATCATCAATTGCGAAGAAGAGTACCAGACGTCGGTGAAGGAGACAGGGCCCGATAAAGAGTTCCTACAACAGTTTGCTGACCACTTGACACACTTGACACCAGAGAACCAGAAGAAAGCCAAGCAATTTATCACAAAACACTGGCAAATTTTTAACAGTAAAAATGGAACTACCGGTCGCACCAACATCATCCAGCATCGAATAGATACCGGAAAGGCTCAACCCATCAGAATACCACCTAGACGACTACCATTGGGGCAACAACAGGCAGTCGAGGAAAACATCGAGTCCATGTTACAAAATGGAGTTATTGAGCCATCCATCAGTCCATGGTCTGCTCCCGTCGTGCTAGTTAAAAAGAAAGATGGAACCACCCGATTTTGCGTGGATTACAGAAAGCTGAATGATGTCACGAAGAAAGACAGCTATCCACTGCCCCGAATCGATGACACTTTGACCACACTAGCAGGTTCCCGTTGGTTTTCCACACTAGACCTAAAAAGTGGATATTGGCAGGTTGGTCTACACGCAAACGACAGAGAAAAGACAGCGTTCTCCACCAGTAAAGGGCTGTTTCAGTTCACGGTCATGCCCTTTGGGTTATGTAATGCACCCGCTACATTTGAGAGACTAATGGAGTATGTACTGAGCGGGTTAACATGGAGGACGTGCTTAGTATACCTCGACGACATTCTAGTCATGGGCCAGACATTCGACGACCATCTGAAGAACCTGGGAGAAGTATTCTCCAGAATTAATAACGCCAACCTGAGACTCAATCCGAAGAAGTGTTCCTTGTTTCAAAAAGAAGTAGAGTTTTTGGGCCACGTAGTGTCCGAGTCAGGAATCCGCACCAACGAAGACAAAATAGAAGCCATCCGTGATTGGCCAGTTCCAAGAGACAAACATGAACTCCGAAGCTTCTTGGGCCTATGTTCATACTACCGGCGTTTTGTTGAGGGATTTGCCACCATCGCCGCCCCTCTACATCGGCAGACCACTGATAAAGAGACCTTCCATTGGAATCAGGATTGCGAAACATCATTCAGCCGACTGAAGGCAGCACTATGTTCCAGCCGAATCCTAGCCTTTCCTACACAGTCCGGCAAGTTCATCTTAGACACCGACGCCAGCAACACTGGTTTGGGGGCCGTCATATCCCAGGTGCAAGATGGTGAAGAGAGGGTGATCGAGTACTACAGCCGTGGATTCTCGAAGCCAGAAAGAAATTATTGCGTCACCAGAAAAGAACTTCTTGCAATAATAAGGGCTGTGGACCATTTCCATAAATACCTGTATGGTCGCCATTTCTTAATCCGAACAGATCATGCCGCACTCAAATGGCTGCTGGACATGAAGACACCGGAAGGACAACTGGCCAGATGGATGGAGAAATTACAGCAATACGACTTCAAGGTGGAACACCGTGCCGGCCGGTTGCACAATAATGCCGATGCCCTATCCAGAAGACCCTGTAGAGCGGAATGCAAGCATTGTCTGAAGACGGAACAGCGAGAGGGTATCTCCATCAGGCAGATTCGAGTGCAGGCCAATGAAGACTGGACAACGGAACAGTGCATCCAGGACCAAATGGCTGATCCAGACATCGAACCAATCTTGTCACTCAAAATGAGAGGGGCACCCAGGCCACGATGGGACGAGGTAGCTAGATACTCCGGCGTGCTGAAATCGTTAAGGGCTCAATGGGACTCTCTAAGAGTAGACAATGGAATGCTCAAGCGAGTTTGGGAAAGCGCTGATGGACGAGAAACCAAGTCCCAACTGGTAGTTCCGAAGAAAAAGGTACCAGCCATCCTGACCGAAGTACATGATGGAATTACCGGAGGCCACCTGGGCATGAATAAAACCCTAGACAAAGTTCGCCAGCGGTACTACTGGGTGAATTACTTCGAAGACGTCAGAGCTTGGTGCCGCAAATGTGCCACATGTGCCGCCAGTAAGGGCCCGAATACCCGGACCAAGGGCAGAATGCAGCAGTACAATGTGG
Source organism: Octodonta nipae (assembly GCA_034190945.1). Taxonomy (NCBI): domain Eukaryota; kingdom Metazoa; phylum Arthropoda; class Insecta; order Coleoptera; family Chrysomelidae; genus Octodonta; species Octodonta nipae. The sequence goes on from CM067216.1 coordinate 138,790,768, forward strand.
GCGTCCCATTTGAGAGAATTGCCATCGATGTCGCCGGTCCGTTTCCCGAGTCTGAGAGGGGGAACAAATACATTCTGGTCGCAATGGATTACTTCAGCAAATGGCCTGAGGCATATGCGATACCCAACCAAGAGGCAACCATGGTAGCGACGGTGCTAGTAGAACAACTATTCAGCAGGTTTGGCGTCCCGATGGAATTACATTCAGACCAGGGGCGTAACTTCGAATCGAATGTATTCCAGAAGGTCTGCACGATGTTGGGGATCAGGAAAACGAGAACAACACCATTACACCCACAGTCAGACGGAATGGTGGAAAGATTCAACAGGACCTTGGAACAACACCTATCCAAGGTCGTCAGCAATAACCAGCGTGATTGGGATGAGCATATTCCCCTATTCCTGTTGTCATATCGCTCTGCTGTACATAATAGTACAGGCCTGACCCCAGCCAGGGTCTTATTCGGAAAGGAGCTGCGATTACCATGCGACTTGGCATTTGGCTCCCCCGAAGAACCTCCCCAAGACATCGACGATTATGCCGACCAGCTCCGACATAACATACTGGCAATACACGACTTAGCCCGAACGCAGATGTTGGCCACCAGTGACCGGATGAAGACGCGATACGACCTCAAGGCCAATTCAGCCGGGTTCCAGGAGAGGGACAAAGTCTGGCTGTACAACCCCCAACGGAGCAAGGGTAAATCCCCAAAGCTTACACCCGCCTGGGATGGTCCATACGAAGTGGTCAAGAGGCTGAATGATGTCGTCTACCGGATCCGTCGAAACCCCAAGGCTAAATTGAAGGTGGTTCACTTAGATCGACTCGCTCCCTACCATGGAGGGGATGTTTCTGATCGGAACGATCAGAATTAAAGGGGGGGCAGTGTTACGAAATTTACCCAAAGCCGACCCTGTGTCATTTCAGCACGACAACAAACGCTTCAAGATAAAAAAATACGATTCTCGAAAAGGCTCGGCAGCGGAAGGAACGATGTTGATTTCTACTGGAGAATTCTACGCTGGTGATATAAAAGAAGAACGCCACGATCGCCAGGGAGTGATACCGCGACGACTAGCTTATATGGGATTATTATTGTATTGTATTTTTGAATCAGCTGTTTGAATGTAAATAAAGTTCTAGAAAAGTGACAGTGAATACTAGTTGTTATAATTTTTTTAAATTGAACCCACGAAGTATATTGCAATATTTATCGAAACCTTTACGATATCGTCCTTCATTTAGATGGAATTCTTTAACAATAACCACAAAACCATAGCGGTCCTGCCAGCACTTTGAACACAAATCTTTGAACTTTTCAAATGACATATCCGGAGACACGTGTTCATCATAGACCTGCTTTAAATTGATTTCATCTTGTTTGAATAGCACAATCACATTACAATTGTCTCGTATTAATTGCTTAGGAATTTTACTGTATGTTTGCGACCAATACCTTGACTCGATGTGACGGTGTCGTTCCATGGAAAAGAAATTCTGAATCTTTTTCTGTTTATAACCAGCCACATCATCAAAAATAAATACTGAATACTCAGATGCGTGTGATGGATTACATTTTCGTCAGTCAGTATTATGTTAACCGCTGAAGGTAGTGGAAGTGTAGTGAACACTCTAATCAACAAGTTACCCTTTGAAATTTACCTTCCTGGCTATCAATTTTGTGGACCGGGTACAAAACTCCAAATCGCTTATCTCTAGAACAATGGGGTTTCAACAAAACCGACTCACTTGGCGGGATCACGATATTGCTTACAGTAAAAGCACTTCTCTAGCAGACCGTCATAAGGCAGATTTTGAGTTGGAGAATGGGGCTTGGGAGAGATTCAAATCTGCTTGGCTCGTAACAACGACTATGAAAACCAAACAGAAACTCGGTCTTGGGATGAAATCTCAAAAGCGGAAAAAGAGTAGAGGTGTAAAAAAATCTTCCCGTAAGCGAAACTCATAGTCACTCAAAACTCTTTTACCATTTCGAAAGCATGTCATATTACCTATGAATAAAGCTATCGCTAACTCTCCCGCAGGACAAAGTCTACGACAATCATCGCTCATAGCTTTGAGAGCGGCTAGGATGGCAATTAAGAAAACTGGTGGTCGTAAGAAAAGTCGAGTACCTCGTGTGATACCTTTCGAGTCGCTATTTTCAGGACTCTCAACCCTTGGAACCCTTACCGGCGCAGCTGCAGCTTTGAGTAAGACCATAATAGACGCAAAGAATGCTAAAAAGAAACTCGAAGAGGACCGACGACATAATCAAGCTATGGAGGAGATTGGGAGGAAAAGATCAGGACTTTACCTGAAAAAGTCTCGCAAGGGAGGCTTCGGTCTCTATTTGAAGAAACAACAAATAAACTCCCGATAAAGTTACCCAGTCGAGCACTTTACACTAACGAGCTTGTAGAATATGCCAAACAATTGAACATACCAAATTTTAAAGGTGTATTCATGCGTGATGCCTTACCAAAAAAACAGGGACCATCAAGAACCGAGTCCGCCATCATCAACTTGGATTTTAGCCACAACAGAGGCACACACTGGGTAGCTTACATTAAAAATGGAAATGTTGTGCAATACTTCGACAGTTTTGGTAATTTGAAACCACCTCGAGAATTGGCTAAGTATTTCGGAAACAATGTATCGATAATCTATAACAATGACTCCTACCAAAACTATAATCAGTCCAATTGCGGTCATTTGTGTCTGCAGTTTCTCTATAATAACACATAACATTAGCAAAAATCATCAGTCATGTCTTTGATATTAACACTGAAAGGACGCAGTTCTGTCCATTGATTTTCAACCACCCATTCAACTGAATCCCAACTACAACTACGGTTTAGCCTTATTGAGTTTTCACTCATACAACAGCATCCCGAACATTGAGAAAGGTACCAAAGTGCATCTGATCGACTCCAAAAAGAAAGCAACCACCATCGAATTACCTGAAGGTTCCTACGAAATTGGTGATATCGAAGCACACATTAGAAAAGTTCTGAGCGTACAGCATTCCAAAGATGTAGATGAGATTTTCTCATTGAAACCCAACAATAATACGCTCAAGTGTGAAATATACAGCAGTAAGTACGCAATAGATTTTCAACCACAAAACAGCATAGGCTCTGTACTGGGTTTCTCCAAGAGCCTGCTCACACCTCTTCAAGTGCACAGCTCAGATTTACCAGTGAATATCATAAAAGTGCCAACAATCCATCTCGATAGTAACATCACATCTGGAGCAGTCTACAACGTTAGACCATCACACACGATATACGAATTTGACATTGGAGTTGATCCTGGTTTCGCTATTGACGAAACACCTCAACATCTTATCTATCTGCCGATCAACCGAAGAGAAATACACAACATAACTTTAAGAATTCTCAATCAGGAATCTGAACTGGTCAATTTCCGAGGGGAGGAAATCATTGTGAGACTGGAATTGAAACAGCTATTACAGCAATAATGGGACGTCTACTCGTATTCGAGCAACCTCATGAAAGTACACACATACCGAGACCTAAATCAGCATTAACAAAACCTTTGAAGAGATCACTTACGTTCTCCAATTTCTCCAATAAACTATTTCTGCAATCGCTAGGCTATCATGTCAACTCCGAAAGCCCAATTTCGATGACAGCATTCGCAGAATGGAAGTCAGAACTTACTACCCTTACGTGAATTCCTTTGGTAACAATGATATAGTGGAAATTACTGTGAACCAAGCCGATTCCTGGTTATCCATGGCGGACTCGTATATCGCCGTTAAGGGTCAAATTAATGTAACGGCAGGTGCAGGTGAAATTTCCCTATCCCCTAATGCAGGAACATTTTTCTTCGATAATATGGTTTACGAACAGTGCGGTAAGGAAATGGAATCGGTTCGCGATCCCGGTCGCGTAAGTACCATACGAGAATTAGCTATTGCTGGCTGGAATTTTCTCAGTAAACCAATTGTGAATGCAGCAGACAGATCTTTCCGAATGTACATCCCGCTCAAGCATTTGTTTTCCCTCTTCAACGACTATCAACGAGTGACCTGTGGAAAGCAAAGAATACGTTTAATGCGAGCAAGGAATGATGAGGCAAGTACATATCCCATAGTCTGCGGCTATAACTATGAAAATGAAGAGAACGCAGAATACAAATGTGCTATAAAAAATTGTAATGATATTTCAAATTGGTTACTTAATAATAGATTCTTTAACTAACAATAATAACAAAGATATAAGAGCAAAGCATAATAATATTAATAAGTTATTGAGTTCCCTCTGAAGTGGACTTGGTAGCTGCTGTTGACCACATTGTGCTGCAGCTTCGGCTTCCTGCAATGCAGCCAGTAAGGGCCCGAAGACCCGGACCAAGGGCAGAATGCAGCACTACAATGTGGGCGTCCCATTTGAGAGAATTGCCATCGATGTCGCCGGTCCGTTTCCCGAGTCTGAGAGAGGGAACAAATACATTCTGGTCGCATTGGATTACTTCAACGAATGGCCTGAGGCATATGCGATACCCAACCAAGAGGCAACCACGGTAGCGACGGTGCTAGTAGAACAACTATTCAGCAGGTTTGACGTCCCGATGAAACTACATTCAGACCAGAGGCGTAACTTCGAATCGAATGTATTCCAGAAGGTTTGCACGATGTTGGGGATCAAGAACAGGAGAACAACACCATTGCACCCACAGTCAGAGGGAATGGTGGAAAGATTCAACAGGACCTTGGAACAACACCTATCCAAGGTCGTCAGTAATAACCAGCGTGATTGGGATGAGCATATTCCCCTATTCCTGTTGGCATATCGCTCTGCCGTACATAATAGTACAGGCCTGACTCCAGCCAGGGTCCTATTCGGAAAGGAGCTGCAATTACCCTGAGATTTGGCTTTTGGTTCCCCCGAAGAACCTTCCCAAGACATCGACGATTATGCCGACCAGCTCCGACATAACATGCTGGCAATACACGAATTAGCTCGAACGCAGATGTTGGCCACCAGTGACCGGATAAAGATGCGATACGACCTCAAGGCCAATTCAGTCGGGTTCCAGGAGAGGGACAAAGTCTGGCTGTACTAAGTTGAAGGTGGTCCATTTAGATCGACTCGCTCGCTAACATGGAGAGGATGTTTCTGACCGGGACGATCAGAATTAAAGGGCGGGGCAGTGTTACGAAACTTACCTAAGCCGGCCCTGTTTCATTCCAGTACAACACCGATCGCTTTAGGACAAAAAATTGTTCTCGAAATGGCTCGGCAGCTGTAGAATTGATGATTGATTGTACGAGAGTTTTGGATGCAGGTTTTAAAAGGAGCGATCCATAATCCCGGTAGTTAGTTAGTACAGCGAAGAGCTTATATGTAAAATTGCTGTTGTGATATTTGAATCTGCTGTTGTATATATTTGATGTAAATAAAAGTTCTAGAAAGTGGTAGAGAATAATTAGTGTTTAAATTTTAATTGAACAGACGAAATATATAACAATATTATATTCAAGTTTCAGTCTCCATCTGACTAATCTTGAACCTGGGTTTTTAACGTTGAAAAACCATGTTATCGGGCGAAGATCGGTGAGCAGTTTGAAGCTTCGTCCGTAGACTATATGCCCGTATTGCTGAACTCCCCATACTATTGCTAGTAATTCATTTTCAATAGTAGAGTAATTTTGTTCATGTTGGTTTAGCGTTCTTGATGCGTAAGCGATTGATAAATCTCTTCCAATCGGTCCTTGTGACAAGACTGCTCCAATTGCGTAGTTACTTGCATCGGTAGTGATGATAAATTCCTTTACGAAATCAGGGTACTGTAATATCATTCACAAGGAAGGAGTCCCCATGCGCCCGACAGTCAGTGCTTTCAACTCACCTCTTCAACAACTCGAGAAGTACCTCGCAGCAGCCATGCAAAATTTAGTCGAAAATGCCGCATCCTACGTAAAAAATTCCGAACATCTCATAACAATAGGGGGCCTAAACTTACAAGAAGAAGACCGCCTCGCAAGTCCCGAAGTCAAATTACTTTACCCAAGCATCCCCGTCAACGAAGCCTTGGACCAAATTGCCATGAATGAAGACCTTCCTACGCACATCATACAAGTCGCGGAACATTGCCTCAAAAACACATATTTCTCCTTTGACAGGCAACTTTACAGACAGGTCGACGGTGCACCTATGGGCTCGGCGCTCTCACCAGCGGTGGCAAACCTCTTCATGTCTTATTTCGAAACGGCCCTTTTAAACACAGCCCCCCTGAAACCAAAAGTCTGGCTACGATACGTAGACGATATCTTGATAATGTGGCCTCATGGGGATACGGAACTCAGCAATTTCCTACACCTGGCAAACTCTCTACATGAAAGGATCCAATTCACCATGGAGATGGACATTTACTTAAAGAGGACAACAACAGGGAAGCTAGAACACACAGTCTATCGAAAGCCGACACACACGGACAGATACCTTAATGCTAAATCCCACCATCATCCCTTCCAAATACAAGAGGAACTAAACACCATCTCACAGACCTTGAGGAGGAGTGGGTACAGCAACAACACCATACGACGAGCCCTGAATCAACAAGAACTACCAAGGCACAAAGAAACCCAACAAGACCCCCCAAAGGCAGCGACCACCCTTCCGTACATACAAGGAGTGACAGATCGGATCGGAAGAATCCTTAGGAAAAGCAACATCAAAACTTCCTAAAAACCTCATAAGACGATAAAAAGCATTCTAGGCAATCCCAAAGTCCACTAGAGAGTCACGGAGTCAACAAGATACCTTGCGGCGGATGCGAGCAAGCATATGTAGGTCAAACAAACCGTAGGATCGAAGCCTGAATCGAAGAGCACAAACTCAGCATACGAAACAAGACCACAACCTCGGCCATGTTCCAACATCAACAGCAAACAGGACATAGAATCAACTTTGAGCGCTCTAAGCATCTGGCAGCAGAAAACAACAATTAGGGAAGCTATAGAAATTGAAAAGGAAGGAGAAATCAATAACCGTAACGAAGCTCTACATCTGCATCAAACCTGGAAGAACATCTTACGGGAAAATAAAAACAAATTAAAAGAGAGCGCAACAATACCACAACGTTGCATTCCGTCACTCGTAGCTAACTATCAGGACGCCCACCCTTCTAACGAACATCTGCGGGCGCCATCGGTACAAACAGAACCACGTCATCGGTACAATTTGCGACAACGCAATGGTGTCACCCAATCAAAACAAACGGCACTCAACACGATCGGGGGCGAGGCAAAGAAATAGGAGGAGACTCGGGAGATAGCATAAATAGCGGCGCGCACATATCGGAGCTCACTTCCACTTCAGACGCCACGGAGAGCAGACCAAGCGGAGAACGACCTAGCCGACGATCTCGGATACGAAGTAGTCCGGAAAGGTCCGAACCTGCAGCCACCCTTCGTGTTGGAAGAAGAGGAAAAGCCTTATGAAAATGCCAAGTGAGATTTTGGCGAAACGTCAGGCGACCGTTCCTTTACAGGGACAAAACTTTCAACGGACGAACACCCGGACCATCAAGAGAGCTACATATATATATATATATATATATATAATAAAGTGGGATTTTTAAAACGGTCTCAAAACGAATTAATGAGCGGGAGTGAAATCGACAAGTAAGCAAATTGTTTATATTAATTCATATACGGGGGAAACGGAAACATGATATTAAGAAAAAGTTAGTCTCCAACGAGACTCGGGACAGTTCGACTCCGGAATTCAATATGAACGAACAAAAAGATGAGTATTGTTTTGGATCAGTAAAAGTTAGCTAGCCAGTGGATTAGTTTTGTTTTTTCCCCTTTATTCACAGGTAGATGACCCTTTGGGATTAAAACAATAAATCGCTTCCGGTAAGTATCCTTAACTCATTCTAACAAGAGGCCGCTAGTACCAAAAGACCTGTGAGTTTTCCTTGTTAGCGTTGACAGTTCAATTCCGAACCCAGGGTAGAGGTCCTTAGATAAGCGAATGGCTAGAAGAAATCGCGTCATAATAATCTAGATCGTATGATTTTTGATTCGTGATGGGCTGATTAGGACGGCAAAATGTATATTTTTGTTCATATATTTCCAGGATATATAAAATTGTATAAATATAAAATTTATTCCTGCGAAAACATGATTGATTAAAATTCAATCTTGAAACCAAAAATTCCAAAAAGTCGGGGGTTCTTTCTTTGTGTATGTACATTTCTATGTAAAGGCTCTCATAATCTGTTGATAAAAGACAAGTAATAGTGTGCTTAGGGCACATACAGGGCTTAGCTAGTCTTGAATTGTACCAATATTAATTGGTCTATCCAAATTGCATTGCTGATCGTAGTACATCTCTTTTTTGCATTGTCAGTATCTATTAAATAAATGCAGTAGCTCTACTGAGACTACTGACCCTAAGTTTTAGGAGACCCAAAACGATTTGGAATTTTATAAAATCATAATAGTACTCCAACCAGCTGTGTGTCGAACCATTTGTGTGGTATTTTAATATTATTTAAGGCCACTTCATATGCACGCTGCCTAACTTCTAGTGATTTTTCCTGTTACTCAGTAAAGATTTTATTGACTCCGTAATTACTGTTACACACCGCATCCTGTCAGTTTTTTAAAAACCTCTGCAGTAGTATTTGGAACATTTTTTTAATTTTAGCTATTTTCCTAATTTTGTTACCATCGTTACCAGCTGTTACCCAATGGATTAGATTCAAAAGCCTAACATATATATGCAATTAACTTAATCTGTACATGAAATAATTCTTTATTTTCAACAGCCTATTCGGTTGTGATATATGTAGCGTAAAAAAATTAACAATTCTAAGCTCCCAGTAAAAACATTCGATAAGACACGGAAAAAATATATATCGTATGACTACTGGGCGGAAGGGTCGTAAGTATTACATAGCACAATTCGATTGTCTCCTAGCATAGTTAACAGCTTAAGAGATACACGCCTTGATCCACTGTATACCAGGGTATACCACTGTATCCGGCCTTCCCTACCGATTTTTCTGTGAAAATATCAAAACAAAGACAAAAATCTTGTAATTTTTATTATATAAACATAAAAAAATCTAGAAACTACCTTACAAATATATTAGTTCATAGAGCCAAAAAATATTACAGCCTTCTTTAAAAATGGTGCAAAAACATCAGTGGTTGTTAAAACAAAGAACACACCAAAGAATTATAAAATAAAACCTAACTGGGACCCATTGGATTCTGCAACTTAATAAAATCTAAACAGACATTTAGATTTATAAGTTGACAAAATAAAAATAAATTTTTCAATTAAATTAATCTTTCATATTACTTTTATTTAATCTCAGATCAAATACTACAGCACTGATGTTTTTACAATACCTAATTGATTAAAAACCTAAAAAAGAACACACTTCATTCTCCTTCGTCCCCTTTAGGTGGTGCTGAGGTAATTGGTCTTTTAAAAAGTAATATATGTGGTTCTGAAAGAAAAGAAAATATATGTCAATCTGTATAACAGACAAGTGTTTTTACATCAAATGTTTGGAAATAAAATGCATTAATCACTGGAAATTTTGACAAAAAGTTGACATAGTTGGTTCGGAATGTTCTATATTATGTTTAGTTACAACATATTCAATAATAGTTTTATAGTTATTCTAATAAAAAATTCACAATCATCCAAACTGAGATCCACTGACAAAACCTAGAAAATATTATAAAGGTTTACAAAATTTAAACAATAAAAGTATGAATTTCAACCTAAAAATATTCATAATCTGTTACCATTTGAAAAATATTTTTTCCAAAATAAACTTTGTTAACTACTCAGAACTCAGGAAATAAATCCATAACACACTTGCGTCATAATTACAAAAAACTAGATTTCTGAAATATAACAATAACCATAGGATTAAATTGCTCTAAATGGCTTTCCCTCAGGTATGTCCACAACTATTCCCAAAAATAATTAATTAAACTTAAATGGTGTTTAAAAATGCCATGTATACAGGAAAGAATTGAAATTATATTTATTTATGGGGAAGAACAACGCTGTGCTCAGGTTTTTCATTAGAGATATCCAGATAAAAATATTGGGCATGCATCAGAATGTATTGCGATTTATTTCATAAATTTCAAGAAACTGGAAGTGTTTGCAATAACATTGTCCAGATTCGTAGTTTTAACTGAAGCTGTACAAATTGAGGTTTTAGGTAATTTTGCCATGGATACTCAAGCATCAATACCAAAAGTCTCCAGGTTAACAAATATTTCCTTCGGGTCTGTGCATAAAACGTTACGCCTACATAAATTCTTTCCCTGCTAGTGCAGCTTTTACAACAGCTTGCTGAGAATGATTATGACAGAATGTTACTATTCTGAGAATTAATGACTCAAAGGGCAAATGCAGACCCTAATTTTATTAAAAATATTTGTTTTTCTGACGAAGCAGGTTTTATAAATGAATTTATCAAGAAACATAATTGTAGATACTGAGATAATACCAATCCACAAGTTTTTCGGGGACAGCACAACTCACATCCTCAAAAAATGAACGCATGGGTCGGAATTCTCGGAAATTAAATTATTGATCCTTTATTCGTGAAAGAAAATGTAACTGGGAAATTGTATTTGTACTTATTAGAAAATGTGATAAATCCCCTTATAACAGAATCTTTAGAAAACCAAATAGTTCAAGATGGAACTTTGTTGCTAGACGGAGAGAACCTATTATTTCAACAGGACGGAGCACTTCCACATTATGCCTTGCCTGTACGAAATTGGCTTAATGAGACTTTTCCAGATACATTATTGGAAGTAGGGGTTCTATAGAGTGGCCAGCAAGATCACTAGACCTAAAAACTGTGGTGTATAAAACTCACACTCGCGATATTCCTAAACTTAGATGTAGAATAGTGGAGGAGTGTGACCGGATTACACCAGAGACGCTTCAAAAACTACGGGAGGAATTCGAACGGTGACTGTGCCATTGTATTCCCAACAAGGGCGGACATTTTGAACATCTAATTTGAGTAATTCTAACGCTAATACAATATTAAAACTGTAAATACAATGTAAATAATAATTATTTTAATTTGAAGGTTTAATTACTCTGTAAAAAATAGCCTGATTTTAAAAATGATGTGTCAAAAGATTTGCAAAAAAGAGACCTTTAAAAAGAGGTATCACATCATACCACTTTGTATTTAAACTTGTAGAAGTGATATTCACCCCCGCGTTGAAACTGCAGGGTGACCGAGACGTGTAAAATATGTCCCCCCCCCCATAAATATAAATTTACAGGTTTTTTGTCTTTTTCTTTTAAAGATATTTTATGTTTTTCAATACGACTGCTCCGATTATGCAGGAAAATATAAACTGCTGGTAGTTTTTCATCATATCTAATTACATTAATTCGTACAATTTATATCATGAAATAAGCAGTGTCACAATGTGTTCATAATGTTAAAACTTTTGACTTTTTCTTTTAAAGATATTTTGGGTGGCTTGTTTTGAAATGAAAGCCCTGTATATGCTCTGTATGTGAGATCATGATCAAAATTAATAAATTGCATATATCTCCGGAATCTAGCCTAATTCATAATGACCGCGGAAGCTTCTCAGAACATTCACCGTAAAAACGCATTGAGAAGGCCAAGTGAGGCCTTGGCGAAACGCCTGCAGGATTCAAACATGAATCAGTTGTATTCCAGGATAAATATTTCTTCATATTGTTCCATCCGTGAAAGCCTACGACACTATATATATATATATATATATATATATATATATATATATATATATTAGGTGGTTTCCGGGAATTCATCAGCGTAGATGATGACGTTTCGGCAGAGTCACATCTCTCTTCAGGTCGGTTCGCATAATTCTCGTAGCCTTCTGCTTTCGCTTCTAGTTACTCGAATACTCAAATACCCGGCAGGGATCAGTAATCAACTACGCGGATGAATTCTCGGAAACCACCTAAAACATATATATATATATATATATATATATATATATATATATATATATATATATATGTCGGAGATAACGAAATAGTTGGTTCTCAAGTCGCGAAGATCTAAAGACTATATAGTTTGTATTATCGGAAACAGGATATTTGTGCTTTCGTAGTTTTGTTTACGATTATCATATTCTATTACAAATTTGCCAGCTAGGGACCGGGGGTGAATCACCATATCACCCGGCGAGCTGTTGATTACGTGATAGTCGGTGAGTCAAGTGTTATGCATGGTTTTTGTCTTGAGAATCATATCGAGATGAACGAGGGCAGTTCTGTTCGAACCTCGAGCGAGGTAAGATCGTAGAGGGCTATCGCGTAATCGGGCTTTCGCCACGGTTCCGAGTAGAATACCTTGCGTATCAATTTAGATTAATAGTATCATATCGCTACGCCGATCCAACTTATGTTAGTTGGCACCCAGGATGAATTGATCATCAACATTATCTGTTGTTCGTATAGTTTGAAACTCCAGTGGTGGATCATTGTGGTGCCTTCGGTCAATTTAGTGTGATTATTATTTGTCGAATAAATGTTTAGCCAACATTTATTCCCTTTTGGATCAAACCCGACATTCTCTCGTGGATTAAAACCCCGACATCAGAAGTGGGATCAGTGCCCGGTATGTCCACGCGATGGCTAGTGAAGTAGTGCTGCGGAAGCGGTGGAGCTGCGGTTGCTGCGTTTTGGTTGTGAAACTATTGGTTCTGACGCGGCTGTGCGGTGTTTAGCTACTGTTCCTGTGGTGGTGGAGGGTGGCATGTTATTTTCTGTGGTAACTCGTGCTCTCGAGGGTTTGTCTCCACAGTGGCTAGTTTCAGTTATGTTTGGAGGAGTTATAACTTGGTCGAGGGTAAGAGGACTTTATATTTCGATTAACATAACACGATAATCGCGTGGAATGCACATCACTTGCCAGTGGTGCTGTGACTGAGGATGCAATTTGATTTGGTACACTAAAACACATTGGTGAGTCCTTTCCATTTTTTTTCGATACTGGGGCCGAGTGCTCATTAATAAAAGAATCGCTAGCTTTAAGATTTTCGAGAAAAACTATTAAAGCAGTTCTAACAATGTGAGTGAGTTTCAAAGTGTTAATGTTGACAGTTTTATATTGGAGATGGTATTTTGCTTTATTTCTGATATTTGTTGACATGACATAATGAGTGGTAGTGAAAGTCTGCCCCAGAGTTCACATAGAATAGTTTCGATATTTATGAGACGAAAATAATCGACTTTTGTAAAAAATTGTTGACGTCTCGATAAGTTTCACACTGACGGTATACGAGTAAATTAACTACCACTATAGAAGGTTTACACTTTATTACGTGTTTTTCACGTACTTTAGAAAAGAGCAAGGTCAGTTTTTATAATAACTATCTCCTGCAATCTTAACTGTTATTACTTTGTTAGTGAAATTGAGATTTCTTTAGATTTCTTTATCTAATGTAAAGATGGGAAAATTGCGAAGTGCAGTTTCTGTTAGGATTCTGCCTAAAGGTGGATTAATATTATCGCAACAACTATACAGTTTAGAAAGTAAGTAACAATAGTTGCAATGCAAACATAGTTTGGGTTGAATTTCTAAGGTCTGGAAATGATTCTCGAATCTTGATGTTTGAAATAACTCTTTAAATGAAAAAGCGATATTTTTGGCGAAGTCGACATGTTTGAGGGGCTACAGTTTCAACCTAGTATAAAGTGTTTCTGATTCTTCAGAAGGTATGAGAAAACTACAAACAAGTTAACTCAAATGAAAACGAATCTAGAAGTCTGTGACACAACCATTATTCTTCTAAAGTCTAACAGGATAGTGAAATGTTAATAATTTAGGAAAATACGAAAGCTGGACAGCGATACAATGTGTGTGAGCACTGTATAAACGTCAATTACTTAATGCACCTAAATTATACAGTATTAAACTCTGATAAAATCTAATTTTTACTAGAACTCGTGAGTTAATTGGTATAATGAGTGAATTGAGTTTTAGATGTCTTTCTAAATGAAATCTATCCAACACAAAAAAAGGAAGCCGGAATGATGTTCCGCTGGAGTTTTGAGTTTCAAACGGGGAAATTAAAGTAATGATTAGCCCTTGAATAACGAGCAAATATTAGGTTCGAATGAAATATTTGTAGTAGTGGGTACCTACGAAAGGTTGCGATAGTGTCTCACATTAATTGGGGAAAAAGAGGCTCTAAGTACAATTTGCAAAAACAATATGGGGAAAATTGTTATTCATAGTGTGGAACCAAAAAAAAATACACTTGAAGAAAAATACTTTTAAAGCGTGACTATAGTTTTGACTCAATCTCGTGTCATTTTTACATTTACGACCGACAATAGGCAAGGCAGCAGGTAAAGTTAATTTAAGCATTATTTGAACACATTAAAGGGGTCATGTCGTTACATGAACGTTCAGAAGTAACTATGAAATTAACAAAGCCAACAGGATTCTTCTATTGCAATTGACTGATCATTGGGGATGCTAGTATTGAGGAAGGCTAGGCTTCCTTGCATTTCTAGATTTTCCGATGTTGAAGTTCTGTGGTAAGGATACGCTTTGACATTACTACATTTTGTATCCTCAAGTGTTGGAAATGAGTGACCCGAACCAAGTATAAGAGTCTGTTTTGTTATTTAAATGAGCCATCATGTTCACTATAACGGGTGATAAAACTCCTTATCATTTCTACTTAAAACCTGTTAAAATTGAGACACATTAACTTAAACCTCAGAGCTGTCTTTGGCGTCATAAACAATGTTTGAAGTTTGTTCTGAAATTTGAAGCTAACTTGAATGTAATGAAGTTTCAGTAGTTTAGCGATTCTGTGACTAACATCTCCTAAGTATGTTATATACTTTTCAGAACGGGATAATTACTTTGATGACTGTCTTTCTTTGCAAAACAATATAACTTTTGATTTCACTAGTATGAAAACCGTTGTTTGTGGCGATACAACGTATATTAATGACTTCATTAGTTAGACTGGCGTTTGGATAAGGAAATACTCTGTAAATCATGGTTCTATATGCAGGTTCTATTTGCAGGTTTAATGGAAATATTGTACCTGAATAATTTGACATGGTGTATACCATAATTAAGTAGTTACTGGATTTACTGTGGTTCCTTTTAAATTAATAGAGTGAAAAACAAGAGTTTCATAGGGTACTTCAAAAATTTGAGTTCGCAAAAAAAACATGACATAGTAGTGTGGATTTTGACAATAATTTGCTCGACTTATTAATTGGTAAGGTCACCATACCTTACGGACTATTAGCTTGTGATAGAAAAAAGAGTACAGGGAGTCAATATTATTGAAGGTAATGCTAGGTATGAAAAGAATAGAGATGATAAGAGTAAAGGTCATTAAATTTAATTTTGGTAATTTTAATTTTATTAAAAAAACATAGATACAATCATGATAAATTGAGAGAATTCCGGAGAGATACATTCCTAGTGAGTCGGATGTCTGCAGAGCGGACAGTGACAACTACGACATGAGTACACACGGACTGTGTAGGAAAGGCTAGGATTGGGCTGGAACATAGTGCTGCCTTCAGTCGCCTGAATGATGTTTCGCAATCCTGATTCCAACGGAAGATCTCTTTCTCAGTGATCTGCCGATGTAGAGGCGCGGCAATGGTGGCAAATCACTCAACAAATCGCCTGTGGTAGGAACAGAGGCCCAAGAAGCTTCGGAGTTCATGCTTGTCTCTTGGGACTGGCCAATCACGGATGGCTTCTATCTTGTCCTCGTTGGTGCGGATTCCTGACTCGGAAACGACGGGGCCCAAAAACTCCACTTCTTTTTGGAACAAGGAACACTTCTTTGGGTTGAGTCTCAGGTTGGCATTCTTAATTCTGGAGAATACTTCACCCAGGTTCTTCAGATGGTCGTCGAATGTCTGACCCAGGACCAGAATGTCGTCGAGGTATACTAAGCACGTCCTATATGTTAACCTGCTCAGTACATACGCCATTAGTCTCTCAAATGTAGCGGATGCATTACGTAACCCAAAGGGCATGACCGTGAACTGAAACAGTCCTTTACTGGTGGAGAACGCTGTCTACTCTCTGTCGTTTGCGTGTAGACCAACCTGCCAATATCCACTCTTTAGGTCTAGTGTAGAGAACCAACGGGAGTCACGCAAAATCGGGTGGTTCCATGCTTCTTTTTAACTAGCACGACGGGAGCGGCCCATGTGCTGATGGATGGCTCAATAACTCCATTTTGTAACATGGACTCGATGTTTTCCTCGACTGCCTGTTGTTGCCCCAATGGTAGTCGCCTAGGTGGTACTCTGATGGGCTGAGCCTTACCCGGTATCTATTCAGTGCTGGATGATGTTGGTGCGACCGGTGGTTCCATCTTGATTGTTATAAATTTGCCAGTGCTTTGTGATAAATCCTCTGGTGTCAGGTGTGTCAAATGGTCAGCAAACTGTAGTAGGAACCCTTTACTGGGCCCTGTCTCCTTCAACGATGTCTAGTACCCTTCTTCGCAATTGATGATGGTCTCGATTGGCTCGAAACAAGCTATCTCTTGACCATTGGCAATTCTGATGTAGTTGTAGGACAAATTCATGACTCTAATTGGTATATCTCATCCGGTTTTAACTATAGCCCGTCCAACTAAGTAGTCATGAGCTGAGCGTACGGGCTCCACCATTCAAACGCAGCTCCCAGGATTGCTTTCTTGCTGCCCATGAATAATCTGTTCCATTCGACCGGGAATTCTGGCTGAGAATTTTGCTACAATTTTTATGGAGGTAGCTGAACTGTTGACGGGCAGTGTCAATACAAATTCCTCATTTAGGAACCGAAGAACATCGTATCTCTGGTCGAACATAAATCCATGTTGGCTGATTAGGTCCATACCAAGTATAAAATCGTCCTCAATATCCGCTACCATGCCGGATTCTGTTGTCCCCCATCTGCAGTACTATATCTGCCTAACCCTGTATTGACATGGACTCGCCCGTGACTGTTCTGAGATGGACGTTACTATTAACTGACCAGATTTCTGGTGACCTCAAAACCCTGGACGTGGCAATGGACACAGTGGCGCCGGTATCGATGGTGATGGTAATTGCTTGGCCATTGATAGTGCCCCTGACGACTAGACTGCTGCTGTCTCGGCAAAATCCCCGGATGAATAACGATTTGGGGCTTGGAGAAAGTTGGTCAGCATTCGCCCCCTTATGCTGACTGGCTGACGGTCCCTGGACATGTGGCTGTTCTGTTGGTTACCCCTGGTCGGTGATCGTTCAGGTAGCCTGACTCTGCAGTCTCGTTAAAAGTGCCCTGTCCGTCCACAACGGTAACATGCTCTTCTGGTATCAGTTCTCGGTGCCTATTCCTGTTTGTTCATACCAGCCAACAGTGCTTGGAATGGTGACTCTGGCTCTTCCTGGTTAAAGGAAACTGCTCGCACTTTTGGTTTGGGCATGTTCATGACTGCCTCTACTTCCAAGGCCCGAAGTAAAGCTTCATTACTTTTCTGGACGCCACTTCATCTCTGATACCGTTTATGAAACTGTGTGTGGCCAACTGGCAGGTCTGTGTAGGACAAGTGTACTAACCTTCTAATCTCTGCTTCGAATTCTTGGAGACTTTCACCGGATTTTTGCGTTTTTCCACTGAGTTGGACTTGAAATACCTGGCTTAAGGATTGATAGTCTATCTCTTGTCCAGAATGGCGATGATTTTGTCGAAATTGCCTTGTTCATCGACTGGGAGGCTTTGGAGCAGTTCTAGGGCCGGACCTCTTAAGAAAATTACAAGTGACGTAGATTTTTCTTGATTATCCCATCCATTAGCTGTAGTCCCGCCTTCAAATTGCCGTTTATACATGGGCCAAGATGAGCTGCCATTAAATGTGGGAGGTTTGCTGACGGAACCTTTGGCACTCATCGTGTTCTCGTACTTTCCTCGCTATAAGTCCTATTGCATTTTTTAATTTGTTTCTACCTTGTCTTGGATGGCACTGATTTTATCTTTTATATCACTTTGTATTGTTTTTTTAATGGAACTGATTTGGTTTTGAACTGTGTTTTGAATTGAACAGATTTCAAATTTTGCATGGAATAGATGTCATCTACTTTGGTTTCAAGAGTGTCCACGGTATTTTTTATGGTCTTAATGTCATCAGTTATCTCTTTTATATCTGACTCAACTATTTGCATTCCTTCATTAACTGTTTCATTAACTTGTCCTACTATTTGCATTAATTGTTCAAATTGCTGTTGTCGTTTCTCTTCAGTTTTGTGTCGTTTTAATTCAATTTGACTTGTTTTTGTTCAAATTGTTCAAATATTTTAAAATCATTTTCTCGTTTCTCTTCAAATTTCGAGAATAATCCTTCAATTAAATTATGTTGTTTTTCATCTATAGATTTCACTAACCTTTGTTGAAATTCCTCTTGATGTTGTTTCTCTTTTTTTGTCACGTTTTTCCAGAATCTGAGCTATTTTTTCGTCTAGTCCCTCCGTAACCTGTTTGATTATTTTTTTGGTAGTTTCGTCCGTTTTTTCCATGCTTCGAGTTTCCATAAATCAAATTACGATTTTAACTTCACTTAAACTTGCACTTCTGATCACCAAATTTGTTATATACTCCGTGGGTTCAATTAAAATTTAAAAACTAATTTTCACTCTCACTTTCTGGAACTTTTATTTACATCAAATATACACAACAGCTGATTCCAATATCACAATAATAACACGAAATACGCTCTTCGCCGTCTATAACTAACGGCCTGCTGCGATGATAGGCCGCTCGTTTTAAAACCAGCATCGAATCCTCTTGTACAATCCAGTATCACTTTTACAGTTGTCGAGTTATTTCGAGATAAGTTTTTTTCCATTCGAACCTTCTAGCTCTCCTTTTTTTTTCTATCCCAGCGATTGTATCTCACGGAATGAAACCAGGGACGGACTGGATAGATTTTTACAACAATATATATTCTGAGAGGCTTCCGCGGTCATTATTGTGCACTAGGCCTGGTTCCGGGTGAGAACCGCGTCTGAATTTATGAAATACTGGACGTTTCTACTCCTGCTTTGGAGCCACTATCAGAGAGAAAAAGAGAAAAAAAGAAGGGATTTAGAGTCTAGATCGAACTCGGGGCCTCAATCCTATCTAAAGATTTCAATTTCGCAGTGACGCCAAAAACTATCCGAACTGAAAGAATCATTTCTTAAGTTGATGTAGTTATGGTTGAACTAACAGACAT
The DNA here is from genome assembly GCA_034190945.1 of Octodonta nipae. Taxonomy (NCBI): domain Eukaryota; kingdom Metazoa; phylum Arthropoda; class Insecta; order Coleoptera; family Chrysomelidae; genus Octodonta; species Octodonta nipae. The sequence continues at coordinate 138,810,050 of CM067216.1, forward strand.
TAAGGCTGAATCTACTCGTCCAGACATTGCTAGAGTACTCCGCATATCAAAACCACCAAAATCAAACCTAACTTCTAACGAAAGACATGCATTAAAATAACTACTATTATTCTCAACACCAAGGACTATGTTCACAAGATGAATTCTCTACTCCACACTCCAGACTTCGAAATAATTAACAATAATCCTACTACTAACTTAGAGAAAAAGACCAAGGAAATCATCAACAGTACACATCTTCCTCTTAAAGTCAAAAAAATCATCATTTCTCGTGAAATGTCTTCTAAAATTCCAAAAATGTACGGACTATCCAAGATTCATAAACCGGACATTCCTCTTAGACCCATTGTCAGTTCGGTACAATCCCCGACCCAAGAATTAGCCCGGTACTTAGCCAAAAACCCTTCAACCTCTAGCCGAGCAAGCATCTTCCTACGTAAACAACTCTTCTTCCATCCTAGATTTGTTAGGCGCTTATAGAATTTCAAAAAATGATATCCTAGTTAGCTTCGATATTGTATCTCTTTTCACCAATGTCCCCATTTCAGAAACGTTCGATATTCTAAAAACAAAACACAATATCTCTTCTGACATCACCAAACTTGTACAACACTGTTCTTCTAACACATCTTCATTTCAGGACACTGTTCAAACAAGTACGTGGGGCCCGATGACTTCATTTCTTTCCCCAGTGCTTGCTAACATTTTCATCTAACAAATCAAAACCTAGGCCCTAAACTCGTCTAATTTAAAACCTCCCTGTTGGCTAAAATATGTGGATGATACCTTTGTCATTTGGCCTAATGGCAGAGATTCATTAAGACTTCTTTCTAGAACACAACATCCAATTTACAATGGAAATCGAGTCCGATTCTTCTCTCCCGTTTCTTGATGTCCTCATAAAAAAAACTAACAATGACAGATTCTCACTTACCGTCTTTAGGAAACCCAACCCATACCAATCTATACTTAAATGCCCAATAACACCATCCCCCGCTCAATTGAGTTCTGTAATGAAATCTTTGGCTCTTAGATCTATTCGCTTAACAGATCTTCAGTTACCTAGTGACTCTTGGGGAGTAGGCAGATTGAAGCCCCTGAAACTCATCTTTTTTTTACTTTTTGTCTCTTGATAATGGCTCCAAAGCACGAGTCGAAACATCGAGTATTGAATAAATTCAGAAGCGGTTCTCACACGGAACCTAGCCGAGTTCATATATACAGGATGTTTGTAGAAGGTTCGCCAAACATGGAGGGCAGATAGGTGGGCTCATGTGCAATATTATGTAGCTCATATAACATCTAGATAGCTTACGTTTTATTTTAATTTATTTATTTCTTCTTAATTATCAGATTTTAACATTTGAACTGTTGTAACTTCTTTATTTTCACGGCATCTTTACCAAATAAACTTCAATCTAATCTATGATGTTTGTTTGCTCTTCTGCATTTGATATTTGCCACAAATAATTGGTTGAAAAAATGATATGCGTCCATAAATAGCGAGGGTTCATAAAAAAGTCATTAAGTAATAAGAAGCACATCGAGAACTTCAAATGCATACAAAAACTTCTGTACTTCAACCCCTTTCCAACGATATATCACAAGTATTGGAAAGTAATTAGTATCATAATAAAATTTGAGATTGTAACTTACAAGGTTAGAACTACAAAAAATAAAACATACAAAAAGTTTAAATAATTTGTTATAAATTTAGTTCAAACTGGCTTCTATAGCTACGAATGCAATCGCGACAACTTTTTCTGACTGCTGCAGTCATAGTCTCTAGTCGCATTACATTTACACTTTCTCGTAACTGCTCCTTGGTTTCTATTTCTGTCTCATAAACGAGCTGCTTGGCCCGTTCCCATACAAAAAAAATCAAAGGGAGTCAGGTCTGGAGGCGAGAGTATCTCGGAAACGGCTCCAACGATTTTCATGAAATTTAGTATAAGTAGGTTTTGGGGGCCATTAATCCATGATTTATTTTTAAAAAACGTCGTTTAATCCTTGTTTTCGGGCAATGAAAAACTGCTACAATATCATTAGAATAACGCAGCCAACCCGGACGGGGAATCTCTTATGTCCATCTTATGGTAAATAGACTGGTAAATAGACCATGTTTTAAATATTTGTCTAAAGAAATAGGAAATTGAGGATAAGGAGGATCAAGAAAATCAATTGTTTAAATACTGAGCAACGCTCAGTCATCCTAGTACTTTGATGATTAACTGAGATTTCTAATTATGTTCTCAATGTACTTTAGGTGTAAAATCTACATAATCTTTTAACTAGCTGCTGTGGAAAGATTGAGAAATTTCAGATTGGTTACTTATTTAACCAGGAAACTGAATTGTACTCACCACTGTTAAATACAGTGAATATATAATTCATGGACCTTATCTACATCCTGAGGAAATATTGGGAATATTTAATTCTGACAAATCTTTGTATTTAATTAACCAAAACATGTTAATAAGAAATGTATGTTGCTCATATTTGCAAGATAATAAACAAGAAAGTCAATATAAGAGAATCAATGAGGTCCTTGTCCTTACAGAACAGCCTCCAAACTTAAAACAATTCTAACCAAGATTGAAAATAACAGTTAGTTAATTTGAGTTCACTGTTTACTAGTACTGTATATTTAGAAAATTAATTTCTAACTAATTTTGAATACAGAACTACATGTTCATTCTATTAAAATATTCACTTTTGTCAGTAACAACTATATTATGGCTTTAATGGCCGGTAATTAACATTACTGTGCCTTAAAGTTTTAATAAATTTGTTTGAAAATTTATCTTGTGTTTCCCAATAGTTGAGAGTGTAGGTGTTTCACAGTTGAAATTGACAAATAGTATTAGTCAGAAATAGCCATTATTGTTTCATCATTACTAATAAATATAAATGACTTATGATTTTTTACATCAGAATAACATCCTTCTCTGAACTGTGTCAATATTATAAAATAAGAGTCTCGCAAAAATACTCTTTATGTACCTATATTCAAGACATTGGGATTTTGATGTTACAGATTCAATTTTGACGAAATAATATTTTTCATAAAAATAAATTTATATTTTCTACATTCCTATACACTGTAAACATACAAACAGAAATAAAAATTTTGAGTCCTAATCAATTCTGAATAAAAAATGTTGGATACAGACTTGATTCAAAGTTAAATACATATTGTGCTTACTTATCTATTCTTGTCTCAGAACATCTGTGATGAAGATTTTCTCTAAGAGACAACCAGAAATCTCACACGTCGTTCCAATACAGTTTTCAAATGATTATTTATTACAGAAAAAAAGTGAGCAGTCAAAATATAGTTGACTAAAGTTTGAAAAAAATTAAGAGTTTTGATTTAAAAACTTTTATTCAACATAATCTTGGTAAAGGATTTTGTTCGAAAACAAAGTTTTCCCTTGAAAGGGTTAAAGATCCTCGAGTACCAAATGAAAGATGCGTAGTGGGCACTCCAACGATTGGTTTAGTAACAGCGTAGCCTGGTAATTTAACTAATAGTCAGTTGGTAGTAGCTCTGTTGGCAGCGGTAACGTAGCAAGGAAACGTGTGTGCGCAGTAGCAGTAGAAAGAGTAATGTAGGAAGTAGAAAGAGTAATGTAGGAGAAGTGTGAAAATGTCGTAAATCATAGTTGTAGATAATTAGTGTAGTTTTAATGGTAGTATTTAGTTATTGAGGTTCAACCAGGTCATAAAGCATTTTGGGAATGTAGACCGTGGAACAAAACAGTATTAGTTAATATAATACATCTAAGTAAATTGCAGAAAATCCATAAAGCTTCTGAAGTAGAATTTTCTTGGAATACAAAGCAATGGCGCTAGTCAGCCATTGTAGTTCTTGAACATTGTTGAAGAGTAATCTGTTGCAGAATATGTTTAAGACTCAAACAACAGCTGTAAATAGATTGTGATTATTATAGATTAAAAAACTGTTATTGTTGGAATAGTGTCATCGATGTACCCACAATTACGTAGAGAATAAAACATATAAACCCGTCTTCAAGGTTCAAATTCTAGCCGAATGAACATGGTCCAAACGAGCCGGATTGAATCGGTAAAACACACTTTTAGTCAATATGGTCTGTATTCAAGCAGGAGGAAGCCGCAGAAACATTTATAGAACCAGCAAAAGGTGATGCAAAAACCTTTTTGTACACAAGATCTTAGCCCAACCAGAGGAACCCACAGAAACCCGTTTGTTGAACCAGCGAAAGGTAAAGGAAACCCTTTTGGCAGGGATGAAGAATAAGTATCCGCAACTGTAAAAATAACAACAGGAGTGAGTAAATAAACAAAGTATACAGTTCACAAACTTTTAAGTCAAAACTTTTAGTGTAAATAGTAAGTTACATAATCGAGAACCGCCCTGTAAGCACAAACACCCAGCCAAGCAGCCGACCGATATATGATGTCATCCGAGGTGATAAATAGAACAGAAACTGTAATTGTCAACAAGTCTTATTTTGTCCGTTGGTATTGAATGTACGAATTGAATTTTACATCTTTGTTTTTAAATTAAATAAATATTTTTTAAAAACAGTTTTCGATTTGATCGGAAGATTACTGGCGCAGTCATTTCGGATTTGAGTTTGGAAAACTTTCATTGTGAAGTTGTTTTTGTGAGTTTTAACTCTTAACGAACTCGACGAACTTACAAACTTTTCGTGCAGTGGAAACCTGAAATTTGGACTACCTTGGTTGCAGCCGTTTCAACGAACGAATATCGAAGACCCGGTGAGCCATCCATTGAATTTTCCTAATTTCTATCTCCCATTTTCATATCAGACAAAGTTTGACTTCACCAAATACCAAAGCAAATAACCTTGGTATTGTTAAGTGAATTGAATCATCAATTACGTTTCATATATTAATGAATATAATATCTTGAAACATAGTTTGCAGTAATTTTATGAATAAGAGAATTGTTTCACACAATTGCGTCTCAGATATTAATGCATATAATATTTCAGACATAATTCCGAGAATTTTGAAGTTGATTGAACTTTGATTAATTTTAAATTGATTTTGAACATTTTTGAGTTTTGCTTAGTTAATAGAAACCATATTTTATCCATTTAATTTTAAGTTTAGCTTAGTATTTTCGAGCTTACAAAAAGTAGTATTAGTCCAGTTCATTAGGTAAAAATTCAAAATTGAGGATTTAATTAGAAACTTGGATAATTTAGTATTAGAAAAAGAAATCATGCCAAACGGACAAGATCCAGCAAATGTACCTATAAATTATCAGTTATTAAGATTGTATATTGATACTATACCAAATTTTGACGGAAATGATAACTGTACTTTAGAAATTTTCCTTGAACATTGTGAATATCTTATTGCAACCTATACTAATCCAAGAAATTTGCAAGATCCGATAAATGGATTTTTAATTAGAGCAGTAATCAGTAAATTATCAGGTAATGCTTTAGTATTGGTAGGCAGTAGACCAGAAATTAGAGATTGGAATGAACTTAAAAATCTCCTTCGATTAACATTTGGAGATCAACGTAACTTAGATTGTCTTGTACAAGAAATGATCATTATGAAACCTAATAAAAATGAAAATTTTGTAAATTTTGGACAACGTTTACAACGTTGTAGAAGTCTCGAAATTAAAATCTATGAATTTACCTCTTGCAGAATGTACTTTCAAAATTAAAAATTATGATGAACTTGCTCTAAAAACTTTTGTTAGAGGTTTATCAGGTAGAATTCAAGATATGGTTAGGCTTAGAAACCCTGATAGTCTTGAAGTTGCAATAGGTTACGTGATTGAAGAAGAAAATTTTATTTTAGCTCAGAAGCAAGGTAATTATTTACAAAATTCATTTGTTGTAAATAAACCAAATATACCGAGACCTGTTTCCATAAATCAAGGAACAAAATCAATTACCTTTCACTGGCTTTAGACCGAATTTCATCAGTAACCAAATTCAACATTTTCCTAGGCCTAATTTCAATAATTTTCCGAGACCCAATTTTTATCAGTTCACTCCTCCTCTAAATTTTAACATGCCAAATTTTAATAATAACAGTCAAATATTCAGGCCTCGTTTCCCAGTAAATGAACATTTGAAACGAGACGTTTTCAAACAAACTGGTCAAGTTCCAAAAAATAAACCTGAACCTATGTCTACTACTAGTAGAATTCCTACTATACAGCAAAGCCAACATAGAAACTTTTTCCGACCAACTGGCCCAAGAAATTTTGATTTTCAAGAACTCCATAATATGGAAATGTCGAATTATATACCTTCTACGTCAGATTTTGATAACTATGACTATAATGCCTCTGGGAACACAAATTATTATCCAAACGATTATCTTGACTATTCCAATGAACTATCTGAACCAACTGAAACCGATCAAGTTGTAAATCAAAATTATGTAAGCGAAGAAGAAACTATTCTCGAAGAAAATTTTACTCAGGCTCCAACCCAAACAAATCTAACATAATAAATTTAAATCATTTATTAGATGAATTACCTTATCTTTATATTCCTGAATTAAATGCAAAATTTCTATTGGATACAGGTAGTTCCCGTAGTTTAATTAGTACGAAGCTAGCATATACATTTTTCCAGGAACATATCTTGAAAGAAAATTTTCATATCCAAACTTCTCATGATATTAGTTTTCACGACGAAGTATTAATAATTCCGATTTTTGAAACTTTTCAGTGTGATGCTTTTCATAAATTTTATGTTTTTGACTTTAATAAAAAATATGATGGTTTAATTGGTATGGACCTTCTTCACCAACTTCAAGCCATAGTAGACATTCATAATAAACAGTTAATCACCCCTACTACTCGTATTCCCATATATTATTCGGAAGTTTCAAAAACTCCTACAAAAAAATTCTTAAAATGCAACCACAGTATAATAGTTCCCCCAAGGACTGAACAAATTGTTAAAATTCCAGTTTGTTATGAAAGTGGATTAGGTATTTTAGAACAAACAAATTTCGGTAAAGACGTTGTAACTCCAGAAGCAGTAGTAAACATCAAAGACTACTATTCCACAACAACCATTCTGAATCCTAATATTAACCCTGTTAAAATTGACATATGTGAATCTTTCAATATTGAGTTAATTAATCCCAATGAAGTCTACTTCACTGATAATATCTATGAACCACCAAAACTGACAAAACAACAGGACAATTTACTTAAAGCCAACTTAAAAAATATAAAACTAGAACATTGTAACAAAGAAGAACGAGAAGCCTTACGTAAACTTTGCTATGAATTTCGAGATATTTTTTATTGCGAAGACATTCCTTTAAGTTTTACAAATGAAATAACTCATAAAATAAATTTGACTGATGAAACACCTGTATTTACAAAATCTTACCGTTTCCCAGAAATTCATAAAAATGAAGTCAAAATTCAAATTAATAAAATGTTAGAGCAAGGTATTATTAAACACTCTACGTCTCCATGGAGCAGTCCAATTTGGATTGTACCGAAAAAATTAGATAACTCAGGAAGACAAAAATGGCGTATAGTTATTGACTACCGAAAGTTAAATGACAAAACCATTAATGACAAATACCCACTACCCCAAATTACAGAACTCCTTGACAAGTTAGGTCGTGCAAACTATTTCACTACTTTGGATCTGGCATCCGGTTATCACCAAATTGAAATTGACAAAAACGATATCCCAAAAACAGCTTTTTCAACCCTTAATGGACATTTTGAATTTATAAGGATGCCTTTCGGACTAAAAAATGCACCCTCGACTTTCCAAAGGGTTATGGATAATGTATTACGAGGACTAAATAACGAAATTTGTATAACATACTTAGACGACATTTTAACTTTCAGTACTTCCTTACAAGAGCACATTGTCCGACTTAGAAAAGTTTTTCAGAGACTTCGAAATGCAAACTTGAAAATCCAATTAGACAAAAGTGAATTCCTTAAGAAAACAGTTAATTACCTTGGTCATGTAATAACCCCAGACGGTGTGAAACCTAATCCTGACAAAATTTTGGCAGTTCAAAACTTTCCAATTCCGAAAACCCAGACAGAAATAAAATCATTTCTTGGATTACTCGGTTATTACCGCCGTTTCATAAAAGACTTTGCAAAGATCACAAAACCCCTTACATCTTGTCTTAAAAAGAATGCCAAAATCATTCATGACACCAAGTTTATTGAGTCCTTTGAAACTTGTAAGAAGATTTTATGTAATGACCCCGTACTCCAATATCCTGACTTTTCTAAGAATTTCATACTTACAACAGATGCATCAGATGTAGCCCTAGGTGCTGTTCTCAGCCAAGGACCTATTGGATCCGATCGATCAATTGCCTATGCATGTCGAACATTAAATGAAACCGAAAGAAAATATAGTACTATTGAAAAGGAAACCCTTGCAATAGTATGGGCGTGTTCTTATTTCAGACCTCATATTTTTGGGAGACCCTTTACGATTTATTCTGATTGCCGCCCTTTAATTTGGCTTTTTAACATCAAAGAACCCAATTCCAAACTTGTTAGATGGCGACTGAAACTCGCTGAGTATGATTACAAAATTGTTTACAAAAAAGGCAAACTTAATACTAATGCTGATGCCCTTTCCCGAATAAATTTAAACATGCACGAAACTGAATCAGTAATTAACAATCCAGGTGACGTAAATCAAACAACTTTAGAGTACTTAAGACAATACGCTTCGAACCCAGACAATTTTCGAGACCCTGAAAATGAACTTAGAACAAATACTTCAGTTCAACAAAATACTAATCACTCAAGAAGTTCATCTTCTACTAACAGCTCTGATAATGAAACCCCACACTCTATGTCTTTCGAACATGAAAATGATGGAATCCCTATTCTAGATGAAATTATTAATAATAAATCCAAACAAATTCACGTATATAAACATAATCTTGATAAATTTTCGATCAAGTATCAAAGTTGTGGAAGAAATAAAATTATTACCGTAAAAACTCCTTTGCAAGATACTGAAATAAATGTTTTCGAATTTTTAAGAGATTATCTTAAACCCAATTCAACATATTACATATATTTTCATGATAGAGATTTTATTCCTATCTTTAGTAGAGTTTATTCTCAAAAATTCGACAGACGAAACTTGAGACTTATTATGTGTTCTAAACTGGTAAATACAGTGACTGACATTGGAGAACAACTAACTTTAATTAAAAATCACCATGAAGGAAAAACTAATCACCGTGGAATTGACGAGACTTATTCATGTTTAAAAAGAAATTATTATTGGACTAAAATGAAAACAACTATTCAAAAATTTATAAATTCATGTGAAATTTGTCAGAGAGCAAAATACTCTCGCAAAAATCCCAATGTACCTCTTATTCTTACAGAAACGCCTTCAAAACCTTTCGAATTAGTACATATAGACGTATTTTATTATAACACAAATAACTATTTAACAATTGTTGACTCATTTTCAAAATTCGCCCAAGTTATACCCATTACAGGAAAAACTGCTGTAAATATATGTGACGGACTTATAAAGTACTTTACAAATTTTGGTGTTCCTCAAAAATTAGTGTCAGATAGTGGACGAGAGTTTAATAACGAGACCGTTAAAGAACTTATGAAACTTCACAAAATAACGATTCATTTTACTACCCCAGCTCATCATGAATCAAACAGCATAGTAGAGCGATTCCATTCAACCCTTATTGAGCATCTGAGAATACTTCAAGAAACAAATCCTAGTGAAACAGACTTGATTAACTATGCGGTGCTAGGTTACAACAATTCGATTCATAGTTCGACTGGATTCACCCCTTTTGAACTCGTTTTTGGTCATACAAACTCAAGATCTCCTGATGAAATATTTATTCCCAAAGAAGCTTATACAAATTACGTTCAAAATCATAAACAAAAACTTATACAAGTATACGAAAACGTTCATAATAGGTTAGAAACAGGTAAAAAGAAAGTTTTAGCAAAAACCAATATTAGCGGTGACAAAAACGTTCAATTTAAGCTTAATCAAACAGTATATAAAAAGAACCCAAAAACTAACCGAAACAAGAAACATAACAAATTTTAGAACATAATAAAGTTGAAATTAAAAATCCTAAAAACAAAATAGAAATCATTCATATTAAAGAACTAAGAAAACCCCCTTTATTACAGGATCAAAATGAAAGTCACCCTCCTGAGCATCCTGCTAGTAGCACTGGTACAAGCACAGGACATCAAAGTGGTGAAAATCGTATTATATCAAGCAAACACGTTTTTCTACATGAAGTTGACTTAAACACTCTCGAAATAAGTGTTAATAATTTACTGAAAAATTACAAAGATTTAAACACAACATTGACTAATAGTAACCTCATTTACAGGATAATTTTATTTACGAACTATAATCACTTAAAACCTCTAATGGATGAAATAATGCTTAAATTAAACAATGTTTTTATTAACAACAATTCAAGAATTAAACGTGGTTTAATTAATTTTGGGGGCACTGTTCAAAAATGGCTTTGGGGAACCCTTAGTGCTGATGATGGTGAACGTTATGATAAAGCAATAACCATATTAAAACAAAATCAACAAAAAATTGTCAATCACGTAAATGAACAAATCTCGCTGTCCAAACAACTTATCAGTAAATATTCAAAAGATATTGAAACAATAACCAAAAACCAAAAGAAAATTTCTGAATATATAGAATCATATATGCCGTATGTGGAAAATGCAACTGATCAATTTTATCAATATACTTCTTATTTAACTATGATTGAACAAATATTCATTAATGCTCACATGACAATTACGTTTTTGGATAATCTCGAAAATGCTATAATGTTTGCTAAACTGCATACAATCCACCCAGATATATTATCAACTCAAAATTTACATGAAATTCTTGAGGAACTTAAAAGTCATCATAACAGTAATGAATTATTGAAAATAAGCCTACACTCTTGGTATTCGGTGATACAAACTAATTGTTATTTCCAAAAATCAAAAATTATTTTCACAATTGAAGTTCCAATTGCCAATCCAAAACTATTCCAATACTTTCAACTATTTCCTATACCCACAAAGGACTTTAAATTAATAATCCCTTCTAAACCATTCCTGGCTCTAGAAGATAATGAATTTCAATATATGGCTCAACCATGTTATAAAATTGAAGAAACATTCATATGTGAACAAGAAGAATTAAAAACCGATATTCTAAATGATTGCATCGCCTCTTTAATTCAAGACAAAAAGACTCGATGTAAACAAAGTCCAATTGTAGTTCCCAAATTAATATTCAATAAAGTCAACGACCAGTTCATCATAGTGATTTTCCAAGAAGAGATTAAACTCAAATCAAATTGCCCAGATCAAAGCTACCTCATTGTTCAAGGTAATGTCATTATCCAAGTACCACCTAATTGTACAATCAAATATGGCAACTTCAAATTTGGCACGTATCAAGAAAGTTCTTTTGGTAAACCATTAATATTACCAAAACTAATTAATGGATCCACAATAATTGAATTATCACATCATCGCCCCTTAAATATTGATGATATCCCATTAGAAGAAATTCATTCATTAAAAAGAAACATAGAAGCAACACATCAATTATCTATAATGGATATAGATAACATGAATCAAAGTAATTGGTTATTATGGTTCATACTTTGTGCAGTCCTAGTGATCTCAACATATTTCCTTATTTCCAAGATAAGAATTGTGAAACAAATATTATTTTCACAATTACCAGTCAGTGTCAAGAAAGAAGAAAATTCTGAGCCTTCGGTCCTGTTTGATCCCGAAGTCCAGATTTAGGGGGGAAGAGTTACATAATCGAGAACCGCCCTGTAAGCACAAACACCCAGCCAAGCAGCCGACCGATATATGATGTCATCCGAGGTGATAAATAGAACAGAAACTGTAATTGTCAACAAGTCTTATTTTGTCCGTTGGTATTGAATGTACTAATTGAATTTTACATCTTTGTTTTTAAATTAAATAAATATTTTTTAAAAACAGTTTTCGATTTGATCGGAAGATTACTAGTATTGTAAAAAGAAATTTGTAAAGATGGAGGCTCTTGGCAAACAAACAGCAGTCCAAAAGGCTTGTATAACAAAAATAGCCAATTGGGTAGCTGACCCAACAAATTTAGGAAATAAAATTAAATTAGAAATGAAACTGGACATGTTAGAAAAGAATTATACTAAATATAATGAGATTCAATAAGAAATTGAAGTACAGACTGAAGATATTGAGAAACAAATTATTGACAGGCTTGAAATTGATGACAGTTATTTCCATATTTGTAGTCTGATAAAAGAATCTATTAGCAAAATAGATTTAGCTGCTTGACAGAATTTAAACACAGCTAGTACATCCAAACGCAATGTAAAACTTCCTAACATTGAAATTCCAGTATTTGATGGAAATTGTTTAGATTATCGAGCATTTAGAGAACTTTTTGATGCACCGATTTTGAATAATAATAGTTTAGATTCAAATATAGAGAAATTCTTTTATTTAAAAACATATTTGATAGGTGAACATCTGTCAATAATTTCTCAATTCTTTAGACTTGTTAGATAATAGATACAAAAGTGTAAAAAATGTTATAAATGTACATTTTTCAAAATTGATGAATATTGACATGATTAAGAAATGTAATTAGAGTCAACTACAAAAGCTTGCAACAGAAACACGTTCAATAATTAATTCGTTGCTTACATTAAAGGTAGAAAAAGATCCTTTATTTGATGTATTAGCAGTAAATTTACTGAACAGTAAATTAGATTACAATACAAAAAGATCTTTTGAGGAAGCATTTGTCAATGAAGAAAACGTCGTATCAATAGAGTCATTTTTTGAATTTATTCAGAACAAATGTCACATTCTTGAAAATTTGTCAACTCAGGAGGATACTCGTGAGAGAGCTGCATCTTCGAGAACTCAAAACATCTCTTCACGCAAACAATCACACAGAAAGGTGTCATTGTTGTCTACTCATTCACCAGTCCAGTAAAAGACAACACCCCAGTCCCCATCTTGTGTATTTTGTAATGATAAAATGCATAAAATTTATTCGTGTCCTAGGTTTGGTGCTATGTCCAACTTAGATCATTTTGAATTTATTAAAAGTAATACATTTTGTTTTTCATGTTTGAATAATAAACATTATGTTGTTAGGTGCTCATCCCCTAGTCTGTGTGAAGTATGTGGTCTAAAACACCATACTAAGCTACATCTCTAGAAAAAGGAAGAAAAAAGAGGAACTAGTTCTCTAACTGCAAATAAGCAAGATGGTACAAACGAGGTTTGTGCACAGGACAATCGTAAACAACCGGTACCTACTAACAGCTCAAAACCTCAGGTCACAATGTTGAATTTGAATTCTGGCCATGTTTTACTTGCAGCAGCCTAAGTCGAATTGTACCCACTTAGTGGGCCCTCTATAGTTGTTCAAGATCTGCTAGATCCAGGCAATCAGAACTCATTAATTAGCTTGTCACTAAGTAACCAATTAGGTTGTAGTATCCAACCCAAAGATTGGAAGTTTCAGGAATATTCAATCAAAGCACTAAGTTGAATGGTGTAACCAATGTCACTTTGTATTCTCGTGTAGAAAAATCATTTCATAATGAAATAATTTGTGCTGTGGTAGATTCAATACCACAAAATCTTCCACAAGTTGTCATACATAGATCCACATTGCCAGCACCACCTTCTAATTTCAGGAAATTTTTGGCTAACCGTAATTTTGACACCCGAGGACCAATTGATTTATTGTTAGGAGCAGACGTTTATTATGAGTTGTTGAAACCAGGTATATACAAGTTAGGAAAAAATCTTCCAACTTGAATAGATACATTCTTAGGTTGGGTCATATCTGGAAATATACCTAAACAATGTATACAGGGTGTTCCCAAATTGACACTAGCATCTAACTCTTTCTTTGTAACATCTTCAGAATCAACAAATGAAAATCACATTGATTCTATGTTAGAAAAGTTTTGGAATCAAGAGGAAATTTCTACATCGAATCATGTTCCCGAAGAAGATGTGCAAGCTGAAGCAAGTTTTACGTCATCTTTGAAAAGGCTCCAAGGTGGTAGATTTCAGGTTGATCTTCCTCTTGTCAAGGAAAATGCCCAGGACGAAATTTAGAAGATCTCTACCCCTCCTCACTCCTTAGATACACTTATCACAAAAAGAAAAATATTGTCAACAATATCTCAATGTTTTGACCCCTTGGGCTTAGTCAACCCAGTGATAGTCCAAGTAAAGTTACTGATCCAAAAATTATGGACATCTAAAGTTGTATGGGATGATCTTATTACAGATCCCAGTATTTTAAAGTCGTGGAAATATTTTTTTGAAAATGTATGTGCTCTTTCACCTTTGGGAATTCCCAGATATGTTTTTAATCAAAAACTATTGTACATATAGAAATGCATGGGTTTTGTGATGCCAGTTCACATGCCTATGAGGAATATATGATGATGGAACTGCATCTTCACAGTTGATTATTTCGAAGTCAAACTTGAGTTGTTTGCTATGGCACTTTTGGCAGATTATATGCTCGTGTTTACAACATTTTGAATATTCAGTTAAAACTTTCTGCAATTGTATTATGGTTGGATTCGCAAATTGCTCTGTCTTGGGTAAGAAGTATTCCTAGTCGTTGGTCTATATTCGTTTGCAACAGAATTAGTGAGATACAGCAGTTAACTTCTAATGTGATATGGAGACACATTAAAAGCAGTATGAACCCCAGTGATATTTTGTTTCGTGGGCAGTCACTGAATTCCAATAGCACGTTGTGTTTTTCAGGCCCTTCCTTTTTGCTTAGGTCAGCTGAAGACACTGGAAACATGATACTTTCTCTTCAGTCATGAACCCCCAGAGGAAAGAAAAAAGGCTATGGTGATAGTGACCCCATATGAAAAGTTGATCAGGTTGATGGAACAGGTTTTCAAGTTTGTGATGGTCCTGCGAGGACATAACTTGAAAAACAACCCTTCAAGTTGTGATGACTTAGAGCAAGCCACAACATTTTTGGTAAAGCATGTGCAGAATAGTCATTTTTCACATATATTGAGTACTTTAAAAAGAAACGAAGCAGTTAAAGACAAAAGATTGGTTTGTTGAGAGTAGGCGGTCGTCTAGCTCATTCAAAGGTGGATTATCAGGCATCCCATTTTACTTCCTTCCCGAAGTCATTTTACTTAATTAGTCTTAAAATATGAACATCGTTGTCTGGGACACAGTAGTCCTCAAAATGTTTTAGCTAATGATAGGTTGCAGTTTTGGCCAGTGGATGGTCTTAGGGAAGTGAAAAGGATAATACATAATTGTATGGTATGTAATAGGTTTAAGGCAGTAACCTCCCAACAGATAATGGCTTCATTGCCAAAGACAAGAGTTACCCCGCCTAAACCATTTCAAGATGTAGGAATCGATTTTGGAGATCCCTCATGATTAAATCTTCTAGGTTAAAAAAGGCTCCAATCAGTCAATGTTATTTAACTTTGTTTGTTTGTTTTTCAACTAAAGCTATGCACTTAGAATTAGTATCAGATTTGTCTGCAGAGGCATTCATAGCAGCACTAAAGAGATTTGTTTCAAGAAGAGGAATACCTTCAACCATTGATAGGGATAATACTACAAACTTTGTAGAAGCTTATATCAATTGAAAGAATTGTCAGAGTTTCTTGCAAATAATTTTTCCCCTGTTTAAGATTTTTTGTTAGCTTGTGCTGTTGATTGGAAATTCATACCTCCACGGTCTCCGCATTGAGGAGGGCTGTGGGAAGCAGGTATTAAGAGTGTTAAATCTCATTTGTATAAATTGATGAACAATAATGTATACATTTGAACAATTGGCTATAGTATTCTGTCAGATTGAGGCAATATTGAATTCTCGCCCTTTATTCTCTTTTCTTCAGATCCAAATGACTTGAGTACTTTGACTCTAGGACATTCCCTAACTGGAGCTCCCTTGATGTCTCTAGCAGATAAGGATTGGTCACAGTTTGTGGTAAATAGGTAGAAATTTTGGCAGCAATGTACTCATGTACAACAAAATTTCTGGAAAAGGTGATCAGTAGAATATTTCAATCAGCAGCTTCAAAACCGTCCAAAATGGCACTGACTTAAAAGTCAATGATATGGTTTTAGTTAAAGATATGGACACCCCTCCCTTAAAATGGCCCTTAGCCAAGTCATAGAAGTCTTTGAAGGAAAAGATGAGAGAGTTAGATCATTGAAGGTTCATACTTCTGCTGGAGAATATGTACGCCCAATTGTAAAAATTGTCAAGTTACCTACAGAAGATATCTTAGGTGCCCAGCCTCCTTAGATAGGAGGCCGGGGGAATGTAGCTAGTGATGCACCCCTCGGCTCCCCTCCGGTCAGTAGAAAAAACCCGAAATTAATAACCGTGAAACCATTTATTCGCCATTTCATGCTCCGACCCAGTTTCATTTAGCAGTAGAAATGTGACACCATTTGAGATTTCTTTAGTCTCCCAAATTTTCCTCTCTCTTTACTGGTCTATCCCCGGCTTGATGAGCGTGCCGAACCCAGTCTTTCATAGCACTCATGTCAACCTTGTTTCTAGTAACTACGGTACATGTAGAGATGCCACTATACTACCCGTTCTCAGGCAATTTGTTTTCTTGATAGTAACCGCCTGATGAATTAGTTTAATAATTGATTGCAGGACATAAGTAGTGAATTTCAAATTTCAGTAAGTGAACAAGGGACCTACTTAGGGATATACAGGGTGAGTTTTTTTTGATGATCAGTATGGGGATCTCGGAAACTAGCGAAGATAGAGCAATGGTTAAATTGGGAAAAATTTGCAGTTTTACTGGCCCAATTTAATGACACTTTCGGATTTTTGTAAAAAGTCATGACTTACTAGATATTTTGAAAAACGAAATTCTGTCGATTTAGTCAAATCCCTCTAGCTCCTTTGTTTTTGATTTTATAAAAAAAAGTGTAAATATCCAAAATTGAAGGGAATTGTATCCCGAATATGATTGTCATGTCCTCGTTTGCGTGACTGCTCTCGTTTTGGAGATATGACAGAAACTTATCTTTTTTTCAATGGAAACCATAGTTGGCTATTACCTCAAAAAATCGGACATTTTTAGAGCTTTTCAATATAATACTCGATGTAGTTATTCCTAAAAATAACGGAGTTATGGATGCTTTTCTCTCTTATTTTCACTTGTAACGTAGTTAGCCATGAAATATATTGATTTATTAATAACAATTCCAAAAAACATTGAACGATTTTTTTATTAGGTACCTATATCAGATATAACGAAAAAACTAAATAAGTAGGTACTTACTAAAAACTTTAAAAAAATTAAAGTACATAATAATTGGTTACAATTTATGTTCGAAAAGTCCACTATTGTTATTTAGACAAAAATTGCATCGTTTTAAGATTGACATTACCGCTTTCCTCACAGACCGCCTATCAATTTCTTCAATTGCTTGTAATACAGCCTCCCTTAGGTAACCAACTGTCTCATACTTTCTTTTGTATGCTTTGTTTTTTAGTGCACCCCATAAATAGAAGTCTATAACTGCCAAATCGGGAGACCGGGGTGGCCATTCACGTGGGCCATTTCTTCCTGTCCAAGAGTTTAGATATATATTATCTAAGTGCTGTCTTACTAATAACCAGTTATGAGCAGGTGCTCCATCATGTTGGAACCACTCGATTTCTAAACGAGTTCTGAAATTCAAATTATGCAACATGTCTTGAAAAGTGTATTGCAAGAAATGCAAGTAGCGCTCCCCAATAAGTGATTCGTCATAGATAAAAGGTCCCAGAATAATAGACCCTATGATACCACACCAAACATTCAAACCAAATTTTATCTGGGGACGTCTTTTTTCTACATGGAAAGGGTTTTCTTTAGCCCAGATATGCTCATTGTGTCTATTGAACATACTGCAGTTAGTAAAACTAGTTTCATCTGACCATAACACCTTTAATGGAAACTGTAGATTGTCAAGCCACATGTCTCTAAACCATGTACAAAACAAAATACGTCTATGTTCGTCACCAGCATGCAAAGTTTGAGAAACTGAAAGTTTGTACGGGTGGAACTTCTCCGCTTTCAGTACGTTAACTACAGTTCGTTGAGATGTGCCAGCTTCTGCCGCAATCTCACGAGTTGATGCAGATGGATTTTGATTTACCATTGCCAAAACATTTATTTGTGCTGCTCGTTAATTTGATTACGTTCCTTTGGTGGTTTAGTAAAAGATCCATATCTGCGTAAACTATCGTAATGCCTCTTAAATGTACATAGAGCAGGTTGACGACGATTAAAATATCTATGAAAGTATTCCTCAGCTGCATGAACTGAATTTTTATGGCATATGATATAACATTCCACCATATTCAGTTTTTCTTCGTTAGAATATTCCATTTTATCACAAAAACTTGTCAATATCGACTGTCAGTTCAGCACTACTAATGGAATTACTCTCAAATTAGGAAACGTCAAAGTGAAAACAATCTTTTTCATGGCTACCTACGTTAAAAGAGAAAATAAGAGAGAAAAGCATCCATAACTCCGTTATTTTTATGAATAACTATATCGAGTATTATATCGTTGAAAAGCTCTAAAAATGTCCGATTTTTTGGGGTAATAACCAACTATGGTTTCCATTCAAAAAAAGATAAGTTTGTGTCATATCTCGAAAACGAGAGCTCGAGAGCTGTTACGCAAACGAGGACATGACAATCATATTCGGGATACAATTCCCTTCAATTTTGGATATTTACACTTTTTTTATAAAATCAAAAACAAAGGAGCTAGAGGGATTTGACTAAATCGAAAGAATTTCGTTTTTCAAAATATCTAGTAAGCCATGACTTTTTACAAAAATCCGAAAGTGTCATTAATTTGGGCCATAGACCAATCAATAGAGATTTTTTCGTGCAAAAAATACTATCAGGATACTGCCTGTGCCATCACATTAAGAATGATTTGTAGTGATATTTTGCTACCTTTTCCACTGGCAACTATGTTTTTTTACTTTATTATAAACAATTGAAATAAGAAAATTGCGTTTTTTTTTTCGTTACATGTTTATAAAATGAAAAATAATAAACTAATCTCAATGGTGTCAACAGGTGAATTGTAAAGCATGGAAATACCAATGAAATGAGCCCAGGATCGATCCGATAGAATCTTTAGTAACAGGGAAAACAAAAAATACTCGAAAATTTAGCGGTTTTCTTTATATTATCATAACTCCGTCACTATCTAAGTTGTAGAACTGGGCTTGTGGGAAATGATAGTAATTGAGATGAACCTTATGCGTGACTAAACCAGGCAGTATCGGTTTATTAGTTTTTGAATAATTGTGATATGAAGTTTTTAGTCCACTATTCTTGCAGTGTGTCTCCATGCGACATGGATCGTCAAATATCAATTCAGAATAGAGATGTTGAAATTTGAGGTATCATTCTACAACGCCTCTATTTTCATTTTTCATTAAATGTCTCTGAAATATACGAAAAATGTTAGCAAAAATGACCAAAATTCACTGTCACTCTGACAGATGGTGAAAGAATTTAATCGTTAAAAAAACTTCTATACAGAGTGTTTGTTTGATTCTATTATATCAAATGAGAACTGTTTGTTTATTAATATATTTATATGTAAATGGTTTCTCGAAAACGTTTTTTGCTTTAATTTGTGGATTTTGGGTTTACGGAACATCAAAAGAGAGAGGTCATTATAAAAATTCTTACTTGTGAGGACTTTAAATATTAAAACGATCTATGTATGTGCCTCTACTATATATTACTATACGCTTCCCCTCAACAACCGTATTTCCCCCACTCCTTGGGTACATTCATACGCTCGCCCATTTTTTGTCATGTTTGCTAACATTTTTCAGATATTTCACAGACATTTAGTGAAAAATGAGAATAGAGGCTTTGTAGAATGACACCTCTACTTTCAACAACTTTTTTCAAAATTGAAATTTGATTATCTATGATGCATGGGGGCACAATGCAAAAATAGTGAACAGAAAACATTATATCACAATTGTTCAAAAACTAATAAACCAGTAGTGCCTGGTTTTGGCATACAAAAAATAGTTTTAAATGATTAACGATTTTTTTAAAAAATTGCTACATTTTTCAGTATTTTTTGTTTTTCCCTGTTACTACTGGGCTCATTTCATAGGTATTTTCATGCTTTACAATTGACATGTTGACACCATTGAGATTAGTTGATTATTTTTGATTTTATAAACCTGCTAACAAAAAAACATAATTTTCTTGCTTCAATTGTTTATAACAAAGTAAAAAACCATAGTTGCGAGTGGAAAACATAGCAAAATATCGCTAGGCATCTTTGTTAATGTGATGGCACAGTCGGTATGCTGATAGTATTTTTTACACATTAACAGTTAATTTTTGCCTGATTGGTCTACCAGTAAAACTGCAAATCTTTCCCAATTTAACTATTGCTCTATCTCCGCTAGTTTCCGAGATCCCCATACCGATCATCAAAAAAAAATTCACCATGTATTTAATACCTACTACAGAATAGAAAATTCGAAATATTATTAACTTGAAATATTACCTGGTGAATGTGTCATATAATGCACCCAACCTCTACTTTGTTGAACTCCTATTGCTCTCCATTCTGCTTCAGACATTAAATGTGTTTTAGGTACCAATTTAACCATTTCTTTAGGTAGAACAACGTGCCTAAAAACATATTCATTGCGAATTTGTATAACCGATTTTTATTTCAAATTAAAAACTTACCTATATTCAAATTCGTCATCATAGTATTTATCAGAATAATAAATGTTTTTCTGCATCTCCTCTCGGTTCATGTATGCTTTATAATAGAACACATAAAAATGTATCAAATCTTTCGAACCAAGTGTGTAATTACACAAAAAATCCAGTTTTCGCTCCCAAACTTCAAAACATTCACAAAATGTCGTTTTGAGTTTTACCGTTGTGTTTTAAACACAGATCATACAATAAATTTTAAATTTGTCGAAAACGAAAGGTTGAAATTTAAATTTGAAATGTCTAAGCATACTTGCGTTCCATGACTACAAGGGACTAACTATCACAGAGCATATACTCGATTGGGAGCTTAGAGCAGATACCTTTTGAAGGTTTAGAGCAAGCCTAGAAACAGAAGGCAATAGAAGCAGCATTGAAGTAAATACAAACTAGTTCAATGAGAAGCAAGTAAGCTATTTCACTTGGTAGGTGGAAGCAGCCAATGAACAACATGCTCAACGTATTTCATTGGAAGCAGTTTCCAACCGAGTGAAATAGCCTCTTGCCCTCTCTATTGTCCTCACTCCGTCCTTAGTCTTACCACGACATTTCTGCATAGAGGTATTATACGTAGAGTGAATTAGGTATGGGCGTTACTGTAAGTGGCAGTGTAATGACAATAGAAAGAGAAGGACAATATCAGGGTGCGCTTGCTATATCTCTACCCTACCAATAGTAGGCATCACCATTGGCACTGACCAATCAGGAACGAGCCGCTTATTCTCTCTCTCTCTCTCTCTATTGCTATTACATGAATTTCGCTACTTCACGTGCTCAACGTATAATACCTCTATGCATTTCTGCCCTGCCTGCAGGCTATCTCCAGCTTAGATCATTTACCATCTAGATATAGCCTCTCGAGCATAAAATCATGGCAACGCTAGAAAGAGAGGGCAATAGAGACAGTAAGAGGCTATTTCACTTAGTGGGTGTATGGTCGGTGGACGCAGCCAATGAACAACATGCTTTATTGGAAGCAACTCCCAACCGAGTGAAATAGCCTCTTACCCTCTCTATTGTCCTCTCTCTCCTTAGTCTTACCACGACATTTGTGCACTGCAGGCTATCTCTAGAAAGTAAATGCTCTAGCAATCTCAGAGCTTGTACCTTCTGGAGATATCCTGCAGTGCAAAAATATCGTAGTAAGACTAAAGAGAAGGCGCGGGCAATAGAGAGGGCAAAAGGGTATTTCACTCGATTGGTAGGTGCAGCGTGGGTGCAGCCAGTGAGCTCATTGAATGCAGTTTCCAATCAAGTTAAATCTTAGAACATAAAAATTGACATATGATCTTAATAAAATAAGCCTTAACATATTCGAAAATTTTTTGTTGCCGTGCGTCATTTTTTTCGAGCAGTTGTCAGACCATTGGCACGTAAATACAATGGTTTTTTGCTCGAAAAAAATGACAGAAGTTGACGCTTGCCCAATAGAAATTTTCGAATATGAAAAGGCCTATTGAATTTACATGGGAACGGAATAGAGGAAGCGGAGCGGCGCAGCAATAGAGGTATTATAGTGTAGAGCAAGTGAAGTAGCGAAATTCATGTAAAGCAATTGAAAGAGAGAATAAGCGGGCCAATCCTGATTGGTCAGTGTCAGTGGTGACGCCTACTACTGATAGAATAGAGACAGCAAGCGTACCCTGATATTGTCTTTCTCTTTCTATTGTTATTACACTGCCGCTTACAGTACCGCCCAACCTAATTCACTCTACAGTATAATACCTCTATTGGCGCAACAGAATAGAAATGACAGTTGTCTGCCTTAGAGCATATATACTTCTGTATTTATGGAGCATATATACTTCTGTATTTATGATCTAATTTTGATACCTTTACCACTTCATTCATTTGTAGCACGAGTAAGTCATTTCTCCATGGACGTACCAAGGGGAGCTGGCTTGCCGACACTTTGAGCGTCTCACATAGGTGTCATATGCTTATAATATAAATTTGGAGTTATTTTAATCAACAAATATTGTAGATATATAATACCTAGAGATTGAAAATATTTTTAATGAGCCTATACTGTAACGATGAGATTTATCATTAAGAAGCATTTAATTTTCTTATAAAAGATTAAAATTTGTAATAGACCGAAACGTTACCCCTATTGTGAATTATCTTTTATCTGTACGGTTCTCCAAGCACAATATATACAAAATGGTGAGTCCTATATTAATAGATGATACAAAGCGATATCCATTACGTCAAAATGTGCTACTTTTAATTTTTATATATCTTTTTGAGGTTTTACAATTCATTGAATGCGAGACAATGTATTGTTGCGAGTTCACAATCTTCATCAGTTGCGCTCTTCTCAACTGATGGAAATCTGGAATAATTATTTATGTATTTAATACATTTACCTGAATTTAATATTTTATAGCGAAATGAATACAATCATCTAAGGGTTTCAGGGTAACCCTAGCTCGAAATGATAGTATCATAATTGTTTTGATAGGTTTTAGGTAACCCACGAATTCATTTATATAACTTATATTCGATTCCCGATTTGGGAATTTCCTGAAATTCCTAGATGTCAATATTCACTTCGCGCTAAAATATCTAATTTTACTCTTATGAAATTAAATCATTATTTAAAAACTAGGGTATTAAACGTACCTGGCATTTTATCCACATTTCTAGGTGCTTATTCATATCCGGAGTGGAAGAAGCAACCATTTTAAACGTTAACAGGTGGAAACTCATTCAAACACAAGGTACTGTCGAAGAAGTGGCCTATGTTAGAGAAGATAAAGAATTTATTGTTGATTGATGCTGATTAGAATTTATGTCAAAATCTTCGACGGAGTACAATGAAGAAAAGAGTTCTCACGTTTGTGAAGTATACTTTACTGAAATAATACATTTATTACTGAGCAAGTATAATAATTTTGAACAATACCGTTTCAGATTAAGTGAACCGTTACCTAACAATATATGGGAAAAGTAAAAATCTGTTAGTATAGCTAATAAGCAACATAAATGCGGAAACAATGAGGTTTACTAAAAAAAAAGCTTTTGCAAGTATGTAAATTGCTGTCACATCAACATTTAAGAAGAATGCTAGAGATGAAATAACATACGAACGTATAGAGTTTAAAGGTACTGCTATGCCCAACTTATCTGTATACTTAACTCATTAAACTAATCTGGGCACTAATAAAGAAATGCTCGTTAACTGTTAATCGAAAAAAAAAAAAATATAGCCAATTATTATATCATATGAAGAAAATATATTGATTGTTAAAAATGTGTAGACCATCTGACATAATATTTTTATGTTTTTTATGGTAATTTAATTTAATATTCTCGATCTCTGAGGGATAGAGTTATTGGTTAATTCCTTAAACTTAAAAAAAACATTGCTTTTTACATTGTTCAGGTTTGCGCATCAACATCAAATTCTCCCGTACAATCCAGTATCAATTTTACAGTTTTCGAGTTATTTCGAGTTTAATTTTTTTTGTCCTCTCAGCGATTGATGTATTGGAATGAAACCAGGGCCGGCTTAGGTAAATTTCGTAACAGTATATATTCATCTTATCTGATCTTCTCATTTCTAAATAGTTCTATGCATCTCATGTCATTCTTTTAGATGATGGTTTTGAAACTACTTTTTCAAGCTGTTAGAAAAATACACAAAGGGAAACCCATTCAGCAGCAATATCAGAAAGACATCATTATGGTATCCAATAAATGATATCTTTTTAAAACTCTCATGGCATTCTTTTAGATGATCCGTGCCGTTAATTAGATACACGGATTTAATCTTATTTTACATTGAAATTCCGTGACTCTAATCTTAGAACTTGTACCTTCTCGAGAGTGCACAAATATCGTGATAGGACTAAAGAGGGTATTTCACTCGGCTGGGATCTGCTTCCAATGAAATACGTTCAACCTGTTATTCATTGGCTGTTTCCACCAACCAAGTGAAATAGCCTGTTATTTTCACTATGGCCCTCTCTTTCTAGCCTTGCCACGATTTGTGCA
Organism: Octodonta nipae; assembly: GCA_034190945.1. Classification (NCBI taxonomy): domain Eukaryota; kingdom Metazoa; phylum Arthropoda; class Insecta; order Coleoptera; family Chrysomelidae; genus Octodonta; species Octodonta nipae. The sequence continues at coordinate 138,834,922 of CM067216.1, forward strand.
GTGCAGGCTATCTCCAGAAGGTACAGATTCTAATAATTATCCCTAACACTAACAAACCATGTTTGATATAGCAGCGTCGATTCTCTATGGTCGATTAATATTGATTAAGATATTCTATTATATCAACGATGCTTCTGGAAAATTCAAACTTCTAATTGATATCTCTATTTTTTTAAAGAAAACACTGTAAAAACTTCTCACAAAGGTTCCCCGAAAGAGTAACAATTCAAGGCATTACTCATGAGAAAATCCCTATCTCACATTCTACCCTCATTCCGTTCACATAAGCTTTTTTTATCTATGATCTAGATATTGAATTTGATATTAGGTCTTGATTTTCTTGAGCATTACGAATGTATGTCGACTTAAAATCCAAATAATTAAATACTAACTTTAAAAGTATCCCCCTACATAAAGTGCATGATCACGACCAATCTAATTCACAACCAACAGACACCCCCAATACTAACGCACAACCTCATACTAATAACAATCCAGGCACGAACCGAACAAATTTTCAAACTCAAATGAGAACTTAGAAATACTGACGCAATTTTGCCGACACAAGTAATTAACAAAATACGACTTCCCAACACAGTTGTACGTGTTAATTCAAAGGGAGAATTTCTGACTTCGATAATAAGCGCGAACGCAATGACCAAAACTGTTAACTTTTCCAATCTTCATTAGAACCCCTTGACCATACACACCCTCTCTTAAATCTGAATACACACGATTACTCGGAATCTATAAACAGACAGAAATTTTACTATGAGAGAACAAATTCGGACAAATCATCTTAATGATGAAGAGCGAGAACTTATCACGAATCTCTGCTTAGAATTCGAAGATATTTTCTATCCTGAAGGCGATGTTTTGACTTTTACTAACGCCGTCAAACACTCTATTGACACCTATAATGTCAAACCCGTTTTCACAAATTCTTACAGATATCCTAAAGTCCATAAGGAGGAAGTGAAAACCCAAATTTCCGTAGGCACTCTTCTTCTCCTTGGTCCTCCCCCTTATGGGTCGTCCCTAAGAATCTCAATGCTTCTGGCAAGCAAAAGTGGCGAGTTGTTATCGACTATAGGAAGTTAAACGAACTCACTGTAAACGATAAATATCCTCTGGCCAAGATTTCTGATCTCCTCGACCAACTTGGAATGTGTCAGTACTTTTCGACACTGGATCTCGCTTCTGGGTTCCATCAGTTGGAAATCCTTAAGGAAGACATTCCAAAGACCAGTTTCTCTGTTAACAATGGCCATTACGAATTCGTTCGTATGCCATTTGGTTAATTCAACCTGACAAGTGTGAGTTTCTTCGTAATGAAGTTGCTTGCCTAGGTCATCTTATCACACAAGAAGGAGTAAAACCAAACCCTTCAAAGGTTGAATGCTTCCAGAACTTTCCTCAGCCCCAAACTCCTAAATATGTTAAATCTTTTTCTTGGTCTCGCCGGATATTACCGACGTTTTATCCCCAATTTCGCTAAGATCTCAAAGCCACTAACGAAACTCCTGAAGAAAGACGTCAAATTCATCTCCGACGCAGATTGCAAGTCTTCCTTCAACGAACTGAAGCAAGCGCTTGTATCTGACCCTGTCTTAATCTACCCAAATTTCGAAGAACCATTCCTGCTCACTACTGATGCTAGTGCTTTTGCAATCGGAGCGGTTCTTTCACAAGTCCCTATAGGAAAAGATCTTCCTATAACATATGCTTCCCGTACTCTCTGCGCTGTAGAAACTCTATACTCTACCATCGAACGGGAATTGCTAGTCATTGTTTGGGCAGTCAAGCACTATAGGCCGTATCATTTTGGGAGAAATTTACTTTACTCTGCGAGCACTGCCCGCTTACTTGGCTCTTTTCCATCAAAGATCCTGGCAGTCGTCTAACAAGATGGCACCTTAGGCTAAATACATAGTGGAGCGGCGAGCAGAGAGGTGAGAAGAGCGGAGAGCTCTTCTTCGGCCTCTGCCGGGCCGGATAAGACACAATGACCATGACCGGTGAAGGGTATAAATACGAGGGATAATCTGAATTTCCTATCACTCACCTGATGACGATAGCAGATACACATCTATATTGAAACGTTGTAAGATCAATCACTTCAAGACGATGAAAGTCCAAGGAAACTTCGAGGAACGAGTTACATTGTCTACCAACTTTAGACTAACACTTCCTTTTCATATGTCGAAATATTCAAAGCGTCTCATTTTAAATCTTTAGCATCATAATAGATGAAAAAACAAAACAAATTACGCAAATATAGTTTTAATAAATTACGATATGAGTCACAAATTTGATTATAGTAATGTGTAAAACCCTAAAAAAGTTCGAAAAATATGGTATTTTTGGGAATCTATTGCACTAGCTTTATAGGTATCTGACGAACAGAATCGAACAAGTAAAAATTGGCAACTTTCTTTCCAACGAATTTTTTGTCCTCTCCGGAGTACCACAAGGTTCACATTTGTCTCCCATTTTATTTATTAGCTCTTAGCTTTGAGCTATTTGTTCCAAGAAGATTTTCAAAGAAACCAGTACCTCATGGTACAATGATGCCTTAAAAAAATGCGTTCGTGAGAAGAAAGCCGCTCACAAAAAAATAAATGTACTAAGAATTCAAATGCCTACAACAGTTTTTCTGACTTGCAATGTGATTGTAAGCGTCTTTCTGAAATTGCGTACTGTGAACACATAAAAAATACTGAAGATTCTATTAATCAAAATAGCAAAGACTTTTGGAAATATGTAAAGAAAAAAATAACTTTTATGATATTCCTAAAACCATGTGTTACAAAAATGAATCTTCTGATGATGGAAATGTCTCTATAAATTATTTTAGCGACTTTTTTCATCTGTTTACTGTGATAAAAAAATGTGATATGTATGATTTTAATGTTCCTAAATCAGTGTGTATTAGTACTTGTGATATCTCTGTGATTTATGTTTATAATGCCATTTGTAGCTTAAAAAATCATATGTCCACTGGACCTGATGACATAGCTGTAGTATTTTTGAAAGAATGCTCATTTATTTTAGCTCATATTTTTGGTATACTCCTTTCTAAGCCAATTGAAATGGGTATATATCTTGATATTTGGAAAAAATAATTTGTAACACCTATATACAAAACTGGTGACAAGACTGAGGTTACTAATTATAGAGCAATAAGCAAAATCTCCTTAATAGCAATAGCAATAGTTTTTGAAATGAATGGTAGAGTCAAAAATTAAACCCAAACTTGAATCTATTTTAAATAAAAACCAACCCGGTTTTGTCAAAGGTAAATCCACTGTAAGCAACTTGTTGGTTTATGAGCAGTTTCTGAGGGGTGCTGTTGAGGATGGATGCCATATTGACTCTATTTACACAGATTTCTGTAAAGCTTTTGACCAGGTGAATAATTTTCTACTCTAAAAAAGTTCGAAAAGTATGGCATTTTTGGGAATCTATTGTACTGGTTTTATAGCTATCTGACGAACAGGATCCAACAAGTAAAAATTGGCAACTTTCTTTCCAAAGAATTTTTGTCGTCTCTGGAGTACCACAAGGGTCTCATTTTATTTATTATCTTTATAAATGATTTAATTCAATGTCTGAGTCTGAGTGCCTTTTATATGCTGATGATTTGAAGATATTCGTAACAATCAAGACTTTGGAAGACTGTCTGAGGCTGCAAGCAGATCTGAATGCACTGTCTGAATGGTGAGGATTGAATGGGATGCAATTAAATATCAGTTAGTGTTTTGTTGTAAGATTTTATCGCACTAAACACATCATTCATTATAATTATTCAATTCAAAATGTTCTACTTGAAAATAAAGAAGTTGCCAAAGACCTAGGTATATATTTTGAGTTTTGACTTCCATTTAATCATATAACCAATAGGGCATTAAAATTATTAGGCTTTATTAAGAGAACTCTACAGGATTTTAGTAATATAGCTTGCTGCAAAACTCTATTCTGGTTCTATATAATATCAGTTCTAGAATATGCGTGCCAGATATGGTCTCCACACTATGCTCACTATATAGATCAAATGAAAGGATACAGAGAGAGTTTATTAAGTTTGTGGGCTTCAAGATGGGAATTTCCAAACGAGAAATTTTTTATGAAGAGACTCTGAAGTCAATTAACTGTCATCTCTACAGGATAGAAGGTGTTATATAGATATGAGAACCTTTTAAAAAATAATAAATGGTCTAATAGATTGTTCTGAGCTGTTGTCTATGATAAATATAAATGTCTCACAAAGAACCCTAAGAGACCACAATCTATTTGATGTCCCTTTCCATAAAACAAATTATGGTGTATCATCTCCCTTAACACGATTTTCGGTGGCTGCGAATTAACTGACAAGGGAAACCAATATTGACTTTTTAATGACTCATTGAATGTGTTTAGCTCAATTAAAAAACTGTGACATTTCCCTAATTTTAATTTCAATATCTTTATTTGTAATTAACCTTATATACATTTTATTATATTTATTGTGTCTTATGTTATTGTAAAATTCTAAATTTATTGTAAATGGCTGGTCCATAAATAAACATCCATTCATTCAAATGTAAACCTTCAGGGTTAACAGCTTCTAAAATTTGTAAAATTGTGTTTTGACTCTTAGGCCATTTAAATCGTTTAGACATAATATCTAAACATAATTCGGGAATAGTTCCAGATGTATTATTCAAATAGACCACACATCTTTTATTGCTAAAAATATTTGTTGTTAATTTATTTGGAAGACGAAAAAATTGATACTTACCTTACTTTGATGGAGTCGAACACCTCTAACAAAGAATAAAGACCCTTCTATATTCATTTAGCAGATAAATTTAGATTATGTAAAATGTTAAAGGAAAGAAAGTTGGACATTTTTTGATCCCAATAAACTGATCGCCATAGAAAGTTGCCAAAAAGCAAAACATTTGTCCCAGCTCTAAAAGATATCATTTATTGGATACTATAATGATGTTTTTCTGATATTGCTGCCGAATGGGTTTCTCTATGTGTATTTTTCCAACAGCTTCAAAAAGTAGTTTCAAAACCATCATCTAAAATATAATATTTATAATTGATAAGATCAGATAAGATGAATATATACTAATACTAATAATAATAATTTTCCTCGTGTTCTGACTGGTTATTAATACATAACTTATCATTATGTTGTAACCTACAAAATTATATGAATAATATCAAACTATTTCTACACGGCATATGTGGACTACAAAAAGGCATTTGAATCAGTTCCACATAATTAGCTCATTAAGGCACTGAAACTCTATAAAGTGAATAATTGTAAGTCTGAATCTGGTAGATTCCTTCGTTCGAAGTTCCTCGAAGTTTCCTTGGACTTCCATCGTCTTGAAAAGGTTGATCTCACAACGTTTCAATAGCTTTGTATCTGCTATCGTCATCAGGTGAATGAAACAAGCACAGAAGATACTCGCCAAGGCCAGTCACGCTTTAGTGAGGTCAGAAATTAACCATCATCGTTGGAAGAAATTCCAACTCCTGAAGGACGCGGAAGAAAGGTTTCAAGAAATCAGAAGATGCACACACGAGGAGGACCACATGCCGATTTTTGCTTCGATCCAAAAACACTGTGACAACATCAGACGAATCGGCCAAAAGGTGCACACAGAGAAACTCAATAAACTTACCAGGAAGCAGTTGCCGAAGGATACATCCAACAAGAAAACAGTGGTGAACTTGTCATCCAGAGTTCTCACAGCAGTAGAAGAAACATTGCTTTTTAAGGGTCTAAACTACGCTGTAGCTCCAAAAAAGATGCCAGTATTAGATATCATCAGTTCAGTGGAGTCAGCAATAGGCAGCAAAGATACACCGCAACTGGAAGAATTTCGATGGAAAGTCAGGACCGCGATTGAGAAAACACAACACATCAAACAAAACATCAACGAATCGGAAAGGAGAATCATAAAAAAGGAAAAAAAGGACGACAAATCTATCATCATTCTACCGGCTGACAAAGGAAATGCCACCATCCTGATGGACAGAACGGAGTACAACAAGAAAATCGAGGACGTACTGTCGAAGGGAAAATACAAGCCATTGCCTGCAGATCCAACTTCCAAGATAGAACGGAAAACTTACAACACTCTCAGAGATCATGCTGAATACATTCCACCCGAGACAAGGAGAAAATTGACGCCACATCACAGAAAACCACCACATCTTTATGGACTACCCAAGATACACAAGGCTGGAGTACCTCTCAGACCGATTACTAGTTCACGCAACTCGCCAACAGCAGCACTATCAAAATTCCTTCTACCAATCATCCAACCTTTGGAGGGCAAAACATCATCGCACGTCAAGGATTCAAAACATTTTGTTGAAGTCATCGGTGCCATGGAGCTTGGACCAGAACATCGCTTAGTAAGTTTCGACGTTGAAAATCTCTTCACGAACGTACCACTAGACGAATCTCTCAACATAATGAGGAAGAAACTTACTGAAGACGAAACCTTGATGGAGAGGACGGAGCTACCAATAGACTCAATCATGGACTTACTTGAATGTTACCTCAAGAACTGCTACTTTCAAGAGAAGGACAGGTTCTTCATGCAAGAAGATGGATTGCCTATGGGCTCCCCGTTATTGCCAACCGTCGCCAACATCTACATGGAGTGGTTCGAAGAACATGCACTGAAGAGATACGAGAAGCAGCCCAAGCTATGGTTGAGATATGTCGATGACACCTTCATCATTTGGCCACACGGAGAGACACAACTACATGCATTCCTGGAGCACCTAAACCGATGCCAACCATCCATTAGATTCACCATGGAGATGGACGAAGTTGGGTGCCTACCATTCCTAGATGTAAAGTGTCAAAGGACTAGGACCGGAATCCAAACAACAGTCTACAGGAAGGCTACCCACAAAGGACTGTATCTACATTACAATTCTAACCACCCATCAACAACGAAAACTGGCATCATCAAAACTCTAATCCATAGAGCCAAAAATATCTGTAGTACGCCAGAAGTCCTCAAAGAAGAACAAGTGAAACTTAGAAAAGACCTTTTGGAGGCTTGTCGGAGAAACTTAGACGAATTGCACACAGATATGGAATCAGAATGAGTTTCAAAAGCAGCAACACTCTAAGGAGCATGATTACAAGAACGAGGCCGGACGCTCCAGCAATACCAAATAACTGCATATTCAATATACCTTGTGAATGTGGCAATCTTTACATTGGAGAGACAAAGCGACCGCTGGACACCAAGGTTAAGGAACACCGCACAGCTACTCAAAGGGCGGAGCTGACGAAGTCTGGGCTAGCTAACCACGCGTGGACCGAACACCACAACATCAACTGGGACCAGGCCAGGGTAATTCACAAGGAGGACCATTGGTATAAAAGAAAATTTATAGAGACAGCATTTATAATCTCGAACGAGAATATAATTAGCGAGCCCAGCGTCCAAATTAAAAACATTTGGAAACCAATTCTTGGGCCATTGTCGCTACGCATCACCGACAATCAACCGCCAGATACGACGACGCTGACTGGACCGGATGAGACCCAATGACCATGACCGGCCACGCATCACCAATTAAAGCTATAAATACCATGGATAACCTGAATTTCCCATCATTCACCTGATGACGATAGCAGATACAAAGCTATTGAAACGTTGTGAGATCAACCTTTTCAAGACGATGGAAGTCCAAGGAAACTTCGAGGAGTGAATAATTGTATTATTAACTTTTTAGAATATGCCATGTCCACCTGGCAAACCAAAATCTCACTGAATGAAGCTGTTCGATACAAACTGACCCCATTCCAATTAGAAGTGGTATATTCCAGGGAGACTCTATTAGCCCTCTGTGGTTCTGCCTGGCCATGAACCCTCTCTCAAACAAACTGAACTCGACAAATTTTGGCTTCAGTCTCAAACACAACAACGTATAAGCATTAAAGATAAACCATTTCTTATACATGGACGACTTAAAGTTGATGGCAGCTACGAAATAACAGCTGCATGATATGCTTAAAATAGTAGAAGGGTTCTCTAGTGACATGCATATGAAATTTGGCCTAGACAAATGCCGAATTATTAATATAGTTAAAGGCAAAATAGAGCAGGAGCACTTCGAAATGGGAGATGTCACCTCAATTGAATCTATGGGAGAAGGTCACACTTGTAAATAGCTTGAAATAAAGCAGGCTCAACGTATTGATCACTTGACTATGACAAAGGACCTAAGAGCAGAATTTTATAGAAGGGTACGACGACTGTTGAAAACCAAACTGAACAGTAAAAATCTGTTTCAGGCTATTAACACCTATGCATGTTCAGTGCTCAGTTACTCTTTCGATATAGTTAATTGGTGCAAGACTGACATTGAAAATTACAGTTCGAGTTCGAGTTTTACTAACAAAAGCTCAAGATCACCATCCAAAGAGCTCTGTTGAACATACAACTTTGCCACGGTATGAAGGAGGAAGAGGATAGGCAGATTTAGGAATGTTACGTGGTCAACAAATTTCTATTTTGCGTAGCCATTTCCAGAAACTCGCAGAATTTTCTGATCTACACAGAGTCATGTGCCAGGTTGATGACCCAACACCACTGCGACTGACACAACAACACGTCCAATTACAAAATTACAATTCCAATTACATGGAAAAAGAAGCCCCTTCATGGAAGACATATAAATGACGTCAACCAAGATTATGTCGACAGTGCAGCTTCGAACTACTGGTTGATCTCTGGTCATATGTTTCCTGAAACGGAATGCTTTATATTGGCAATCCAAGATCAAGTAATCCCAACTAAGAACTATCTAAAGTACATCGTTAAAGAACCTTCTATTAACAACGACAGATGCAGGTACGGTTGCCAAACAACTGAGTCTATTCAGCATATCACAGGATGCTGTGGCTAAAATACTGCACCAGGAACTAGCACTGAAACTTGAACTATCACAGTCGGTAAGATTACCATACTATAAATACAAACCAAAATAACAACTACAAACTGTACTGGGACCGGACGATACTGACTGATCGGACTGTTGCTCACAATAGACCAGATATAGTTTTGGTAGACAAAGTCGCTCGGAAAACAACTTTAATTGACATAGCAATTTCTAACAACAATAATATAAATATCAAGCAGACTGCGAAAATAACCAAATATAGGGATTTGGAATTTCAAATAAAGACTCAGTGGGACATGAACAACATACGAACTGTACCAATTGTTATGTCAAGGACAGGACTAGTTCCAAAACATCTATTAAACAATTTAAAATACCTCGGCCTGGACGAACATTTTTACCAACAAATGCAGAAAGCCGTCCTGTTAGGAACAGCCCGGACGGTCAGGACGTTTATGGGAAACTGCTGCCACGACTGTAACCACGGGCCTGAAAACCTGGCAAGGGCTCCCACAGAGCTAAACCCTTTTGATACCTAGGATATCTGGGGTTTAGTGAATTTTCCCCTAAAGGCACGCTATGCGTGCCTTAGAGGGAGTGTGCTGCCATACATTGTATGGTCAAGTCGGGAATTTTCCTCGTGTTCTGACTGGTTATTAATAAATAACTTATCATAATGTTGTAACCTACAAAATTATATGAATAATATCAAACTATTTTTATTGATATAAAAATGTCTAACACCTCTCAACACGTTCAGGGGCCCGATTCTCGAACCATTCGACAACTCTACTATACTACTATAAGACGCATGAAAAATTGAGGTAAATGAAGTTTAACCCATATATTAAACTTCATTTATGTCAGATTTCATACGACATACGTCCCAAGTCGAGTGGTAGAGCCGTCAAATAATTTCAAGAACCGGGGTATTAATTCCATTAAATAGTGGTGACATAGTTTGTCAATGTTTAAGCACTTGGGAAATGACACCACAATTTACGAAATTACTGTATATTTCCAAACGTTTCGGGGTCTACGTCAGACTCCGTTCTTAATGGCAAAGAAACTATGAAAAAAAGGCACAATTCTAAAATTTAAAATTAAAATGTTTGACAATTGTATTTTACTCATGAAGTAACTAAGAGAATTTAATTTGATAATATACAAGGTAGCACAGAAACTTCTAACAATCATGTAATATTAAAGTCCCTTTCAAATTGGAAACATTAGAAAGGGGTGATCTTCAGAATTTTATGTGGCGCTCCTAGGTGCGAAAAAAAATAATTTTAACGTAATTTTTATGTTGGTTTATTCGAACATTTAGAGGTCTACAGGTTTCCCAAAATAAAATTTATTGCATTCACAAGGAATTTTATAAATGCAATTTTCTGTTTTTTGTGTTGGGGTGTTTTTTGGTTTTGTTTTTGATATAACTGATTTTAGTGTATCACTGTGTTTTAAATGGTGTTTTAATATTACTAATGGTCGCCCAGTGGTCGAAATTCGATCCTATTTCATGAAATTGTAATAAGTATAATTTTATAAGAAATAGAGTTGTGGAGAAATCGGAGAAGTAAATGTAATGACCAAAATTGTTTACTCATATTGACAAATCTATTGCAATAAAAAAAAATAAAAATGCACTCAAATATCGGTATTCGAAACATTTTTGACAAATGAGTGATTCCCTAAATTTTTAGCTGGAACCGCCCCTGGCAAAATAATCGATATAATAATTGGAAGATTGTTCTTAGCAACCTAAAAGTTTTCGTCATTTTCATCATCATCATCAAGTTCAGGAATATTAAAAAAAAAGAGGACCAACAACCCTAGGAGAACTTAAATATTTATACATTCTCTATTGTCCGCTGTCCGACAATTTTTTACACAACACCTTCGGGAAGGTTGTGATAATAATATATTAGTCAAATAATTAAATTCACATTAAAAACAGAATATTTAATATGAAAGTTACTGCAACGCGTAAGAAAAATCAATACTGATCTACTACATTGACTATTTTACCACTAAACACTAACAACGCTTGTATGCCACTTCCAGAAGTACATGCTCTAAGAACAGCATCTAACGATCGCACCCTCCAAATATAATTACTCAATGCTTTGAGTTTTGACCGTCTGGCGAAGGCAACACTGTTTAGCGTTGACAGTAGGGACATAAATAATGAATTTTTATTATATTTTATTTAATGAATGAAGCAATATTATAAATTAATATTAGCATTCTGCACTGAAGGTCGTCAGTAGCTACTTAACAAAACAAAAATGAAGAAAATCGGTTAAGAGACAGAGGACAAAATGGTACCTAATCGTTTTGTCTTTGCCTATTTATATATAGTACACATAAACGTCAATTGATAACCTATGAGTAATACACTTTTAACCTTATGGTGATCAGTGTACTGTACCGGTTGGTTTAAAAAAAACATGTGCCAATTAACGTCCCAAAATTGCCAGACTGTGCGGCACAAAAACACTTTGTGCTCTGGTAATTGAAAAACAGCCTATATCTAGAAGGTACATGATCTAAGTCTTTTTCCAGATGGCGCTTTTACTGAAATTATACCATACCAGTTGAGGATCTGTGATCTGTGCCAGTTGAGTCTCTACTCTATGACGCTTGACGCTTGCTTCTTTGCTTCTGTCGTCTTATGAAAACGCATAAAGTTTCTGTCTGTCTTTATTGTATGATCTGTGGTTTCTGTTTAGTATTTGATTTAATAGTGTTTAGTATATTGAGATTCAATTTTATTTGGATGTGGTAATATTCACAAAATTATCAAATATAATTAAACAGAATGTCTGCTAAATTAAAGCATATAGAAGTAGAAAATTTTAAATCATATAGAGGTAGAAAAATAATAGGCCCCTTAAAACCGTTTAATGCTGTAATAGGACCAAATGGATCTGGTAAGATGTTTGACACTCTTGTTAAATTTATTAACAATTAAAAACTGTTTCTAGGTAAATCAAATTTTATGGATGCCATTAGTTTTGTTATGGGAGAAAGAACACAGAGTTTAAGAGTAAAGAGACTAAGTGATTTGATTCATGGGGCTGCAATAAGTCGACCTGTTTCAAGGAGGTAACTATTGCTTTCAAAATTCTTCCTATTTTAGAAAAACAAATAGGCAGACTATATTAATTACATTGTGGGCAACAATGAATTAGATTTAATTTCAGTTTTGAAATTAATATAATTTCAGTAACTTCTGAAGTGTATAATGATATCTTTAAAAAGAGTTAATATGAAATGTATCTATTGGCAGTAAAATCTTCAGTTGGGTTTCGGCTCTTGGGGCCAGGGCGAAAAATGTACTTCTATGCAAGATAAAATTATGAAATTTGGGCAGTGCAATGTGCACCACCTAAACTAACATCACCCTTAATTTGGTTGACCTACCCCCACGTTAGAGGGGGGTAACTACCCCCAAAAATCAAGATAATTTTTTTAACAGTTGCTATCGAACTCTACGCATTTTACTATGTCTAACACTCGATTTTCATAATTTTGCGATTATTTTTAATTTTTCCGATTTATCGCCTTTGAAAAAATTTCGACAAAAATTAGGATTTCGGCTCTTGGGGCCAGGCTGAAAAAAATACTTGTATTTGAGATAAAATTATGAAATTTGGGCAGTGCAATATGCACCACCTAAACCAACATCACCCTGAATTTGGTTGACGTACCCCCACGTTAGAGGGGGTCTGGGGGGTAACTACCCCCAAAAATCAAGATTATTTTTTTTAACAGTTGCTATCAACAAAAAGTTGGATGTCTCGCCAAAATTTTTTTTTGTTTTCATAATTAAATTGAATGTTTTTGAAACTATTAAGGTTTTATTTAAATGAGTAAGTGCCAGTCTTAAAATGACAATATCTAGAAAACGCCTTGAAATATAGAGGTTCATTCATTTATGGCAGTTTCATTATTTATCGTCGGAACGCAAATTATAGGGGATGTTAAAATAATTAACATGGATTTGCTTAATTCGACCTTCGTAACAAACACCCTGTAAAAGTACCATGAAAAATGATAAAAAAATATTGTTTATCGCCCTTTAAAACAATGCTGTACCAAATTTGAGTTCAATATATGGAGCCGTTTTTCATATAACACAAATATACAAAAACCAAATACCCACTTTAGGACCCTGTATATCGTTTATTAAAAAAATTTCACCGCCTCTAAGTGGTTACCGTATTGTCTATTAGTTATGGGACACCCTGTGCCTGTATATGTACAAAGAAAATGTAAAATATGAATTTTTAGGCAATACATAATACACGTTCGTGTTTAACATCTTGCAGGATAGCACATGATTTTAAATCAAATTACTTTTCGACGTACGAAAAAAGTTTTAAATGATTAAGTGATAAATATAAATGTAATTTTTTAAAATTTCATTTCAAATATTTAACAAATAAAGTTTATTTATCTGCTAATAAGTAACTGAAAATTAAATGAAATTGTTTGTTATGTCAAAATGATAAATGTAAAAAATAAACGTTGTCTGTCGGCTTCAAATGAAACAATTGCAAAAAAGGGCGGTTAGTGCCGATGTTTTGTCTGGCAGGGATAAAAACTCGAACTTTGGGATACACGAGACACTTGCATCAGATATTTTATAGAAGTAGGTTGTATTTATTTAAGGTGTTAAATTTATCTTAATATTAATTATATTACTGATACAAAATTGTTACATTGTTAATTTACTATATATTTAAGTAATTTTGTTAATTATATTATAAATTAATAGTGATATTGTGAAAATCGCGATGGACGTGCAGCTTTTCATGGGAGGTACAGTATACTACTGTACAGTAGGAAGTTATCTAGGACTCGGAGTTTTAGATAACGAAGGATGCCGAAGACTCCAACCGGCAGAAGAAAGAAGATTGAATATAAGGAAGCAACAGTTTGTTATGGTGTTTTGAAGTGCTTGTGATAAAATATGTTTTCGTTTATAAATATTTTATTGTAAATATATAATACTGTTTTGTTATTAATGAAGAATTTAAATTGTTTTGTTTATTTGCCTGAAGAAGAGTGTTCGTTTTCGTTGATAGTTATTTTATCATAAAGAAATAATCATTTTGTTATTAATCCAGAAATCAAAATGTTACGTTTATAATGTTGTTATTGTGTGTTGTGTGTGTGGGGGGGGGGGGGGAGTGTTGTCCTCACTGGTTAGAAGGGTTCCGTCCGATTCCAGTCGAGTGCCTCACAAGCGCCTAACTCCACCTCCACGTGGTCCCCCCTGGGCACCTACTGGAACGGGCTTCGCCCTTAACAGTAGTGTGGCTTAGCGAGAAGGCTAATTTGGCGTTGAGGGTTGCCAACCCCTTTGCCCACAAGTGTTGGCCCAAAAAGTAAAAATTGAGTGCTAGACGTAGTAAAATGCGTAGAGTTCGATAGCAACTGTTAAAAAAATAATCTTGATTTTTGGGGGTAGTTACCCCCCCGACCCCCTCTAACGTGCGGGTAGGTCAACCAAATTAAGGGTGATGTTGGTTTAGGTGGTGCATATTGCACTGCCCAAATTTCATAATTTTATCTCAAATACAAGTATTTTTTTCAGCCTGGCCCCAAGAGCCGAAATCCTCTACTTTTTGTCGAAATTTTTTCCAAGTCGATAAATCGGAAAAATTAAAAATAATAGCAAAATTATGAAAATTGAGTGTTAGACGTAGTAAAATGCGTAGAGTTCGATAGCAACTGTTAAAAAAATAATCTTGATTTTTGGGGGTAGTTACCCCCCTACCCCCCTCTAACGTGGGGGTAGGTCAACCAAATTAAGGGTGATCTTAGTTTAGGTGGTGCATATTGCACTGCCCAAATTTCATAATTTTATCTTGCATAGAAGTACGTTTTTCGCCCTGGCCCCAAGAGCCGAAACCCAACCCAAAAAGAAGGTATTTATTTTACTTTGAGCAACATTCATTATTTTCCCAATCTTGTTTTCTACTGAATAGAATAATTTGTTTTCTAATTATTTATAGGTATTAAGAAAGTTTTGCATATGATTTCAACTCATGTGGACCCACTATGTGTAGTCAATTTGAAAATCTTCAACTTTTTTAGGTCTGCTAATTATTGTATATTTTAATTTAATTTCAATTACATTCATTTAACAGACTCTAGTCCAGAAAATTTTTAATTAAAAAAATCCATTATATAGTTGTTAGTGATACAGCATAATTGGATGGAGTTTTCAATTATAATAGACTTTGATAACAATTTAATATAAAAACTAATGGTACTTTACTTTTAAGTAAAATTGGTATTTTTTATCAAACCTAAGGTAATAGTACTAATGCTCGACACTTTACTGAACACATGTTGTTCATTATTAAATATTAAATACATTTGTTATGACAGAAGAATTAAACCTAGATATACTAGTACAGTAACATTTAAAAAACAACTATTGTATCTAAAATCTTCTATAATTTTCCAACTATAATTTGCATTTGTTGAACTGTTGTCAAAGTAACTAATAGATGAATCATTCAAAAACTAAACCACGAATAATTGACATCAATTTGCACTATTAATGGATATCAGACAAAATATGCCTGCAAAAAAAATAAGAAACATAGAAATATTCAAAAAATATGTTTTTTTCAATATTTATATCCAATGGAGACTCAAACTGGTATTTGATCCTTCCACCTAACGAAATCATCTTTGGTGCATTTAGGATGTTAATTATTTGTGATAAACTTACAGTAGGCACTTGTAACTCATTTTCTTTCAATCTAGTTTTCATAGAATCACAGCATACCATCGCCACAACCTCAATCCCATTTTGTGTTATTTTTGTACTATGCAAACATATTTGTTATATTTCTTTTTGCCCGGGAAATTTACAATTATGTAGTCGCTCTGTTTGACATTGATTTTGTTAGGGCAATTCTCTTTTTATTGTTCTAAATATTCATTTCTTGCTCGTTATTTTCACACTCATCAGATAAATCATCAAGACTATCTCTAGATTCTATCCATTCTTCTTCAGTATGTGTGTCTATCATATTCAGTCTAGATTCCTTATTTACAATCTTTTGGTTTTCTTTGACTAATTTATTAACAGTTCTTGTGCACTTTCATTATGTTATTTTTTCTTGGTACTTTCCTCAGCACTTCTTTTTTTTGTCTTGCTTTAATTCCTCCTTTTTATATTTATTTTCATGGTATTTTTGCCATTCTGTTGAAGATACAACTGAAGGTATTTTTTCTTTCTTCCATTTTTTTTCAGGGGTTGGTCAAAATATAGCCCTTTTGAATGGACAATAACAAATTAGTTTCCTTTGCGGAGTTATCTGGTGCTATATATTGTCATGATGTCGATGACATTACAATTGAGTCTGTAATGAGGTACTTTAATTGGGGGCTTTAGGGTCTTCTGGTATTATATCAAAGGCTACATTAACATTGTCAAAAACTGTAAGGGGATATATTATTTAATTTATGTTTATTTCTTCCAGTAGCAATTTTGTTTGCTTTGTTTTAACAATTCTTCTATCTCTTTGTAGAATTGATAAAATCCCATATCTATATTCTCCACAGAATACCGAAACATTTGTCCTATTATTGGCGGCATTTTGGTCAATAAAAATATCTGGAATCAAATGAACCAATAGTTGACATTCTGTACTCTAATAGTTGACACCCTGTCTACTGTTGGATATGATAATGCAAAACTAATAAAATTTAGATGGCACATAATTTATAGAATATGGAGACCAAAATTGTGTTAACAAGAGATCTGGTAGTCTGTTTGATCTGACTCTAATAGGTGACACATGTGTCATCTATTAGATTTTTACTTATTTTTCAATACCAATATTAGACACCCTTAAAATTCTTAGAAAATCTTATCAAAACAAGAAGCAAACAACTTTAGTATGTAAATAACCATATATATTATATAACCAAAACAAATAATAGATCAATTTAGAAAAATATAAAATGTAATTTTACCTGCAAAATGTTAATGAAATTATTAAGACATCTTAGCACAACTTTTCACTCGTGCACACCGTTGACTTCAACTGATGCTATTTTAAATTCCATGCTATTAGATCTATGTTAGATTTTGCTGACGCATCGTAGATGGCACTAACCATCTGTGTTTCAGTAGTAAAGTAATATCAATAAAAATATTCTTATTATGGAAGGTTTTCTATGTAAGTGTCATCCTTTAGTTCACTGTCAAACATTACTACTTTTACCTTAATATATATTTGAAAAAGTTACATAAATATTTATTATATATTTTTAATTTTAATAACTCATGTTTGATAACTATTTTAGACATTTATAACAAAAATAAGGGTACTTCACAATTATGCAAAATTCATATTTGCTGACAAAACTCATATACAGTTAAAAAAGTTACATTTAATGATGACAATATATGTTTTGAGGCCATACAAATCTTTTTATAAGGCCATTTCTGCTCTGTTCTTATAGGACAGAACAGAAAATAATTGTAAATGGAAGGCTAGAACGCAATACACAATATATCAGTCGTCACATACCTACCGACCCGAAACGGTAAGAACGCCCGGTCAGAACTTTCTCACTGGTAAGAAAGAGGGTTACATACTAACTCTATATATCGGCATACACAGCCCGGTTACAACCCGACGCCGGCGATTTTACAACAGTTCTACAACTGTGCTTTTGATCAGTTCGTCTACTTCCAGTACGAATTATGACATATTCGATGTGTCTACCACAAGCGCTAGATAATGAATAAGGGCAAATCAAGAACGCCCGGCGACCGGCAAGTGTGTGGCGATGAACCCGGATTCTCTTTTGTTCTTATAGAACAGAAGAGAATTGGTAGGTCTGTGCCTGGCCTAAACAATAACTTTTTGTCTAAATATTCATAAGAAAATTTTCAGTTTAATTCCAACTTATGTAGACACACTGTATCTAGAGAAGTTGATTAACTAACATTTATTTTGATTTGATTCTAATATGTTTACAATTTTTACACCCCAAGTTCCAAAAAGTTTACTATATCAGAATGTCGGGTAAAAAGTTTTCCCGATTTCCTAAAAAACGGTGTAAGCTATGTCCTTGAAAAAAATGTGGGAGCACTTCAGGATACCCCTTAACAGTATCCGGTTTAAACAATCCAAATTCCTTCAGCTGGTTTCTAGTAATCGCTGAACACACATAAAAGAACATATATACGGACGAATTGAGGACATCCTTCTTTTTGAAGTCTGTTAAAAATTCATTCCTGTACCATCACCAATTCAAATCGAAAGGTACACTAATATTATAGTATATTTTCATATCTTGCAATTGCTTTTGAATTCTATCATGTATGTTTTCTAGGAGTCGTATATAAGTTCACTATTTAATTTCTCCTTTTAAGAACAATAACTAATTAACATTTTGATTAATAAACATTTTTAAAATTTAGACACATCTTGATTATAAGGTTGCACATTGCACATGACATATACTCCAGTTGATAGAGATTTTGAAATGACAAAATTTACTCACTAGCAAATGACAATGCCATCATTTTAGTCCCTGGTACAAGGACCCTGTATTTTAATGAAAGAAGCAAGTGCTAAATTCTTTCATTGCCTTCATTGTGATGAGTCCAATGAAAATTTTGGGTATCGCATCCAGGATCAAATGGCCAACCCAGACATTGAATAAATCCAAATCCCTCAAGAAGAGAGATGCACTCAGGCCAAGATGGAAGTAAGTAGCGACATACTCGGGTGTCCCGAAGTCATTGTAGGGCTAATGGGAGGCTTTAAAGGTAGACGGCAGGGAAAGTCCCAACTGCTGGTCCTAGAGAAGGTACCCGTCTCTCTGACCGAATTACATAATGGAATTACCGGAGGTCATCTGGGCATAAATAAAACTCTGGATAACATTCGCCACCTTCGAAAATGAGCCTAGTGCCGGAAATCTGACTTTTGCGCAGTTAGTAACGGCCTGAAGACCCAGACTATGGGCAGAGTGCAGCACTACAATGTGGGCATCCCATTTGAAAGAATAGCTGGTGACTTCGCCGGCCATTCCCCGAGGGGGGTTAGAAATACATTCTCGTCACATGTTCGAGGCAATATTTGATATGATTTTATCATCAAGTGCATATATCATAAGCAGAAAGGTACGAGAATTATACGAACCGGCCTGAAGAGGGCAGATGCGACCCTGCCGAAACGTCGTCATTTTACCATCGATCCCGGCAAGCATCAGTTACCAACTACTCAGGTGAAGTCCTAGAAACCACCTGATACATTTAAAAACATACATATATATGTATATACAGAGCTTTCATTTCAAAACTAGCCACCCAAAATAACTTTTGAAATATCTTTAAAAGAAAAAGACAAAAAAACAAACACGTAAATTTATATTTACACATTTTACACGCATTGGTCACTCTGCAGTTTCAACCCCTAAGCGGGGATGAATACACGTTTAAATATAAAGGGGTATCATGTGATACCTCTTTTTAAAGGTCTCTTTTTTGCAAATCTTTTGACACATCATTTTTTTAAATCAGATTTTACAGAGAAATGACCTAGAAACCGTAAAAAATTAAAAATTATGAATTGTAATTTTAAAAAAGCTTGAGTATAAATACCAAAATAAACAAGTGAGAAAAAACCCTTAAATGTTTTTGCGAAAGATATTTGCGACTGTAAATGTAATCAATTTATCATTAGTAGTGGTTTTATTGTTTACTGACCATCAAATTTCTATAATGGGTAACAACGCTGTGCACGAGAACTGCTCATGTTTTTCATCAGAGGCATCCCGATAAAAATATTGGGCACCAGTATGTGTTGGATATAGCTAATAAATTTCAAGAAACTGAAAGTGTGTGCAATAAAATTGCCAGGAGTCTTGAGAGTTTTAACTGAAGCTGCACAGGTTGAGAATTTGTCATGAATCCTCAAACATCAATACCAAAAGTCTTCAGGTCTCTAAATAAATTCTTTCTCTACTAAATACAGCTTTTACAACAGCTTGCTGAGGATGATTATGACATAAGGTTAGAATTCTGCGAATTAATGACTCAAAGGGCAAATGTAGACCCTAATTTTATCAAAAATATTTGCTTTTCTGACGAAGCAGGTTTTTTTATTTGTCAATAAACATGATTTTAGATAATAGGACAATACCAATCCTCAAGCCTTTCGGGCAGAGCACAACGAACAGAAAATCAACATATAGGCGGGAATTATCGGAAATAAAATTATTGGTCCTTTATTCGTCGAAGAAAATTTAACTGGGGAATTGTATTTACACTTACTAGAAAATGTGATAAATCCCCTTTCAACCGAATCTTTAGAAAACCAAATAGAACAAGATGGAACTTTGTTGCTAGACGAAGAAAACCTATTTTTTCAACAGGACTGAGCATCTCCACGTTATGCATTGCCTGTACGAAATTGGCTTAATGAAGCATTTCCAGATCAATGGATTAGAAGAATGGAATGGCCAGCAAGATCACCCGACCTAACGCCCCTTGTCTTTTTTTATGGGGACATCTAAAAACGGTGGTGTATAAAACTCAATATTCCTGAACGACGTAGAATAGTGCAGGAGTGTGAGCGTATTACATCAGAGAGATCAAAAAGTGCGGGAGGAATTCCAGCGGCGACTTTACCATTGTCGTACCAACAATGGCGGAGATTTTGAACATCTAATTTAAGTACAAGGTAATGCTAACGCTATTATTTAAAATGGCATTACTTTGTAAAAAATAATCTAATTTAAAAAAATGATGTGTCAAAAGAATGGCAAAAGGGACCTTTAAAAAGGGGTATGACATGATACCCCTTTGTATTTAAATTTGTAGAAGTGATATCCACCCTTGCTTAGGGGTTGAAACTGCGGGTGACCTATACGTGTAAAATTTGTCCCCCCATAAATATAAATTAATGTCTTTTTTTGGCTTTTTCTTTTAAATATATTTTAATTCATTTGCGGTGACTAGTTTTGAAACAAAAGCCATCTATATATACGACTTATTTCTCTAGTGCCTACTCCCCCGTCCCTTAAGTTTTTTGAAATTTATGGCTGGAGCCCCGCTGATTTGGAAGGAATCAGAAAATTTTCACAAGTCCTGATCAGAGCTTTTTTTAACCGACTTCAAAAAGAAGGAGGTTCTCAATTCGTCTGTATCTATGTTGCTTTTTTTATGTTTGTTCACCGATTATTACCAGTAAAGTAGGTAAAAAGTGACTTTCTTCAGTAATTTATAACTCAGTCATAATACAAAACTCGAATATTAATTTTCCACAAAGTGATAGTATATGATGTTCTATATATGTAGTATTGTGTAATTACAATTAAAACCATGTACAGAATTATCTTACAAAAAACATCATATTAACCATAATTGTTAGGTGGGAATTTATCAAAGATCATTTTTTAAATTTATATAATGCACTAGTGTTTATCCATCTAGAATTTGCATGCCTTAAAATAGCATAAAATTGGTTAAAAAAACCTTATGAATATTATATTAAATTAGGGAGGAGTACAGATGGGCTGCTCACTGCTGGGTGCCAACTCATTTAAATATATTGTCTGTTTAGAAAATGTCATTAATACCCTACCCCGGGTGTTCTAAGTGGTTGATATTGAGTTTTACTAAGCATTGTACTGGAATTAAATCAAAAATTTACTATTATTCCTATTCATTATTAATCAAAATACAATAAATTAAGTTCTTTAATGTTTATTAGTTAAGCACGCTAACAGATCAAAAGGAAAAAAAATAATTAACTGAATGTTTTTTCAAGATCTTCAATACTGTATTTTTATTCAGTCATAAACTGTAAGTTTGTAATGCTGTTTGGATATCTCAAAAAAGTGATTCCGGAATTTCTAATAAAAGTTTCAAGCTGTGAGGCAAATTTAGCAAAGATGGAAGTATTATGTTCTGTATGGAACACTGAAGGTGAAATCTCAGCTGTAAAATACAAAAACATACCTTAATTTATCGACAATTTCTTACTCATTCATAATTTTTCGTAAAAAAGACAACTTCGGTCCATATGAATCAATTTTCACTTCATTTTCAAATCACACTTTTGAAGCTTTAGCAATAACTCATATAATACATTTTTAGTGCTTCAGTTACTGCAGTTTTTACTGTCGACAATGGAAAGGAAATGTCATTTCAAAGATCAGTTCAAGGCTCAGCTTCTGAATATAGGATTAATGGAAACGTAAGTAGGAATAAACTGCAAGGTTTAAAAAGTTTTTTTCTGAAATAAGTGTAATCTTATTAAAGTATGCAAGTCCTGCTCACAGACTGATTCTTGGTTTAATTTCCAATGACTATATCTTGGATTAAATACATAGTCATTTTAAACATTTGAAATAAGAAAAATTCCGACAGAGCCAAATTTTTGTGGGAAGCTTGGGTTCACCATCAAAAAGAAAACTTCAACACTTCGATCCCATATGTGCTACCAAAGTTATTCGGGGTCAAAGGTCAAATTTGAGGTTTTTTGGATTTTTCTCGAAAACGGTAAGTTTTATCCAAAAATTACTTCAGACCAAAAGTTTTAAATCTGAAAATTCTCTACAAAAATGGCCCTAATGATTTTTTTCTAAGAGTCACCAGTTTTACATGATGTGCACAAATTTCAACGCCACCTGTGAGGTAGTGTACCCGACGCGCTTTTTTTAACGTGGTTTCCCCAGTAGGCCTACTCCACAAACTGTTATGATTTAAATTTCAGGGACAATATTTTTCTAAATGCATAATAAATATTTATATTGGTTATTGATTTTAACTGTAATTCTGATTTTTTTTGGTATTTTAATCTCATTCCCACTCTTCAAAGTCTACTTCATGTCTTCTTCGATTTCTTCTTCTTCCTCCTCTTCCTGGATGTTCAAAAATTGTTCAAATGAAAATGAATCATGTGTCTCTTCATCAAAATCACATAAATCTCCCTCTGATGTATCCAATTCAACATTTAGGCAAGACTGACCTCGGCAATTGGTACATGCTAGAGAACAAGGTAAGCCTACTTTTACGCAACCACGTTTGCCACTGCAGCCTTTTTTACAATTGCAGAAAATGGTGTTCAGAAGTTGTTCTGAAGCGGGTGGCAGTAAAGTTTGAATCGGTTCCAAAGTATTATTTATTAATTCCCAACCCCAGTCTTCTGGGTTCAATTGACTACCTAGCCACTACTGAACTTGATAATATACTAGATACAAATGTTGAACCGCTGATGCCGACGTTGGGGGAAGACATGATAGTGGTACTTGTTTCTTGTTACGTGTATTTTTGACAAAGGTTAAATATGGGTATTTATCTATGCAATTAACTTTTTTCGGAGCCCCATAAACAGCAAGAAGAAAGTGAATTCCTTGCGTAATTATTGTTTGAGGTAAAGAATCAGGTTCTAAAAATACTTTTGCGCAGTCAATAAAATCTTTTTTTCAGTTAATTTTAATACTGAATTTTGTCTCTTCTATACATTGCTGATGTGGTATCGCAGCCGGTTATCCCATGTAAACGTAATATGTGTTTTTGGCATTTGGGATCAGCAGATAAGCTTGGTGAAGAATATATTTCTGTTCACTGTTTAGTTTTTCCAGGTTTCAGAAAATAAATAATTTCATTAGTAGGAAGTCTTTGCAGTGATTAGTATTAACAAATCAACATCTTCACCAGCTATGATTGTTGTGCTTGTGGCATGATATTTTTGAATTGCTGTATCAATTACGAGAACATCTGCATCATTCTCAACTTGTTTCACTGCAATATTTGCATTGATCAATTTGAAATTAAAGTTGGCATTCCACGACCAACCACAACTGTTTCACCTTCAGTTTATTGCAAATAAAGCAAAATTGCGACATATTTTTAAATATTGAATAACCTAAAATGTAGGCGCTTTTAATTAATACGAATATTCACTCAAACTAAAAGTTCAACACTAAAAGAAGCATGTGTATAAACGACCCATGGACAATAGCCAGGTGTTATTCAAGGGCATTCTATACAGGTAGAGGGGATTGAGAAAGGGACTTTTGAGTCGATGTTTCGGAATTGTATAGTTAATACCATTGTATACATATAAGAGACACAAATAGGGTATTTTTACTTGTGTTTAGTGCCTGACATTGTACATACATGGCATATATGTGCATATCATGTATAACTTTACTCTTCCAATCGCGATATCTCGGAACTGGCAACCCTTAGAGAAAAAATCGTAAGGACCATTTTTGTAGAGAATTTGGTAGCACATATGGGATCGATGTGGACTTTTGAAGTTTTCTTTCTGAAGGTGAAACCAAGCTTCCCACAAAAATTTGGTTCTGTCGGAATTTTTGTTATTTTTATGTCTAACTTGACTGGACTAATATTTAAAGGCTCAAATTTTATTAGAAGAATAAAAATATATTGTTACGAAATTTACTCAAAGCCGACCCTGTTTCATTTCAATACGACAACAAACGCTTTGAGATAAAAAATGGTTCTCGAAAAGACTCGGTACCTGTAGGAGTGATGATGATTTTTACGAGAATTTTCTATGCTGGTCTTATAAAGGAAGGAGCCACGATGGAGAGTTCTGTTATACCGCGACGACTAGCGTATATGGGAATATTATTGTGATATTTGAATCAGCTGTTTTCATGTAAATAAAGTTCTAGAAAAGTGAAAGTGATTATTAGTTTTATAATTTTAAATTGAACCCACGGACTTTACAACAATATGTTTTTATTAAAGCAGTTCTTTGCAGGTTTTAAACTCATTATTATTGTGGCAGGCAATTGCTTTTAAAACGCTAGAAAAATGTTAAAAAATGAAGCGAACGTTTCAAGGGATTTGTGTGGGTGGTACACCTACTATTAGGTACTTCAGCTTATGTGAATTTGTTATAAAATTATAGTTTGAGTTTTAAATTTAATAATGAAACTGATTAATTCAGCATACGTTTAGTGTATATAAGTTAATTAAAAGTCAAATAATGAAACCAAAGAAATTCTGATGTTCCAGAGATCTCATTAAAGTCATAAGGGAAAACCTAGGAATAACCTGCTGAACTATTTCGATACAGGGTTGTTCAAAAGGACTTTACCATTATTAATTTCTTCCTTGATTATTGGTAACCAGGAATGATTGCTGTAGAAGTACTAGCGATACAATCGCTTTCATTTAATGAAATTAATACAGGCACTTTCAGCTTTCGTTTTGTTTATGTTCTTCTTTATGTATTATGTTGAATTTTGAAATTATATGTTATGACCAAGGTTCCAGGGAAATTTTTGAGTTTTCAAATGGTCGTTTCTTTATATACTCCTTGTATGTCTTGTAGAAGTCCCAAGGCCTCCTTATCCTTGTCATTTCCTTGATGTCTCCATTATTTGTTATAAAGTAGACAAATATTCTATGTATTCTTACAGGACAGCCTAATAATTTTCTTGTAAATGATAATGATTCAATTATTCTTTCTAATTTCTTTGTTGACTTCTGACCAATGACTGTCCTTTCTTAATACTCATAGCAAGGCCCCAATTAATATCGTTTGGTGGAAGTTTTGTGAATCTTTTTCTAAATAAGTTCTGAGTTTTTTTGTAGAAACCGATAACAGTGTTTTTATATTTCTCTGTGCATTAATATTTTTGATTTATTTTTAATATTCTTCAGTATTTTAATACAATTAAAATGTATTTAATCAAAGCACAAACCATTAAATGAAGAGAAAAAGGTGAGATGGTAATATTTCTAGATAACAGAAGTTTGAGATCCAGTTGATTTTACTTTCTATGTATTATATCGTGTATTGTGTTCTCAGAACTACATTATTAGAGTTTTTAATGTTGTTTGAGCTGGCACATAGATTATTATCTTAATCTTAGAAGATATAAGAACATTTGTTTTAATATTCTATCATTGTAGGTTGTTTCTTCAAATGAGTACATGTCAGAGTTGGAAAAATTGAAGATAAATGTAAAAGCAAAAAACTTTCTTGTATTTCAAGGCGCAGTCGAATCAGTAGCCATGAAGAACCCAAAAGAAATGACTATGTTGTTTGAGGAAATAAGTGGGTAAGTGTGCACGATTTATGTATTCCTAACATAGAACTCAACATTGTTAATTACTAGCTTGGCTATAAAATAATAAGACTAAAGCTGTAATTTTTTAATTTTAGATATATGCATTTTAATTACACAGGCACACACACACACACAATTGATTGCACCAACTGAATCTCAAGTCGGTTTATATCAGGTCGCGTTCAAGGTCATTTCAGTGTCAAATTATCATATTTTGTCAGGAAAATCTGAAAAAATCAGATTTCCGCAGAAAGATCTAAAAATTATATATAGGTTTCTAAAATCGCCGAATCCGTATTTCATCTACCGGTGTATGAACGAGTTTACTATTGTATTCCTAATGTAAATTAGGCACTTTATTTTAAGTACAAGTGAAAAAGAAAACTCAAGATTTTTCTGCACATATATAGTCGATTCTTCCAGTTTGAAAAGGGATTCTTTGCTATCCAGCGCTCTAGGGTAGTAACGAGGGTTTTCTATCATTTATTTTTCAATATACCTACTGTTCGTTAGCATGTGATTAAAGTAAAAAGGTAGATCACACAACGAATGTTTAAATCCACGAAATGTTGGAAAGCATAGCTATGTCAACATTAATTCGGGAATAACTATTTCATTAACTTAATAGACCTGGAACTAATGCATGAAGAAGCGACAGGTGAAAAACTAAATGGACTCCAATGTTAAACACAATAACTGTACATTTGTCAACTAGCTTTGAAGGTATTATAAGCTAGATAAATCGGGTAAATACAGAATCCAGTGTGGTCATTGTGTAGCTGTGGTGAAAGTATTGACAGTAACGAAGCTATTTAAATAATGACAATGCATGCAACACTTTCTATCAACTGAGGAAACAAAAAGATTTTTGCTGGCGAAAATATCTGCAGT
Source organism: Octodonta nipae (assembly GCA_034190945.1). Lineage (NCBI taxonomy): Eukaryota > Metazoa > Arthropoda > Insecta > Coleoptera > Chrysomelidae > Octodonta > Octodonta nipae. The sequence goes on from CM067216.1 coordinate 138,861,859, forward strand.
TACCGGAATACATCGTGAGTTATGCCTTGTAAATGGACCAGAAATAATGAATGACAAACAAATTCGAAAATGATTTCGAAAATTTCATAATGGTCACAAGTGAACCGAAAACTTCGAAGTGATCGTCTATTGGCGATTAGTGGTCTTGAATTCCCACATGTTGCTCGATCCTCAATTTACAATTTAGGTATTACAATCTAGTACACGACAGTTTTTGAAGCACTATAGACAGTATGGAGATAAATTGTCTTCCTACATTGTTACCAGCCACAATACGTTGATATCGTACATCAGATTCGACATTGTTTTCGAATTAAAAATGTTTGCTTTTGATTTATATATATATATATATATATATATATATATATATATATATTTAAGTTTTCGCGGGCACTAAATGTATTAGATGGTTTCCGGGAATTCATCCGCGTAGTTGATAACTGATCCCTGCCGGGATCGATGGTAAAATGACGACGTTTCGGCAGAGTCACATCTGCCCTCTTCAGGTCGGTTCGCATAATTCTCGTAGCCTTCTGCTTTCGCTTCTAGTTACTACTTGTCTTAGGTAAGCAGTTAGAATATTTGAATCATGTTCATAAGATACTATAGTTATGAAATGGGTTAAAGAAATGTTAGAAGCAGTTGTTTATATAGGGTGTTTGAAATATAAGATGGAGTGGAATTATAGTTTATGTTGTGGTTAAAAACTTGTTTTATATCCACAAGTTGTTACATATATAGGATGGTTGAAATATGTAGCGGAGTATAATTATAGGTGGGTTTAAAAATATTTTAAAGTAATGGTATGATCTACAAGCTGTTCCATTTACCGGATGGTTGAAATATAGGGTGGGGTAGGATTCTAAGGATACAGGTTCGTACAAGAATGTTATAGTTGTTGGCAAATAAGTAGTTGCATATAAAATGTTGTTATAATTATACAGGGTGAGTAAAAAATGTTAGAAAAATTTATATAGCACTTGCATGTATAGAGTACCTGAAGTATGGTGCGCAGTAAAGTTATAGTTATACAATGTCATTCAAACAAGGTTAGAAAAAGTTATAAATGAAGGGTGGTTTAAATGAAGTATGGAGAGAAATTATACATTAATTTATCTTGAAAAAATATAACGAAAAAATGTTAAATAGCGTAGTTCATAATAAGTTGCAAAGATAGGATTGTTGAAACATAGGGTGAAGAAGTGTTATGATAATTATTTTAAAAATGTTATATTGGTTGAACAATAAGCAGTAGCGTATACAGGGTAGTTAATACATACAAGGTGATTCAAAAACATGTATTTGGCATTGATGGATTTATAGTTATACAGGGTGGTAGAAAATATCTTATACTGGGTGGCCTATAAGTAGTTGCAAATACAACGTGATTGAAATAGCGGGTGGAGTACATTTATAGTCAAACAGGTTGGATAATTTTTTTGTAGGATAGAACATGAGCTGTTCCATATCTGCAATATCTGAAACATGGATCGAAGTAAAATTATAGTTCATACAGTGTGATTAGAAGTATTTAAAAATTTTATATTTGCTTGCGCCTAAGCAGATGCACATACAGGGTGCTTGAAATATTTTGTAGAGTAAAATTATGGGTATACAGGGTGGTTCAAAAATAAGTTGTAATGTTTGACAAATTGGCAGCAGTATATACAGGATGGTTTTCATGTACATGGAAATAGAGTTGGTTATACAAAGAGGTTAACATTTTTTTAGTATAAAATTGTTATATAGGGTGGCCAATAAGCAGTTGTAGTTTGGGTGAGGGTTTAACTAAAAGTTTGATCATAGGGTGCAAGACTGTGTTTCTATATTTGTGACTCACGAAGGGTGTTCAAACAATTATAAAACAGCAGCATATACAGGATGGTTGCAATATAGGGTGAAGTAGAGTTACAGTTATTCAAGGTAATTCAAAAAATGTCGAATAAAATAGTTATATAGGGTGGCCCATAACTACTTGCAGTTTGGGTGAAATATATTCGGTATTGGTGGATTTATGGTTAAGTAGGGTGGTTCAAACAAGTTAGAAATTTTTTTATATAGGATAACCCATATGTTTCATAAGTTATTTCTTTTTGCGATTGCTTGAACATTTCGTACGCGGGTGAAACCGCGGGTAACGGCTAGTCTATATACTATTGTAAAATTGTAGTTGTCTGTTTGTTTGTTTGTTACCTCATCACCTAAGAACTACTGAACTGATTTTGATGAATCTTTTTTTATTGCAAAGCCTACAGTCTGACTTAAAATCTGGTAGATATTTTATCTCCCTAAATTGGCAGAAACGGTAGATATAGCGAAAAAACTTCTACCATGTTTGGTAAAAGAATTACTCAATTGGTTCCACGGCACGCACAAAATATTAGATACTGGCATCAGATTAGCTTTTATTCAAAATTCGGAATGTGCCAATGTAATATGTTTGGATTTAAAATAATCAATTGATATAACAAGCGTAAATGTAATTATACCGGGTGTTCTGTATATAGGAAACTTAGTACAGAGTAGAATAACATGGATTTAAAAAATCTAAAAAATAGTTATATTGGGTGTCCTATATATATATATATATATATTTACAATGTGGTTGAAGTAAATGGGAGTGCAAATAAAATTGTTATATAGGGTGGCCAATAAGCAGTTGCAGTTTGGGTGTTCAAATAAAAGTTTGGTGTTAGAGTGGAAAAGTTTGTTTTTTACATTTGTGACACACCAAGGGTTCCACAGGTATTTCCATTAGGGTGGATCAAAAAAATTGTTAAATATGGTAGACCATGAACAGTTGCATTCTACTATATGGAATATCTGAAATATGGGGAGAAGCAAGATTATAGTTTTAGAGTGTGTTTAACACAATGTTAGAAAAAGTTGCATATAAAGGGTGATTAAAATCTAGGGTAAAGAAAAATTATACTTTAAAAGGTGGTTCCAAAAATATCTGAAATAATTGTTATACAGCGTAGACCATAAGCAGTTGCATAACTGAAATATAGGGTAGATAAGAGTTATAGTCAGGTGTTTAAAAAGTTATATTGGGTGACAAATAAACAGCAACATATAGAGGATGGTTGCAATATAGGGTGAAGTAGACTTACAGTTATTAAAAAAAGTCGAATAAAACAGTTATATAGGGTGAGCCATAAGTACTTGCAGGTTGGGTGAAATATATTCGGGATTGATGGACATTCTGTACGAGGGTGGAACCGCGGGTAACGGCTAGTACTATTATAAAATTGTAAGTTTGTCTTTTGTTTGTTTGTTAGGGCATCACGTAAGACTTGATTTTGCTGAACGTTTTTTTGTTGCACAGCCTATAGTTTGACTTAAAATCTGGTATCCATTTTATCTCCCTACATTGCCAGAAACGATATATATAGCGAAAAAACTTCTACCATGTTGGGTAACAAATTATTCTATTGGTTCCATCGCATGCACAAAATATTAGATAATTGCATCAGCCTAGCTTTTATTCAAAATTCGAATATGCCAATGTAAAGTTTCGATAAAAAAAATCGACTGATATATCAAGCGTAATTGTAAAGGGTGTTCAATATATAGGATAGGTGAAACATAGAGCGGAACAGATTTACATAGGTTTAAGAAATCTTAAAAAAGTGATATTAGGTGGACCTTAAACAGCTGCATATATACAATTTGGTTGAAATAAGGGGGTAGTGGAATTAGTTATACGGGGTGGTTCAAAAGAGTTGAACTGGGTGGGTCACAAATAGTTGTATATACCAGGCAGTTGAAAAACGGGTGGAGAAGAATTATATTTGTACACGGTGGATAACAAAATTATATAATCTTTGGCTCGTAAATAAATAAGGATACATTTATAAATCTCTTAAAAATCTTAAAAAAATGTGTTATGTAAGCAGTTAGGATATTTGAATTATCTTCTTGAGTAATAGTTATGAAACGCGTTGAAAAGATGTTAGAAGCAGTTGTTTATAAAGTGTTGTTGAAATATAAGATGGAGTGGAGTTATAGTTTATAGGGTGGTTAAAAAAAATGTTTAATGTCCACAAATAGTTGCTTTATAGGATGGTTGAAATATGTGTCGTAGTATAATTACAGTTATACAGGTCGGTTTAAAATATACCACAAAGAAGCTGTTTGATATATAGGTTGAAATATAGGGTGGAGTAGAATTCTAAGTATAGAGAGTGGTACAAAACTGTTATATTGTCTGGCTTATAAGAAGTTACATATACAAGGTTGTTGAGTAGAATTATCATTATACAGGGTGGGTAAAAATGATAGAAAAATTTTGTTTTATAGAGTAGAACATGAGCAGTTGGGGCGAAGTAAAATATTAGAAAAATTTTTGAAATAGCTTAGCCCATAATCAGTTGCACAGATAGGATAGTTGAAAAATAGGGTGGAGTAGAGGTATAGTGAATTATTTAAAATATAGTATATTGGGTAAACAATAAGGAGATGCATATACAGGGTGGTTGAAATATTTTGTAAAGTAAAATTGTGGTTATACGGGATGGTTCATGATAGACAAATAATTTATAATGGTTGACTAATTGGCAGCAGTATAAACATGATGATTTAAACATAGATAGAAGTAGGGTTGTAGTTGAGAACGGAGGTTTTCGCGGCCAGAGTCATAGCTGATTCTGCTTTTTCCGGATTTGGACCGCGTAATTTTTTCGAATTTATTTATATACCTAAACCGGGATATAAACAAAGTTTTCCGACGTTTCGCCCACACTTATAAGGGACTTTTTCAACGATGAGACAAAAAACAAAACAAATGTTACTTACCTTGCGGCGACTCCATTCATTTCATCTTTTTCTCACGAACACTTCAAAACTTCACTTTTTATTCAACTTCAGCTTGTATTGTTATTTTCTAAAACAGATTCTGGTTTATATTTATAGTATGGTAATCTTACCGACTGTGATAATTCAAGTTTCAGTGCTAGTTCCTGGTGAAGTATTTTTGCCACAACATCGTGTCGTTCTTTGTATTCAGTTGCAGCGAACGCTTGACAACCTCCTGTGATATGCTGGATAGATTCAGATGTGTGGCAACCGTACCTGCATCTGTCGTTAATAGAAGGGTCTTTAACGATGTACTTTAAATAATTCTTAGTTGGAATTACTTGATCTTGGATTGCCAATATAAAGCCTCCCGTTTCAGGAAACATATGACCAGAGATCAACCAGTAGTTCGACGCTGCACTGTCGACATAATCTTGGTTGACGTCATTTATATGTCTTCGATGAAGGGTCTTTCCATTTCAGCAATTTCTGATCAGTGGTCTGGTGGTGTAAATGAACGTGTTGTTGTGTTAGTCGCAGTGGTGTTGAGTTATCAACCTGGCACATGACTCTCTGCAGATCAGAAAATTCTGTGAGTTTCTGGAAATGACTACGCAAAATAGAACTTTGTTGATCTAATAGTTTGCTTGGATCTGCCAATCCTCTTCTTCCTTCATACCGTGGCAAAGTTGACAGTTCGACAGAGCTCTTTGGACGGTGATTTAGAGCTTTTGTTAGTAAAACTCGAACTTTTCGTTGTAATTGTTCAATGTGAGTCTTGCATCAATTAACTATACCGAAAGAGTAACAGCACTGAACACGCATAGATGTTAATAGTCTGAAACAGATTTTTACTGTTTAGTTTGGTTTTCAACAGTCGTCTTACGCTGCTATAAAACTCTGCTGTTTAGTCCTTTTTCATGGTCAAGTGATCAATACGTTGAGCCTGCTTTATTCCAAGGTATTTATAAGAATGATCTTCCCCCATAGATTCAATTGAGGTGCCATCTCCCATCTCGTTGTTCCACTGCTGTATTTATAATTCGGTATTTGTCTATGCCAAATTTCATATGGATGTCATTAGAGAACCCTTCTACTATTTCAAGCATAGCATGCAGCTGCTGTTTCATAGCTGTCATTAACTTTAAGTCGTCCATGTATAACAAATGGACTGAACCCAAAATTAGTCGAGTTGAGTTTGTTTGAGAGTGGGTTCATGGCAAGGCTGAACCATAGTGGGTTAAGAGGTCTCCCTAAAATATACCCCTTCAGATTGGCATGAGGTCAGTTTGTATCGAACAGTAGGCTTCCTTCAGTGAGATTTTGGTTTGCCAGGTGGACATGGCATACTCTAAAAAGTTAGTATTACAATTATTCACTTTATAGAGTTTCAGTACCTTAATGAGCCAATCATGTGGAACTGAATCAAAGACCTTTTTGTAGTTCACATGTGCCATATAGAGATTTCGGCGTTTGGCGTAGGCTTGACTGCATTACAAATTCATCGAAGACATTTTCGAAGAAGACCCAAATTTCACTACTGACACTCTAAACGTTCTAGCCAGTAAAACTGTAAGGCATAGAAAATATTTAATTGTCCCTTTACTCTTTGATCTTGGAACAGTTTTCTCAGATCTCTTTAACGTCCTTTATAACAACCAAGATCAGTTCGACGAATTCGAAACTTTTTGTATTGAAAACATACTTGCAGACAAAGACGTAAAACTTAAAATTTGTCAAAATATTGTGACGACTCCTTCACAAGACGAAATTCCCGTTATACTGCAGGAGTACCACTGCGGCAAAAATTTGGACTTAATGAGACCATCGGACGCATTAAGAAAAAGTATAATTGGACTGGACTAATCAAAAGTGTAAATCAATTTATTAAGTCCTGTGAAACTTGTCAAAAGGTAAAGTTCTGTAGAAAAAACTTAAGGGCTCCTTTTGTCATAACTGAAGCACCTGAAACTCCCCTCGAACATATCAACATTGATATTTCCGATTATCCCACTAGAAACTACGCACTGACTATTAGGGATGAACTCACCAAATTTACTCATGCCTACCCTTTTGGTGACAAAACAGCTAAAACTGTAGTAAACACCCTCCTAATATTTTTCAAACATTACAGTACACCTCTTCGCATCCATTGTGACTTGGGCGTGAATTTGATAACACTCTAATAAGGGACCTGTACGAACTATATGACATAAAACTATCCTTTTCAAGCGTCCACTATCCCGAATTAAACGGTTCTACCGAAAGGTTTCATGCGATTTTAGCGGAAATGATAACGGCAAATACAGCTGAACATCAGGACAAACATCCATTCAACGTCCTCCCTTACGCAGTTATCTCCTACAACACTAAAAACAAGCGGTCACGCCCTACCAACTTATTTTCGGGCACACTTCTAGTAGGCCCCCGGAAACAATTTACGACCAAGAAAAACTCATTTCTAAATACGTTAGGGACCTTAACAACAGAATGAACTACTATTATAGATATGCCCGCGCAAAAACCGACCAACAAAAACAAAAATTTAAAGTTAGATATGAAAAAAAATGTTTCGACTAACCAACCAGAATACAAAGTAGGGGACAAAGTTTACGTGAAAGAGTCTCAGATTAAAAGCAAATCCGAAAACAAATTCAATGGACCTTTTGAAATTACCGCTATACTAAAAAACTCTGCCACAGTTATAAACTTACAGACTAACCAAATCAGTAAATTAATAAAACCATATTTTGAATGAATCCCTTCTTTTCAGATTCTGTGGACTGTTTTCAGTCGTGAACTTCCAACAATACTCTCTTACACCCGTTAACAATACAATAGGAGTTTTCTTCCATGAAGAAGACACACTTAAAATTTCAAACGACAAATGGACACTTCTTGTCTTCAAAGACCTCAACCCTTTCAGAAATGCTATTTCAAATAATGACGCTATATTAAACCGAATTTTAGAGACTATTAACGAAAACATAAGTAATACAAAATCATTTAACCCAAAAATACAGAAACATGTGAGCCTCTTGAAACAAATTTCTAAATCCGTTAACTCTAAATATACAGACATCTTCGCTGACACTCAAACTTACCCTACTAACAGGAGAAAACGCGGACTTATTAACGGACTGGATCAGTTTGGAAAGCTTTTTCAGGAAACTTAGACGAAACAGATGGTGAATACATAAATGACTGTATAACTAGCATTACTAAAAACCAACACCAAATTCAAGACTTAGCAAAAAAACAAATATCTGTAACAACTTCAGTATTTACGAGCCTTAACAACCCTTTACAAAAATTTCATTCTGAGGAGAAACTATTCTCGAATAACATTGAAAAAATAAGGAAGTCAATTTTATACATTTCAAATGATCTTGATTTTCATGAATTTCAAATCAATATCTTGGATCTGTGTGAAAGTTTAATGGAGAGTTACATATTTATCGAAAACACTCTCAATGACGTTTAACTGCAGTCTCTTTCGCCCGGTTGAAAATTTTACATAGTTCGATCATAACCCCAGTAGATTTGGTCGATTCCCTTCAAAAGATTTCTCAGTCACAATATGAAAATAATTTACCTCTTCCTATTTACAGTTCAAATGTTGCTCAGTACATTGATTTGATAGAATTGGAAGCTTTTCAAAACAACCCTAAAATCATTTTTCTACTTAAAATTCATTTAATTGATCCTGAGATTTACACCTTTTATCACCTTTTTCCTATCTCAATTTTGGATGATCCAACAGGGTTTCATCATATACTATCATTAAAGACAAAATTTATAGCGAGAGACAACGATTCGTTATTATACACATCTTTCGAAGACCTGGGTGACTGCAAGCCATCAACTAAACATCATAAGATTTAAATTCATATTGATTTTTATTCATTTTTGAAATATCGCTGTGTAATTGATTAAATTTTTCATGCCATAAACTAGTTTTGAAATGTTTTTATATTACTTAGTTATGCAGCTTGGGACAAATGACTTTAATTTTTCTATAATGCAGAAAAATTAAAGAAGTCAACCTAGAAGAGGTTACAGCACCATCAAACCCTAAGCCCAAAGGAAAGTTACACAGCCTTCTGAATCCAACCGACGATACCGAACTCCAGAACTTGACGTAAAAGTTGATGCTGTACCATCAATTTTTTTATATGCATGGGAGTTGTTATTTAAAATTATGCTATGAACTGAGAATTAACTTATATCGCAACGAAAATTCAACATTCCCTGCTCATATTACGGCGCCGCCGACATCCGTGAGAATTGCGGTGTCTACTATGCCTATTCAGCACTTATTATATTATATATTGTAAAACTCTCTTGTTTGTTATTCATTATTACTCAGAACTTTTTGTCAGTTATATTGCTATTTTTTTTGTTTCTATTTTAAAAGTTATAATTGTGTTTATTTAAATAAAAATATTTTTAAAAAAGTTAATTAATTGAAGTGTAATATAACATATATTTATATATATTCAGTTTTCTGTAATCCACGCAAAATTGGGTGGTGCCATGCTTCTTTTTAACTAGCACGACTGGAGCGGACCATGGGCTGATGGATGGCTCAATAACTCCACTTTTTACAAAGTCCATATTACTATGGACTCGATGTTTTCCTCGACTGCCTGTTGTTGCCCCAATCGTAGTCGCCTAGGTGGTATTCTGATGGGTTGAGCCTTCCCAGTATGTATTCGGTGCTGGATGATGTTGGTGCGACCGGTGGTTCCATCTTCCCAAATTTGCAGTGCTTTGTGATAAATTGCTTGGCGTTCTTCTGTTCCTCTGGTGACAGGTGTGTCAAATGGTCAGCAAACTGTTTTAGGAACTCTTTACTGGGCCCTGTCTCCTTCGCCGATGTTTGGTAGCCTTCTTCGCAATTGTTGATGGTCTCGACTGGCTCGAAACAAGCTATCTCTTGACCATTGGCAATTCTGATGTCGTTGTTGGACAAATTCAGGACTCTAATTGGTATATCTCGTCCGGTTTTAACTATAGCCCGTCCAATTAAGTAGTCATGAGCTGAGTGTACGGGCTCCACCATTCCAACGTAGCCCCCAGGATTGCTTGCTAGCTGCCGATAAATAATCTGTTCCGTTCGACCGGGAATTCTGGCTGGAGATTTTGCTACAATTTTTATGGAGGTCGATGAGCTGTTAACGGGCGGTGTCAATACAAATTCCTCATTTAGGAACCGAAGAACATAATATGTCGGGTCGAACATAAATCCATGCTGGCTAATTAGGTCCATACCCAGTATAAAATCGTCCTCAGTATTCGCTACCAGGACCCTATGCCGGATCATGTTGTCCCCTATCTGTAGCACGACATCTGCCTCACCCTGTATTGGACATGGACTCCCCGGTGACTGTTTTGAGCTGGATGTTGTTAGCTAGCCGGATTTCCGAAGCCCCCAAGACCCTGGACTTGGCAATGGACACAGCGGCGCCGGTGTCGATGGTGATGGTAATTGCTCGGTCATTGATGGTGCCCCTGATGACTAGGCTGCTGCTTTATCGGCAAAATCCCCGGATGGATACTGTCCTGGAGGCTGGTGGAGGGTTAGTCAGCATTCGCCCCCTTATGCTGACTGATTGGAGTTTCCCTGGTTGGTGAGGTTGTTGTTTTGGCTACTTCTGGTTGGTGATCATTCAGGTAGCCTCACTCTGCAGTTACGTTGTAAGTGTCCTGTCCGTCCACACCGGTAGCATGAGCCTCTGTGGTCAGTTCTTTGTGATCGTTCTAGAAGTTTATGGATTCCGGACAACCCTGCCTGGAGGGATGGTTCTGATTCGTCTTGGCTGAAGGAAATTGCACGCACTCTTGGTTTGGACATGTTCATGGCTGCTTCTACTTCCAGGCCCAAAGTAAAGCTTTATTACTTTTCTTGACTTAGTCTAAGATTTCGTTGTACTTCCACATCTCTGATACCGTTTAGGAAACTCTGTGTGGCCAATTGATCTTTGGTTTCCTCTGGCAGGTCTGAGTAGGACAAGTGCACTAAACGTCTTACCTCTGCTTCGAATTCTTGAAGGCTTTCTCCGGATTTTTGCGTTTTCCCACTTAGTTGAACCTGATATACTTGGCTCAGGGATTAATTGTCGTATCTCTTGTCCAAGATGGCGATGATCTTGTCAAAATTGCCTTGTTCATCGACTGGAATGCTTTGGAGGAGTTCTAAGGCCGGACCTCTTAAGGAAATTACAAGAGAGGTAGATTTTTCTTGGTTATCCCATGCATTAGCTGTAGCCACTGCTTCAAATTGCCGTTTATACATGGGCCAAGATGAGCTGCTATCAAATGTGGGTGGTTTACTAAAGGAACCTTTGGTACTCACGGTGTGCTGGTATTTCCCTCTCTGCAAGTCTGGTAATTGATTAATTTCGGTTTCCACTTTGTTTTGGATGGCACTGATTTTATCTTGTACTTCACTTTGTACTGTGTTTTTAATGGAACTGATTTCAAATTTCACCTACCTGGCTCTGGATGGAATGCATGTCATCTACTTTGATTTCAAGAGTCTCCACATTACTTTTTTGGATCTTTATGTCGTCGTTTATTTCTTTTATGTGTGATTCCACTATTTGTATTCTTTCATTAACTGTTGCATTAACTTGCGATACTATTTGCGTTAAAAAGACAAATTTTTCAATTTGTCTTTTTTCTTCAGTTTGACCTTATTTTAACTCCATTTTTTCTGTTTTTTCTTCAAATTTCGAGAATAATCCCTCAATTAAATTGTGTTGTTTACTTTGCATCGTGGAAACTAGATTTTGCTGTTCGCTTTTCATCGTAGTGACAAGATTTTCTAATTCTATTTTACGTTTTTCATCAAAAGATTTTACTAAACTTTGTGGAATTTTTTCTTGATGTTGTTTCTCCTCCTTCTTGTCACGTTTTTCCAGGATCTGAGCTATTTGTTCGTCTAGCCCATCTGTAATCTGTTTGAATATTTTTTTGGTAGTCTCGTCAATTTTTTTCTTTTTCCATACTTCGGGTTTCCATAAATCAAATTGCGATTTTAACTTCACTTGATCCTTCACTTCTGATCACCAAATTTGTCATATACTCCGTGGGTTCAATTAAAATTTAAAAAGTAATATTCACTACCACTTTTCTAGAAAGTTTAATATATACAACAGCTGATTCGAATATCACAATAACAATTCTACATAAGCTCTTCGCTTCAGTAACTAACTGCCGCGATTATGGGTCGCTCCTTTTAAAACCAGCATCGAAAACTCTCGTACAATCCATAATCAATTCTACAGCTGCCGAGCCATTTCGAGATCAATTTTTTGTCCTAAAAGCGATCGATGTCGTACTGGAATGAAACCAGGGCCGGCTTAGGGAAATTTCGTTACAATATATATATATATATATATATATATATATATATATATATATATATATATATATATATTTGAAAACAAGTTGGCACGGACGGAACTATGTGTAGCTCTCTTGATGGTCCGGGTGTTCGTCCGTTGAAAGTTTTGTCCCTGTAAAGGAACGGTCGCCTGACGTTTCGCCAAAATCTCACTTGGCATTTTCATAAGGCTTTTCCTCTTCTTCCAACATGAAGGGTGGCTGCAGGTTCGGACCTTTCCGGACTACTTCGTATCCGAGATCGTCGGCTAGGTCGTTCTCCGCTTGGTCTGCTCTCCGTGGCGTCTGAAGTGGAAGTGAGCTCTGATATGTGCGCGCCGCTATTTATGCTATCTCCCGAGTCCTCTCCTATTTCTTTGCCCCGCCTCCGATTGTGTTGAGGAGGCGGTGCCGTTTGTTTTGATTGGGTGACACCATTGCGTTGTCGCAAATTGTACCGATGACGTGGTTCTGTTTGTACCGATGGCGGCCGCAGATGTTCGTTGGAAGAGTGGGCGTCCTGATAGTTAGCTACGAGTGACTGAATGCAACGTTGTGGTATTGTTGCGCTCTCTTTTAATTTGTTTTTCTTTTCCCGTAAGATGTTCTTCCAGGCTTGATGCAGGTGTAGAGCTTCATTACGGTTATTGGTTTCTCCTTCCTTTTCAATTTCTATAGCTTCCCTAATTGTTCTTCTTTTGAAGTTGTTTTCTGTTGCCAGATGCTTAGAGCCCTCCAAAGTTGATTCTATGTCCTGTTTGCTGTTAATGTTGGAACAGGGCCGAGGTTGTGGTCTTGTTTCGTATGCTGAGTTTGTGCTCTTCGATTCGGGCTTCGATCCTACGGTTTGTTTGACCTACATATGCTTGCTCGCATCCGCCGTAAGGTATCTTGTTGACTCCGTGACTCTCTAGTGGACGTTGGTCTTTGGGATTGCCTATAATGCATTTTATCGTCTTATGAGGTTTGTAGGAAGTTTTGATGTTGCTTTTCCTAAGGATTCTTCCGATCCGGTCTGTCACTCCTTGTATGTACGGAAGGGTGGTCGCTGCCTTTGGGGGGTCTTGTTGGGTTTCTTCGTGCCTTGGTAGTTCTTGTTGATTCAGGGCTCGTCGTATCTTCTTCCATCTCCATGGTGAATTGGATCCTTTCGTGTAGAGAGTTTGCCAGGTGTAGGAAATTGCTGAGTTCCCATGAGGCCACACTATCAAGATATCGTCTACGTATCGTAGCCAGACTTTTGGTTTCAGGGGGGCTGTGTTTAAAAGGGCCGTTTCGAAATAAGACATGAAGAGGTTTGCCACCGCTGGTGAGAGCGCCGAGCCCATAGGTGCACCGTCGACCTGTCTATAAAGTTGCCTGTCAAAGGAGAAATATGTGTTTTTGAGGCAATGTTCCGCGAGTTGTATGATGTGCGCAGGAAGGTCTTCATTCATGGCAATTTGGTCCAAGGCTTCGTCGACGGGGATGCTTGGGTAAAGCGATTTGACGTCGAGACTTGCGAGGCGGTATTCTTCTTGTAAGTTTAGGTCCCCTATTGTTATGAGAAGATGTTCGGAATTTTTTACGTAGGATACATAGATAGAAAGAACAATTAGGAAAGCTATAGAAATTGAAAAGGAAGGAGAAATCAATAACCATAACGAAGCTCTACACCTGCATCAAGCCTGGAAGAACATCTTACGGGAAAAGAAAAACAAATTAAAAGAGAGCGCAACAATACCACAACGTTGCATTCCGTCACTCGTAGCTAACTATCAGGACGCCCACCCTTCCAACGAACATCTGCGGCCGCCATTGGTATAAACAGAACCACGTCATTGGTACAATTTGCGACAACGCAATGGTGTCACCCAATCAAAACAAACGGCACCGCCCCCTCAACACAATCGGAGGCGGGGCAAAGAAATAGGAGGGGACTCGTAAGATAGCATAAATAGCGGCGCGCATTTTGTTCTATTTTTCGGTCGAGTAGCATCCCCCACCACGCGTCACTGCTCACTGGTTCATGGGCTAAACAAGTCCGAACCTTTCATTAAGTCGAGTTCAACTACTGTTTGAGCTGTGGAGTTATTAGCTACCGTTTTGTTGGTTAGGTATTACAAAAATGTCGTTTCTTTGGAATGAAGAAACAACTTTAAAATGTGTTTCAAATATCTGGAATATATGCATATGGAATATTAAGTTGCAGGTTGTTCAACTTGCAAAATACACTAAACTTGTATACTGCACTCGACCTCAGTACGGACATTTTTGGGGCAGTAATCATTGGAATAACTCGCCACTCGACTAAACTACTAGCGTAGTCTGAATTAGCCTTAAGAAAGATAAAACAAGGTGGTAAGAAAACCACTTTTAAAATTGAGAGGTTAGGTTAGGTTAGAAATTCATTGAATCTCCAGAATTTTTTTAAGTACAAATTTTAATTTATGGGAGTTATTTCCTAAATAATTTATTGTTATTATTATGAGCATAAGCAATTTAGTCAATATAATTGTGACTTATTAATTTTTTGAAAGTAACCAAGACTATTGAAATAATTTGGAAACCTATGTATCTATTTTAAGATCTTAAAAATGTTCCAGGTCGGGTGTTTTGAAAGAAGAATATAATCGGTTACAACAGGAAATGCAAAAAGCACAAGAAGAAATTAATTTTGCATATCAAAAAAAGAAAGGAATTAATGCTGAAAAGAAAGAAGCACGACTTGAGAAAGAAGAAGCAGACAAATATGCTAGGTTAAAAGATGATTTGGTTAGTCAAGTAAATCTTTCTTGAGGAAAATATGATAATCAGCATAATTCTTTTATTGAATTTTAAAAAATCTTCCTTATTAAAGATATTAATAGAATCTTAATTAGGTATAAAATATATATTCACTGCTTTTTTAGAATGAGAAATTGGTGGAACATCAACTTTTTAAATTATTTCACAATGAACGTGAAATGAAAAATTTTGAACAAGAACTTAAGTCTAAACAGAAAGAAGTTGAAAAAATTGAGAAAAAGAAAGAAAAATTAGAAGATGTATTTAAGGAAAAAAAGAAAGAACAAGGAAAACACAATAGAGAGTTAGCAAAAATTGAGCAAGATATACGAGAAGTTGAAGTCGAGGTGTCTAAGAAAAGGCCGCAGTTCATAAAGGCTAAAGAAAGAGTTACCCACATGCAAAAAAAACTTGAAGGTGCAATTAAAACTCTAGAACAAGCACGCAAAGCTCATGAGGCACATATGTTGGATATTAAAAAATTAGAAGATGAACTTGAGGCAGTTGAAAAGAAAAAAGATGAGTATGAAACTCAGATTGCTGGGGAATCCCAGAGTCAAGGTAGAGATGTCCATTTGGAAGACGCCCAGGTAGATATATATATTTGTATGTGTATTCTTTTCAATTCAAATATGTTTATGTTCAAGGTTAGAGAGTATCATAGATTGAAAGAAGAAGCTGCTAAAAGGTCCGCAAGGTATATGCAAGAACTAGATTCTGTTAATCGGGAACAGAAAGCAGATCAAGATCGCTTGGATAACGTTTCTAGAATGAGAACTGACGCTGAGACCAAACATCGTCAAAAATTGCATGAAAAAGAAGAGATGGAAAAGCGGATAGAAAAGTTAGCTGACCATATTAAGTGCGTACTTTATATATCTATACTATTATAAAATTGTAAGTTTGTCTGTTTGTTTGGGCATCGCTTAAGAACTGCTGAACTGATTTTGCTGAATCTTTTTTTGTTGTTCTATCCTGTTGGATAACACAATTACTCTATTGGTTCCATCGCAAGCACCAAATATTCGATACTTGAATCAAAATTCGGAATATGCCAATGTAACATGTTTTGATTAAAAAAAAGGATTTAAAAATTTAAAGAAAGTTATATAAGCAGCTACATGTAGACAAATGTGGTTAAAATAAGGGGGAGTGGAAATAGTTATACGGGGTGGTTGAAAAAACTTATATTGGGTGGGCCATAAATAGTTGCTTATACCAGGTGGTTCATAAACGGCCGGAGTAGAATTATATTTATATAGGGGGGATAACAAATTGATATATTGTTTGGCTCATAAGTAGTTGTATATACAATATGATTGAAATAAGCGTATAATATTTATACAGGGTGGATCTTTTTTTTTGAAAAAAATGTGTTATGTAAGCACTTAGTATCTTTGCATTATGTTCTTGAATTATTATTGTTATGAAATGGGTTGAAAAAATTTTAGAAGTTCTTTATATAGGGTGGTTGAAATCTGAGTTCGAGTGAAATTATAGTTTATAGTGTGGTGAAAAAATTATTTTATATCCACAAGTAGTTGCATATTATATAGGATGGTTGAAATATGTAGCGGAGTATAATTAAAGCTGTACAGGTGGGTTTAAAAAATAAAAAAATGTTATGATCTACAAGGTGTTCCATTTACCGGATGGTTGAAATACAGGTTGGAGTAGAATTTTAAGGATACATGGTGGTACAAAAATATTATATTAGGTGGCAAATAAGTAGTTGCATATACAAGGTTGTTGAAATATAGGGTGGCTTTGAATTATAATTATACAGGGAGGGTAATAAATGGTAGAAATTATTTGTAATATAGCATTTGCATATATGCAGTACCTGAGATATGGGACACAGTAAAGTTATATTTACTCAGTTTGAATCAGATTTAGAAAAACTTGCAAATGAAGGGTGCTTTAAATAAGTGTAGAGAGAAATTATACTTTATAATGTGGTTAAAAAAATATGAGGAAAAATTGTGAATTAGAGTGGCCCATAATCAGTTGCACATATAGGATAGTTGAAATATAGGATGGAGAAGTGTTACAATTAAGTGTTTAAAAAATGTTATATGGGTTAACCAATACGCAGCGTATACAGGGTAATTGTAATAAATACAAGGTGATTAAAAAAAAAAGTTGAACGAAATTATTATATAGGATGCCCCATAAGCAGTGGCAGTTTGGGTGAAATATATTGGGCATTGATGGTTTTATAGTTATACAGGGAGGTATAAAAAATGTTTTACAGGGTGGCTGATAAATAGTTGCGTATGTTGAAATAGAGTGTGGAGTAGAATTATAATTAAACAGGTTGAATAAAAATTTTGTGTAGGATAGAACATTAGCTGTTGCATATATGCAATATCTGAAACGTATATCGAATTAAATGTTAGTTATACAGTGTGATTAAAACAATCTTAGAAAAACTTGCATATACGGGTGGTTGAAATATAAGGTGGTGACAAATTATACTTTCCAGGGTGGTTAAAAAATGGTTATATAGTAGTCCATAAGCAGTTGCGTAGATAAGATAGTGAGTAGAGCAGAGTTATAGTTAAATGTTTAAAAAATGTTATATTTGGTGAACATGCAGGCTGGTTGAAGTATTTTGTAGAGTAAAGTTATGGTTATACAGGATGGTTAAAAAATAAGTTATAATGTTTGACTGCTTGGCAGCAGTATATACAGGATGATTTTAATGTAGATGGAATTAGTTATAGTTATTCAAGGCTCTTAAAAAAATGATTAAAATTGTGATATATTGTGGCCAAAAAGCAGTTGCAGTTTGGATGAGTGATACACCAAGGGTTCACAGGCATTTCCATTAGGGTGGATCAAAAAGGTTAAAAAAATTGTTATATAGGGCATGAACAGTTGCATCCTCCTACATGGAATACCTAAAACATAGGGCGAATCAAGAATATAGTTTTAGAGTGTGATTAACACAATGTTAGAAAAAGTTGTATATAAAGGGTGATTAAAATATAGCGTGGAGAGAAAATGTACTCTACAATTTGGCTCAAAAAATATCAGAAATAATTGTTATATAGCGTAAACCATAAGCAGTTGCATAGTTGAAATATTGGGTGGAGTAGAGTTATAGCAGGTGTTGAAAAAAGTTATATTGGGTGACAAATAAACAGCAGTATATACAGATGGTTGCACTATATATAGAGTTACAGTTATAGAAGGTGATTCAAAAAAATGTCAAATAAAATTGTTATATAGGGTGGCCCATAAGCACTTGTAGTTTGGGTGAAATATATTCGGGATTGGTGGATTTATCGGTAAGTAGTGTGTTTAAAAAAATTTGGAAAAATTGTTATATAGGATAACCTATATGTTTAATAAGTTATTTATTTTTGCAAAAGCTTGTACATTCCGTATGCGGGTGAAACCGTGGATAACGGCTAGTACTATTCTAAATTTGTCTGTTTGTTTGTTTGTTCGGGCATCACGTAAGAACTACTGATCTGATTTTGCTTAATGTTTTTTTGTTGCAAAGCCTATAGTTTGACTTAAAATCTGGTGTATATTTTATCTCCCTAAATTAACAGAAACGGTAGATATAGCGAAAAAACTTCTAGTATGTTGGATAACATAATTATTCCACCGCAAGCACCAAATATTAGATACTTAAATCAGCCTAGCTTTTATTCAAAATTCGGAATATGCCATGTAACGTTTCGATTTAAAAAAAATCAAGTGATATATCAACCGTAATTTTACAGGGTGTTCTATATATAGGGAACTTAGTGCTGAGTAAAATGACGTGGATTTAAAAATCTAAAAAAAGTTATATTAGATGTACCATAAGCAGCTGCATATATTACAATGCTGAAATAAGGGGGAGTGGAATTACTTAAACGGGAACTGTTTTAGAGCTTCGTCTGGACAACACGTTATACAAAAAATAGCAACGTAATGTTCATTGATTGAGCAAACAAAAAATGCGGGTTTAACAAACAAATGATGCGCTTTTGTTAACACAAAAGAAACAAATGGAAGCGGTTTAGCGGTTGTTACGACCGGAACTATAACTCGTGAAATCGTAACACAATAACAACAAAAAGCGGCCGTCTTAAGACGGAATCAAAAAAACGTCCGAATAGCTCGAAAGTCAATACACGAATCACGAATACTGTCTTTATTTTACACGCAAAAAACACTTAAAAGTAGCATTAGCGCGATGGAAGGTTTTGCAAAAGGTGCAAAAGTTTAAAAATCAATGAAGTAATTCAATCAAATTTAAACAATACACTAAACAAATAGCGGGAACGCAACACAAACGAAATTCTGTCGATTTAGTCAAATCAGTCTAGCTCCTTTGTTTTTGAAGTGTAAATATCAAAATTGAAGGGAATTGTATCCCGAATATGATTGTCATGTCCTCGTTTGCGTGACAGCTCTGGTTTTCGAGATATGACACAAACTTATCTTTTTTAAAATGGAAACCATAGTTGGCTATGATCTCAAAAAATCGGACATTTTTAGAGCTTTTCAACGGTATAATACTCGATATAGTTATTCATAAAAATAATCGAGTTATGGATGCTTTTCTCTCTTATTTTCACTGTTAACGTAGTTAGCCATGAAATAAATTGATTTATTAATAATTCCAAAAAACATTTTACGATTTTTTTATTAGGTTTATTAGATATAACGAAAAAACTAAATAAGTAGGTACTTACTAAAAAATTAAGAAATTAAAGTACATAATAATGGTTACAATTTATGTTCGAAAAGTCCACCATTGTTATTTAGACAAAAATTGCATCTTTTTAAGATCGACATTACCGCTTTCCTCACAGACCGCCTATCAATTTCTTCAATTGCTTGTAACACAGCCTCCCTTAGGTCACCAACTGTCTCATACTTTCTTTTGAATACTTTGTTGTTTAGCGCACCCCATAAATAGAAGTCTATAACTGTCAAATCGGGAGACCGGGGTGGCCATTCGCGTGGGCCATTTCTTCCTATCCAAGAGTTTGGATAGATATTATCTAAGTGTTGTCTTACTAATAACGAGTTATGAGCAGGTGCTCCATCATGTTGGAATCACTCAATTTCTAAACGAGTTCTCAAATTCAAATTATGCAACATGTCTTGAAAAGTGTATTGCAAGAAATGCAAGTAGCGCTTCCCAGTGAGTAATTCGTCATAGATAAAAGGCCCCAGAATAGTAGACCCTATGATACCACACCAAACATTCAAACCAAATTTTATCTGGGGTCGTCTTTTTTCTACATGGAGAGGCTTTTCTTTAGCCCAGATATGCTCATTGTGTCTATTGAACATACCGCAGTTAGTAAATCTAGTTTCATCTGACCATAACACCTTTAATGGAAACTGGATTGTCAAGGCACATGTCTCTAAACCATGTACAAAACAAAATAAGTCGATGTTCGTCACCAGCATGCAAAGTTTGAGAAACTGAAACTTTGTAAGGGTGGAACTTATGCGCTTTCAGTACCTTAACTACAGTTCGTTGAGATGTGCCAGCTTGTGCCGCAATCTCACGTGTTGATGTAGATGGATTTTGATTTACCATTGCCAAAACATTTATTTGTGCTGCTTCGTTAATTTGATTACGTTAATTTGGTGGTTTAGTAAAAGATCCATATCTGCGTAAACTATCGTAAAGCCTCTTAAATGTACATAGAGCAGGTTGACGACGATTAAAATATCTATGAAAGTATTCCTCAGCTGCACGAACTGAAGTTTTATGGCATATGATATAATATTCCACCATATTCAGTTTTTTTCGTTCGAATATTCCATTTTATCACTAAAACTTGTCAATGTCGACTGTCAGTTCAGCACTACTAATGAAATTACTCTCAAATGAGGAAACGTCAAAGTGAAAACAATCTTTTTCAGGACTACCTACGTTAAAAGTGAAAATAAGAGAGAAAAGCATTCATAACTCCGTTATTTTTATGACACTATATCGAGTATTATATCGTTGAAAAGTTCTAAAAATGTCCGATTTTTTGAAGTCATAGCCAACTATGGTTTCCATTCAAAAAAAGATAAGTTTGTGTCATATCTCGAAAACGAGAGATGTCACACAAACGAGGACATGACAATCATATTCGGGATACAATTCTCTTCAATTTTGATATTTACACTTTTATAAAATCGAAAACAAAGGAGCTAGAGGGTTTGACTAAATTCGACAGAATTTCGTTTTTTCCAAATAACGAGTAAGCCATGACTTTTTACAAAAATCCGAAAGTGTCATTAAATTGGGCATTTCTTGCAATACCAGTAAAACTGCAAATCTATCCCAATTTAACCATTGCTCTATCTTCGCTAGTTTCCGAGATCCCCATACTGATCATATAGTTAAAGTGTGATTCAAACAAGGTTAGAAAAAGTTGCAAATGATAAGTAGTTGCAAATACAAGGTGGTTGAAATAGAAGGTTGAGTGGATAACAATATTCTATCCTACAAAAAATTTGTATACAATTTTTTTGTAAGATAGAATATTATTGCACATATGCAATATCTGGAACGTAGATCGAGGTAAAATTATAGTTATACAGTGCGATTAAAACAATGTTAGGAAAAGTTGCATATACGGGTGGTTGAAATATAAGGTGCAGACAAATTATACTTTCTAGAGTGGTAAAAAAATGGTTATATAGTACGCCATAAGCAGTTGCGTAGATACGACAGTGAGTGGAGCAGAGTTATACTAAAGCGTTTAAACAATGGTATATTTGGTGGCCCTTAAGCAGATGAACATACAGAGTGATTGCAGTATTTTGTAAAGTAAAATTATGGTTATACAGGATGGTTCAAAAATAAGTTATAATGTTTGACGCATTGGCAGCATTCTATACAGGATGGTTTTAATTTAGATGTGCGTGCGTGTGTAATTCTCGTAGCCTTATACTTAAGCTTTTGATTACTCGAATACTAAGATTTTCAGTAGCGTGCGTGTTATATAGTGGCGGTTTGGCGCTTAACGGTTGGTACAGTGAATGGCTGCGTGTGTTTGGCGCTCAGTGGCCACGCCTCCCGCTTGCTGACTGGTTATTACCGGTTAAGTTGTTATAGGGCGGGGCCGGGCCGGCACGGCACGGTGTTTAATAGAATTTTCCAAGAATTCGATAAGTTCTGGATTTCATTGCGTGCTTTTAGTCTGTGAGGCCACTTTGCAATTTTCGTTGCCTCTCTTACGAGTCTCGATTTAGGGTATTCTATATTTGCCAATACTCTGAAAGTCTGTTCGGTGTGATGCCGTAGTGCCGTGTTTCGCAATGGATCTTGTTTTTTCTTGCTTTCTTATGGCGTTTGTGTGTTCATCACTTCTAGCTTGAATTCTTCTGTTAGTTTGCCCCACATAGGTTTTATGACAGTCTGCACATGGAATCTTGTACACTCTTTGTTGTTCTAAAGGGATCCTGGTCTCCGGACTCCTCATGTTCGGACTCCTCAACACCGTGCTTATTTTTCTGTCTGTATTGAAAATAGTATCGATATTGTGTCTGCGTAGAATTTTCGCAATACTGTCCGTTGTACCCTTGGCACACGGTAAATAACCCTTGTTGATTGGTGTCTCATCCTCCTCGTCTGTTCGTCTCGGTTTTGACCTTACGGCTCTTTCTATATTTCGGCCTGGAAATCCGTTTTGTGTCGGAGCTGTTTTTAAACTGCCCATTTCCTGTTTGATGTTATCCTGGTGAGTTAGTCTTTGTGATCTGGTTACTAAAGTCTTGACGACGGCTTTTAGTTAGGCTGGATGGTGATAAGAATCAGCATGTATCTGTTGGTTTGAGTTGCTTTCCTATATACTTTAAGGTCAAGGGTTTTATCTTCCTTCCTTTATCAGAACATCAAGGAATGACAATTGATTATTGGCTTCAACCTCCATGGTAAATTTTATTTGTGATTTATATGCAATTAAGGTGATCTAAAAATGTGTTGAATTGTTCCCTTCCATGAGGCCAAATCACAAAGGTATCATCCATATATTGTAACCATAAACTGGGTTTAAGACTTGCTGTTCTTAGTGTCAACTCTTCAAGGTTTTCCATAAAAACGTTTCCTATTACTGGCAAGAGTGGTGGTTCCGTAGGAGCTCCTTCCACTTGTTTGTATCGTTGGTTCTCGAAAACAAGAGAAGTGTTCTTCAGACAGTGCATTGTTAAGTCTACATTTTGTTGAGATGGTTTGTATTTTTCTATTGTGATATCTAAGGCTTCGTCGATAGGGATGTTGGTGAAAAGGGGCACTACGCCGAGGATTACATGAAGATAATCTGGTAGTAAGACCTTTTTGTTACGTATTTCAATGAAAAGTGTAGAATTTTTCACGTATGAGTCTGATGTGCTATATTTGCCAGTACTCTCGTATTCTCAAAGTCTATTCGGTGTGACGTCGTGGTGGCGTGTTCCGCAATGGATGTTGCATTTTTTTGCTTTCTTATGGCGTTCTGGTGTTCATCACGTCTGGGTTGATTTCTTCTGTTAGTTTGCCCCACATAGGTTTTGTGACAGTCTGCACATGGAATATTTGTTGTTCTAAGGGGACCGTCTTTTTCGGATTCCTCAACACCGTGCTGATTTTTCTGTCGGTCTTAAAAATAGTATCGATATTGTGTCCCCGTAGAATTCTCGCAATACTGTCGTGGTACCCTTGACATACGGTAAATAAGCCATGCTTATTGGTGTGTCATGCTCCTCGTCTGTTTGTCTCGGTTTTGAATTTAGGGCTCTTTATATATTTCGGTCTGTAAATCCGTTTTGTCACAGAGCCGTTTTGGACTGTCCATTTCCTGTTTCATGTTATCCTGGTCATTTAGTCTGTGTGATCTGGATGCTAAAGTCTTGATAATGGCTTGTAGTTGGACTGGGTGGTGATGAGAATTAACATGAAGATATCTTTTGGTGTGACTTGCTTTCCTATATACTTTATGGCCAAGGTTTCCATCTTCCTCCCTATTTATCAGAACATCAGGGAATTGCAATTGATTATTGACTTCAACCTCTATGGTAAATTTTATTTTGTGATTAATGCCATTAAGGTGATCTAACAATGTGTTGAGTTGTTCTTAGTGTTAACTCCTCAAGGTTCTCCATAAAGAGGTTTGTTATCACTGGCGAGAGTGGTGATCCCATTGGAGCTCCTTCTACTTGTTTGTATCGATGGTTCTAGTAAACAAAATAAGTGTTCATCAGATGTGCGTTGTTAAGTCTACAAGGTGTTGAGGTGGTTTGTATTTTTCTATTATCATATCCAAGGCTTCGTCGATAGGAATGTTGGTGAAAAGGGACACTACGTCAAAGCTTACAAGAAGACAATCTTGTTGTAAGACCGTTTTGCTAAGTATTTCAAAGAAGTTTTCCGAATATTTCAAGTAAAGGTCTGTCCCCTCTGCAAACGGTTGTTGGGCTCGGTATTTGGCTAGCTGTTGTGTTGGGGTTCCATTTGAGCTTACTATTGGCCTCAAAGGTGCACCTTTATGTACTTTTGGCAACCCATAGAATTTCGGACAAACTAACGGAATAATTCAAGTTAGACGTGATGAACACCAGAACGCCATAAGAAAGCAAGAAAACACAACTTCCATTGCGGAACACGACTAAGGACACGATATCGAATAGAAAGTATCGATACTGCACTCATGAGTAGTATCGAAAAAAAGTATCGTACTCGTAAAAGTATCGAAACAAAAGTATCGATACTTCATGGTATAGAGTACTTTTCTTAGAGCGTAATGCAACACAACCTTAGAGCACACACATTCTGGGGGTAGCCTGTAAAGCTCAAATATGGTGCCAAGGATAGAAAGAGAGGGCAATAGTGAGGGCAAGTGTCTATTTCACTCTATTGGGAACTGCAACTATCAATCGAGTGAAATAGTCTCTTTCCCTCTCTATTTTCCTCTCTATTGCCCTCTCTTTCTATACTGTCTCGATATTCGTGCATTGCATGCCACCTCCAGAAGGTGTATGCTCTAAGCACACAATTAGACGTCATGACTCAATGTCAGTTCAGGTTTAGTAGTAGTCTAGGCAGGAGCTTCGGTCCCGATAGCAAAATTATTCCGATACGTTTTTTTTGCTGATTGTTATGCAAAAAGGTCTCCTAAAAACATATCCGAAGGTTGCCAGCGGGTAACCTGGTCGAGAAATTGATTAAACAATTTTTTCACAAAAAAATCAACTGTTTTAGGTTTTTTGGGTGATTCTGAACAACAATGGTCTCTTGTGATTTTTCTCCAAACTAAAGCTTGTATTTAAAATTGTTTTTCCCCTCATTGTTCCACAAAACCATATTCCATATTTTTTTGGGCTCAAAAGTGATGTGCATATCGCGACTTCATCAATCGTCCTGTATATACTTTCTATTAACTATGCGAGGCCTCCGTATGTGCACTGATTTTATAGGGTTATTGCCATCTCCGAGCCTGGCAAAAATGTTATTGAGACATCAATCGTTTCGTATTCATATTTCATATTAGATATTGAACTAATTACAAACTGGAAGGGCGACTGCCGTCTCATGGCATTAAAATTGCTGTGTCGGGGCAACAGAAATAGAACGCATGAGCGTCAGGTATTTCTGTCTTTTTACACAGTATTATTATTAACGGTGTTTACATAGTATTTGGTAATTTAAAACTGAATAAATATCTAAAATTATTGTTAATTGGGTAGCTTTTGGGTATAAAAAAATTCAATCAAAGAACTCAAATGTCCAATATAATACATTAATTCTTTGATTGTTAAAGATCTCAATGGTTTTTTATGCATGGTAATTAGAAAATATTTTAATTATTGATTAAGGTCGAAAATGCTTAACTTAAAGATACTATGGTGCATAAAAATCTAAATCAGGAGTATTTTTTTAAATTGAAATTAAATGATTTGAATTCGTGTATTTAGACGTCAGCGATCAGAAACCAATTTCATACACAAATTGAGAGTAATAACTTTCTTTAATCCGTCATTAATCGCAATAAGTAAGACAGACAGAAATCCCTCCGAATAGTAGGTTGCATAAATTTTCATTTTGCCTCACTATATGAGATTCGGTTTCCGTTAAAGTTTATTTCTGCAGATTTAGTGGAAACAACAATTTCATAAGAAGTAGAAATCTATTCTTAGAGTTCTTGAAGTAAAATGAAATGTATTTTAGAAATCTAAAAATGTTTTTTTAATTTTTTTTCTGTAACATTTGAAAATTGTAACGGAAACAAACTGTAGTAGGAGCAACTTCAAATAGTTATTTGATAGAAAATCCTCACAAATGATGTAAAACCAAGAAATAATTCAGCATTTGAACGATACAAGAAATAACAAATATATACAGTAATTTACCATGACTCCAGACTTTTGTTGAAACGTCTTCACAACAGATACACTATACAGGGCTTTCTTTTCAAGAGTAGCCACCCTAAATAGCTACCCAGATGAATTCCTGGAAACCACCTGATACATTTAATACCCGC
Source organism: Octodonta nipae (assembly GCA_034190945.1). Lineage (NCBI taxonomy): Eukaryota > Metazoa > Arthropoda > Insecta > Coleoptera > Chrysomelidae > Octodonta > Octodonta nipae. The sequence continues at coordinate 138,888,282 of CM067216.1, forward strand.
GAAGACTTAAAAACATACATATTATATGTATATACTATATATACAAAAAAACATATTAATTTATATTTACGCCGGGCACATTTTACACGTATCAGTCACCCTGCAGTTTCAACCTCTAAGCGGGGGTAAATATCACTTTTACAAATTTAAATACAAAGGGGTATTATGTGATACTTCTTTTTTTAAAGATCTCTTTTTTGCCAAACTTTTGACACATCATTTTTTTAAATCACATTATTTTTTAGAGTAATGACTTCGAAAACGTAAAAATTAAATTTTTAAAATAATTGCCAATTACACCAAAATTGGATTAGCGCGGTTTTACGGTCTCTGATCACGAATCCGAGGTCAGATTTGCAAAAATTCAAAATGGCGCAACCAAAATGGCGAATGAAAATTTAAAAAATCAAATCACCAAACTTCTTATAAGGGGGTTTTTAGGTTCGTTGATCACGAATCTGATTGACAAAATATAAGATGGGGGACCCAATATGGACGATGAAAATAACCCACGAGACAAATAATTTCGTCTGCCGTCTTGAATTTTGTAAGTTTCGGGCTCATGATCAGACACCCCAAAAACCCCTTTATACTAATTTTGACGTGTATAGGTTGATTTAAAAAAAATCATCCTCTCTCTGATCTCGGATTCGTGATTAGAGACCCTAGAGACCACCCTAAACCAATTTTGGTGTAATTGGTCATTACTCTGTAAATAATTTGGTCAAGTACGAATTGGACTCGCAAAATAAGGGTTCCGTACCACCTTCAAGATTTGATACAATGTAGGTGAATCAAAGTATATCTTTTTCTAATATTGCAGTTTCCGACAAGCAGAGAATGAGTGCATTTTCTTATATTTACCCTAATATATTTTAAAGGAAGCGTTTTAAATTTATAAAAAATATACACTTATATTTGCCATTTATTTTTTTTATTTTATCTACTACCTGATTCGCTTGATTTTTATAAAAATATGTATTTAATTTTCTAATTTGACTCCAAAAATTGATATTGAATTTTATTTCACTAGTAAACTGTCATGGAAGCTGTTTATAATCTACTGTCTGAATTTTAGGCTCTGTAGATTGGAAAATAGTGTAGTGGCAAATAGGTCAAGTTTTAAATAATAAATTATTAAATTTTTTAGACAAATTATTTAAAAATACAAATAAAACACAATTCATTTTAAAAATATGAAAAAATATATATTTGTATTCCTCATAATGAGCCCTTTCATTTGATGTATTGCATTATTAGGGCAATCTCCTTATTTTTCCTGTAAAGTTCAAGTAAGCCCATATAAGCCTAATTTTTTTCTTATAGATCGGAAATAAAACGGAGGAATGAGTAATTTTCTTATATTTTTGTTAATATCCCTCAAACAAATTATTATAAAAATATGAAAAAAATACATTTGTATTCCTCATTTGATGTATTGCATGATGCGTTAAAAATATTTTTTAATTTCCGTTTAATTCTATAATTTGGCCCCCAAAATTAATATTAGGGATTTCTTCGTATTTTTCCTGTAAAAAATAAAAAAAGGTTTTATAGTTTAGGGAATAAAGGGGGGAATGGGTAATTTTTTTATATTTTTGTTAATATATTTAAAAATATTAATTTTAAAAATTAATATATATATATATATATATATATATATATATATATATATATATATTTGTATTCGTCATAATGAGATCTTTGATATGATTTGATGATACGTTAAAAATAATTTTAATTTTATATTTTCCATAATTTGCCCCTTAAAATTGATTTTAGGGGTTTCCCTTATTTTTCCAGTAAAGTTCAGGTGAGGTCCTATATCCCTATTTTTTCAAATTTTTGCGTCTTATAGTTTCGGAGATAAAGGGGGGAAAGTGTAATTTTTTAAAATATTTTTGTTAATATCATTTATTTAAAAGATATGAAAAAAATATATTTGCATTTGTCATAATGAGCCCTTTGATTTGGTATATGCGTTTGAAACAATTTTAATTTTATATTATTCATTTAATTCTGTAATTTGCCCCCCAAAATTAATATTAGGGGTTTCTACTTATTTTCCGGTAAAATTCAGGTGAGGCCCTATATCTCATTTTTTTTCGAAGATAATGGGTATTTTTTATATTTTTGTTAATATATTTAAATAATTTCAAAAATTGTTTTTCTCATAACGAGCTTTCATTAGATATAGTACATGATGCGTTAGAAACAATTTTAATTATATATTTTACATTTAATTCTGTAATTTGCCCCCCAAAATTAATGGCTTTAATTCTCCATATTTTTCGGGTAAAATTCAGTTGAGGTCCTATATCCCTATTTTTTTTTAAATTTTACTTCTTATAGTTTCGGAGATAAGGGGGGGGGGAACGGTTATTTTTTTTAGATTTTCCCTCCAGAAGTACCCTTAAAATCAAAACCTCGTCATTTACGATGTACTCCTGATCGAGTCACCAAACTGTACACTGATACCAAATTTTAACCTTTTCCGTCCAGTAGTTTAGGAGAAAATTACTGTGATTTGAAAGAGGGAAAAATCCGGAGTGATATTATCAGGGTATCTGTTTATTGTATTTACGGAACCCTAAAAATAATCTGATTTTAGAAAATCATGTGTCAACAGATTGGCAAAGTTATTTTGGGTGGATAGTTTTGAAATCAAAGCTTTTTATAACAAATATACAATACACCTGCACTCAGGAAGACTGTTGATAATATTGCAGAGTTTTCGTCCTCTCAGAACATGTGTGAGTTTACTTCCTATAAAGGTCAACCAGTAATCCGCACAATTTTTGGTAATTGCCCCTCTACACTTTGTTTCCATCACAAATTTCAACTAATTATCAGTTACAGGAAAGAAATGAGGAGAGGGAATACTCAATAAACAGACATGGTCTTAAAGAATATATTTGTTTATGAAAAATAAATAATATTGTATAACAAGTTATACTTTGATCTTAAGAAAATCATTTTCGTGGAATCCAGAGTGAGTGATAAGTAATGTACAGAATTTGAAGGCCATACTTTGCATACGGTTCAAATTACCATCATTTAGGTTAGTTTATGTTACATTCAAGTTGGTCTCATCACACCGTGTGCGCATAGAGACGCACAAGAAAAATTTGTCAGTATAGGATGTGCAAGAAGTCATAGACTAATATATAGCCATACTAGCCATAGAGTGAGAGTGACAACACCACATTGTCTATTTCAGTGATTTTGCAAAAAAAGTTATTTATAATAAATTTAAAAGCGCAGTGCAGTGGTTTATTTAAATGTGTCTTGTTTCCCTATTTTGTGATAACTTTCGTCATTAATGACATTTGTAATGTATTTGAAGAACTAAAGCACGTTCCATTTATCGCCATTTACACAAGCACAGTGTGCTTTGTTGTACAGGCACCTTCAATTTTCATGTTTTAAGGTACGAACCGTGCCTCTCTGTGCGTCGTAATTGGAAAACCGGATATGATACTAGTTTCTGTACTGATTGTAAACGAATGTTTTAATTCGTCATAGTCTATTTTCTTTTACCTTGAATATTTCAACCTCTTGATTTGTTGGAATTTTTTTATAAAACTTTGAAGTGTATGTAGCATGTACTGTCAAATCTATTCTGATGTGTACCAGTTAATTTCTATCCTTGTATTTTTTCTTACAGATAATTTATAATATACAGTCTCATTCATAAAGTTTAGCAAGTTAATTAACATTTCAATACTCTTAGAGCTCTAGAGATGCAACATTTAATCTGACTACAATAAGGTGACTTTTACCTAAAATAAAAATGTGTCGGATATTTAAAGGTTCTGATCAAAAATATGAAAAATATGAAGAATTCCGTACCTACTATTTCGAAGGTTCATTTATTCCTAATAAGTACAACATCCTTTTATTAAAAAATAAATTATTTGTTGACAACTTGCACTTACATTGCCAGTCATAACCTAACAAAGACCACAATACTAAACAAAATAAAATAATTGAAATATGTCAAAATCCGATATATAAAGGCCGAAAGCATTGAGCAAACCCAAGGGTGTATAGCGTTACTGTTGCTTAATAAAAACGATATGTCGGGCCACGACTGACACCCCATGGGCAATCGTGTCAACGTTGCAGGGGCTCGGTTATACATTGAAAAATATTTTATATACAGAAGGCCTCGCATGTGTGTTAAAATTGACGAATGGACGCGAATGTACATACATGACATATAAAAATATTTTTGTTTTTGTTAATATGTTACCACTCAAAAGGGATTACAATTTAACGTTTTAAAAACACTCAAAAACAACAAAATATATTATTGAAAACTATCCTTTCATGTGGGCCTCTGGTGGTCTGCTGAATATATCGGGCCTCGATTTTGTATCTGTATACGTATATCCAATGATCATTGCTGCCTTCCCAAAAATTTACAAGTTTGGTCTATATTATTCAGCAAGCACAAACCTTTTGGGATATATATATATATATATATATATATATATATATATATATATATATATATATAGAGAGAGAGAGAGAGAGAGAGAGAGAGAGAGAGAGAGAGAGTCACATCTGCCCTCTTCAAATCGGTTCGCATAATTCTCGTAGCCTTCTGCTTACGCTTCTAGTTGCTCGAATACTTATTTGGCTACGAGAATTATGCCAACCGACCTGAAGAGGACAGATGTGACTGCCGAAACGTCGTCATTTTACCATCGATCCCGACAGGGATCAGTTATGAATTACGTGGATGAATTCCCGGAAATCACCTAACACATTAGTGCCTGCGAAAACTTAAAAACAAATATATACACTAGTGGATCAAATAATTACAAATTTTTTGACGTTTTTCAAGTGTCTGTTTTTCGCTTGTAAATGGTCGTACCAGACTTTTAAAAAATGTATTTTTAAGCTTGAAGTTTTTGGTTTTGAGACCTTATGATGAAAATTTTTTTCAAGCAAACGTGTACCGCTCAATCCTAACGAATATCATAAGACATTTTTTTTTCAAAAAAATTTTTATGTTCTTTTTTGGTCTATGAACGTGTAACATTTGTTCGAAATAAATGACTATATGAATCGGATAAGTTGTTTATTCAGCCTTGCTTTTTTGAAAAGTTATCGAACTTTCAATGGAAAAGGATCTTCTGTAAACGCAACAGCGCTCGAGAGAGATATCTTGTGGGTTAGACAATACACCTCTCTCTCGACTGTCTTGGCGATATTGTGCCGATAGGCTGCTCAGTTAGTATCCGGTGGCGTGAGTTCGTTGTTCAATTGGCAGAAGGACTATACAAGGGCGCCAGGCCAATGGATACACACAGTTCACAAGAAAAACGACAAGATAACGAAAAGTTACAATTTATTTTATTTAAATACAAATTAATCAATTTTTCTATTAGTTAAGTTGGTAACAAAGAACAAAATTTAAAACAATCGAGGTATATAAAACTGTTAGAGTGAAGTTACAAACAAAACAATCTATAAATTCTTGCCTTACAAAATCCTCAGTAGGAATGCCTTTCCGTTGGTGAGTCTGCTGTCCAAGGTCCTGATCCTGGAGCTATATGCCAACCAGCAGCTGGGGTTCCAATAACTCAGGGCGGCCAGGAGTTGTCACTGTCCTACCAGAGGACAAATCGAATCAGGTAGTACTGCCAGAGTTCTGCTCCCTTGATATGAGGCTAGTGGTTACGTATCTGGGCACTCTTAGCCCCAGTTGATGGCATACATGAAAAAATTTATTGGCCAATTAGTTATAGCCCTTAGAGTATCGATACTGAATTTTCCTCCTGACTAGTATAGGCGTATATATTCTCTATAGGATCGGTTCGGCACGTGTATGAGGTGAGGCACCCTACCTTAGTTTTCCCTAACTTCTTCACTCTAAATTAACTATTTAAATACTACCAAAAATGAATGAAAAATACTTTAACTAATAAAAGTAAATTTTGAAATGCTTCAAATTCTAGGTAAAACTAGATAACGATAAGACTTAAGGTAAATTGCAACTGCTAGTAATAGTTTCCAATTAGTTTAGATTTAAATAACAAATCAATTATTAATTACAGGTAAAATTTAACGGTAAATCAGATATATAAACAATTATGTTTGAGAGCTAATAATGTGTTTAAAGATAACGATATGAAAAAAAAAATTATATTCAAGATCTAATAATGTGCCTTCTAATCCGACAAACCGTTCGACGACTGAATGAAAGCGAATTTCCTCCGAGATAATGGGAAAATTCAGTACTCTAAATTTATGTCAATGTACGGTACTTTAAAAATGATAAGGTAATAAACGATAAAAATGATTATTGCATCTATATACATAAATAAAGAAAAAAAATCAGATGTGAAATCTGGTCATCAACATTTTCCCAAGTTAAACAATTAAAATAAAGAAAACTAGGCGTAGCAAAATGCTTTAGCTCAGAACCTGCTTGGCTCTCTACTGCAAACTCAGAGAAAGGAGAAATTAAAATGTGATTTATTTATAACTAAGCAGACAAGCAACCAATCTGGGCCAATGAATAATGAAAGATCAGCGAGTGACTTAAAAAAAAATATATTTACTGGTATATCTAGATGTAAATCAAATTCAATAAATTAGAAATATATATATGAAATACTGAACGAAATGCAAAGAAAAAAAATTAGAAATTTTAAGTCACTCACATGATCATTCCCAGTCACAGTCCAACCCAATTGGGGAGCTTCGTCAGCTACTAAATTCAGGCTCACAGGAGACCTCGTCTAGTGGATTAATTTGTCCTTTCCTGATCCTTGGCAGATATCGTCAATCAAATTCTCCAGATTCACCAATACCTAAAAATGCAAAAGAGGCCAGCAATAATTGTTCCCTTCTTCTTTATTTCTTTATCACGATACGTGTGAAAACTCTAGCAACTAACGATTGCTTATCGATGCCAACTACGTCGCAGATGCAAAAAAAATTACAAAAAAAAATAATGAACTACGCAGTTAAGCCACCAAATATTTATCGTTGCAAGAAAACGCGGTATATCGATATTAAGATGAATATGAAACCAGATTCACCCAAAGTTTCTTTCCAAAATTATTAATAGATACGATAAAATATGCACTATAGCCGATAAAAAAACTATAAAAAAAATTCATTCGATAAATTAAACTATAACGATAAACCGAATTTGCTTAATTACAATCAAAGGTACGGTAATAAGGAAAACGATAAATTAAGCAAATTCTAGCAGATATTTTCATGATAAAGATAAATAATTTTCCCAATAAAAAAAATTAAACTCGGAACGAAATTTGCCCACATACCGCCTTTATGCTGGTCGGGATAGAAGAGAGAAATCTACTTCCTTCGACATGCGTTAATCCCACTTGTCCAATCATAAAAGTGGGGAAAGGAAATGACATGTTAAAATTTCGAATTTTATTGAGCGCGAAAGCAGGAATATTAATCAATAGTTGGTCAATACGGGAACTAATACAATATAATTTCGATAAAAAAATAAAGCAAAACTTTACTAATTAAATCATAGATAAAATTTTATTAATGACAGTTTCCTTCTTCCCAATAAAATTATATTAATTTAATATTTCCAGTTTGGAGGGAGGTTAGATCAAAATAGCACGTGATGTTCTTTCTGTCAAGGCATTACCGCGCCAAATCAAAGGACAGAGTTGGACTTAGAATACCTTCCAAACGAATTAACTGTGATTTAGAAATTAAAAGCGAAAAAAGCGATTGCATAAACGAATAAAATAGGAGAATTTACTTACGTGTTTATTTATTAAGGTAAAGACACTGTTTTATTACGATAGAACTCAGTTCAGAAAACGATATAATTAGAAAAGTGATTTGAAAAATATAAAAGGTAATTTATTAATACGACAAATATTAGTAAATGTTAATGTAACAGGGAGAACGGCAATTCACCCGTTACACTTCTTGTGTTTACCATGAATATATCAGCAACCGTTGATCGCACAAGAAAACTAAGGAAGGTTCTGAAATCTTGAACAAACACTCCATAGAAATCATTACCGTTTTTTTTGAAAAAAAAATTATTTTTTACATTTGAAAAATCAAGAAAAAAAGCACTTCTGTTGGCTTTTGGGATCATCGGTTGCTAAATTGGAAATATCGAGAAAACCATCAATGTTAAGTATGTCTTTTACAGTTCAATATGCCCACAAAAACCGCACAAAGTTTCGTTTCAATTCATTCAGCCGTTATTTGTTTTCGTCAATCGAATTTTTGAAAAAATTTAAAGGATAACGATTTTGACTTTAAATGATCATAATCTTTAACAAAATGAAAAAAAACAAATTCAGTTTTTTTATGCAATTTCATTTTCTAAAATTATGGGGAATAAAAAAAAATGGAAATTAAAAAAAAATTGAAAAATTTTGTTTTTTTGAATGACTCCAAAAAAAATTAAAAGAAGGATATTTGCGATTTTTAATACGATTCTGTTATTGCATTCCATTGATTTTCTTGATTTTTAAACTTCGACTGAATTAAAATTTTAATTAAATTTAAAACAAAGTTGATATACCCAATCGAATTTTGAACTCGATCTAGACGCTTTTCAGAAATTTATTATGGTTAGTTTTCGAGAACTCTTAGAACGCTAAAAACAGGTTTTTTCAAAACTACTCCTTCTGCGTTACAAAAAACCAAAAAATCAAGTTGCTTTCCGATCATGGTAAAACGGCATTTATCAGAGCCAGAGGTTGCTCGTTTAATTACTCTGCTCTAAGAAGGTTGCAGTCAACGTGATGTTGCCATCGAGATGATCAGGCAGTTGGCCGACAAATTCGACGTGAGCCTTTCATCACTGCGACCATCGTGACGAGAAATTTTGCAAATCGGGTACAACAGCAACAAAGACAGCGACACCAAGTACGAAACATTTCTTCCCGTACAGTCATCAACCGAAAATGGGTTAAATTCACGACATCCTAATCGTGTACCCATGTTCACAGCGAGCCATCGCCGAGAACGTTTAGCGTATGCTAACACACATCGGGCTTGGACATTGAGAACATGGAAAAATGTTTTATTCACTGACGAATCCCGGTTCAACTTACATGGGAGCGACCGACGTCTCCTTGTTTGACGTCGTCGTGGATAACGTTTTCACCAGGACTTTGTTCGTCCGACTGTAGCCTACGGTGGTGGGTCAGTCATGGTCTGGCGTTTCGCGAGATTGGAGAACACCTCTGGTGATTATGCGCGAAAACTTAACAGCTCAGCGCTACATTGACCAAATTTTGAGACAAATTGTAGACGGCAACACCAGAGGGAGTTTATTCTAATGCAAGATAACCCACGCTCACACACAGCCAACATCACCAGACGCCTTTTGGAACGACATAACATCACTTTGCTGCGGCATCCACCAATGAGTCCAGACCTCAATCCCATCGAGCATGTTTGGGACTTAATGGGTAGTCGTTTGCGCAGTGAGTATCCAAAAGTGCCGCATTAGAGCGTGCACTTCTGCAAATTTGGAACACCATCCCGCAACCTCAGATTGCCCGCTGCATCAATATGACTGAACGCTTAGCAGCCGTTATTGAGAACAGGGGTGGTAATAAATACCCGTTATTAACATACCTGACGAACGATCACATACACATACACACACAAACACTCAAACACACAAACCCACACAAAAGAAGCGTAAATCCCATCGGGCAACCTTAACGTGGTTCTTCCTGGTGTGAAGATATTTGCAGGACTCTCCATTTCGACAACGGGAAGTTTGGTGGAAGTAACAATCAACGGTCTTCGAATCTGGGCTGCGAGTATTGAGACAGCATACCAGGATGTCGACGTCACTGAATCGAAAGATTGTTTCCATCATACTTCTCTCCACCCTCCAATTCAGTCCATCCAACCCGCAGGCTATCTTTGGGACCGCCAATTTCATCAGATTCTTCTCCATCATCACATTCCTCAATTCTACCAGAGTCTTCCAAAGATCGCTATATGTTGGCTTGTCCTGCGAGAATGTTTTCGTTACCAAATAAAAAATGTCTCTGGTACCTATTGGTTGTTTATCTTCGAGATGAAGGACCTTCCCTACCACCGGATCTTGCTCCCGTAGCTTCTGGAACTGGCCGTACTTTTTGGCGTACACGTTGGCTATTCCTCTGGACATCCGGAGATCTCGAGCCACACAATGAGCCATGGCATATTGTATGGGCACCTCAAATGGGTCTCGGGGTTCCTCTCTCGTTACGTCGTGCTGCACTTTCTGCCCATTAGAGTACATTGCCATAAACTTCTCGAAGGTCATCTCGTCATCGTGTGGTTGGATGCTGCGGACTTGGGCTTGGTCAACTTCGCTGTCATGAATTCTGGCATAGGGGCTAACCTGTTGAAATGTACGACCTTTGGTTTTCCCCGAGGTAGCTTCTTTATTCTGTAGGCAACATCGTTGATTTTCTTCAGAATTTGGTACGGCCCTTCCCAAAATCTCTGTAGTTTGGGTGAATTCCACGACGACGTTGCGGGTTATACAACCAAACAAGACCATCAACTTGGAATTCTCCGCCCTCGGCTTTGATGTCGTAGGCTTCCTTCTTTCGGGCACTGGCATTCTCGATGTTTAACCGGACTCGTTCATGGATGTCGTTCATCTTTTGACGTAGCTGGCTTACATAGTCTTCACCTGAGATCTCTTCTCCTAGGGGACATCGAAACTTCAAATCGCATGGTAGTCTTAATTCTCGTCCCATGATAATACTGGCCGTGGTCTGACCCGTGGACTCGTGCACAGACGAACGATATGCCATTAGAAACAAGTGCAGATACTGGTCCCAGTCTCTTTGGTGGTCGGTGACTACCTTTGACAAATGTTAATTGGATTGCGGGTGTAATGCTATTGTCCGTGTTTTATTGATCTTCAAGAGTTTGCAGATATCTTGGAAAAGAGTAGACTCGAAGTTTCTACCTTGGTCTGAGTGCAACTTCAAGGGAACACCAAAACCACTGATCCATTCCTTGACAAGGACATCAGCAACGGTCAAGGCTTCTTGATTCGGCAAGGCATACGCTTCGGCCCATTTACTAAAATAGTCCATCACCACCACAATGTACTTGTTTCCAGAGTCAGATTCAGGAAATGGACCGGCAACATCAATGGCTATTCTTTCGAATGGACTGCCCACGTTATATTGCTTCATGGGAGCTTTTGAACGCTTCTGAGACCCATTACTTGCTGCACAAATAGTACATTTTCGGCACCACTCCTTGACATCCACTTGGCAGTTTACCCAATAGAAGCGTTCTCTCAACTTCCCCAGGGTTTTCGTTACTCCCAGATGTCCTCCAGTTGTACCATCCTATTTCTGGGAACTACAATCTGTTTTCTGTCGTTTCCCTCCTCTGGAGTTTCCAGGACGCGCTTGAGAAGTCCATTTTCCAGGATGAGGGAGTTCCACTGAGCCCAGTCTTCTTCCTTCCACCTGATAACTTCTTTTAGTTCTGTTTCTAATTTTTGGTCTTTCTGGATCTCCTCAGGTTGCCAATGGTCATCGACGGCGGTAGTTCTACAGAGAACAGCCCTTTTTTCTTCAGCTCGCTGACAATGTTTGCAGTCACCAGGGCATGGTCTCCTCGATAGGGCATCAGCATTCTTATAGCTTGTTCCTGCGCGATGTTCAGTCTCGAAGTCGAATTCTTGCAACCGCTCAATCCACCTGGCCACTTGTCCTTCGGGGTTTTTAAACTACAAGAGCCACTTCAGTGCTGCATGATCAGTCCTCAGGAGGAATCTTTTGCCATAGAGGTACTTATAGAAATGTTCTACCCCCTTTACCACAGCTAAGAGTTCCCTGCGAGTAACGCAGTAATTCCGTTCAGGCTTGCTCAAGGTCTTGCTAAAATACCCGATGACTTTCTCCTGACCGCCTTGGATCTGCGAAAGCACCATACCAATTCCGACATTGCTTGCGTCGATATCCAAAACGAAGTTCCCATCAGGCAAAGGATAACTTAAAATGGGGGCACTGGTCAATGCTTTTTCAGTGTCTCGAATGATCGCTGACATTCCTTGTTCCACTGGTACTGTACCTTCCCCTCTGTGAGTCTATTAAGTGGCTTGGCGATGTTGGCAAATCCGGCTACGTACCTACGATAGTACGTGCATAACCCCAGGAAACTTCTTAACTGGTGGATATCTTTAGGTATCGGCCATTCCTGGACGGGTTGATTTTGTGTTTGTCCACAGCTACTCCCTGTGCGGAAACTACATGTCCATATTGCACCTCTTCTTGGAACAGCTGACACTTCTTCGGGCTTAACTTTAGTCCGGAACTTCGAAGTCGCCGGAATACCTTTTCCAGGTTCTTGACGTGGTCTTCAAATGATCTTCCAACCACGATAATGTCATCAAGATACACAAGGCATGTTTTCCATGAAAGCCCTTTTAACACTGTTTCCATCAATCTTTCAAAGGTGCTGGAGCATTACACAACCCAAACGTCATTACCGTGAATTGATAAAGTCCTGAGCCGATGGTAAAATCAGTCTTTTCCCGGTCTTCCTTAGCTAGTTCCACCTGCCAATACCCGCTCTTCAAGTCCAAGGTGGAAAACATCTTCGATCCAGCCAACGTATCTAGGGTGTCATCTATTCTTGGTAGGGGATAGCTATCTTTCTTCGTTGCGTGGATTTAGTTGCCGATAGTCCACGCAAAATTAATGGCAACTGGAGAAGCCCAAGGGCTATTGGATGGTTCAATAACACCTTTTTCCTCCATTTCGTGGACTATTCTATCGGCTTCTTCTCTTTTGGCTAGGGGTAGTCTCCTCGCCGACTGTCAAATAGGCTGAGCGTCTGCAGTATTAATTTTATGTTTCACCAGGTCAGTTCGCCCTCTTTTGCCGTTCCCTACATCGAAGATGTCTTGGTACTTTCTAACGATGTCCCTCAATTTTGCTTTCTCATTTGGTTTCAAATTCTTCGATGAATCGGTGATGAGACTTTCCAGATCCTCAGATAGTTTACCTGGTGGTATTTCTGCATGCTGTGTACTTCTGACTACAGAGGAAATTGTTGAGCAATGGCCCAAAGTTGTTCCTTTGTTTAGCACAACCGAGTAATGATTCAGGTTCATTACTCTTACTGGCACAATCTCCTTGGCACGAAACAGTATTCCCCAGTGCGACTCCTCTGCCTACATTTCCGTCGTTAAGATCGGGATCAAACATCATTACTATTCCAGCTTTAGCTTTCCCGTCTAAGCAAGCATCTATAATGATTTCAGCTCTTTCCGGAACTTTGACATCCTCTGCTAAGATGGCTGGCAGCATTATGTCATCTTTTCCATGAAGCACCACTTCTTCGTCATTCACTCGCAGAATTCCATCTTTGAAGTTTAACTGGAATCCCTTGGAGCTCATGACATCCATTTCCAATGATTACTTCGTCTTCGATGTCTGCCACTAATGCGCGATGTAGGAAGGTTGTGTTTCCCAAAGTCATTTCATTTCAACATCTATTTCACCATGGACTTTCGCTGCTTCTCCTGTCGCTGTTCGCAGTTGCCATTTTGTTGGTTTTATCATCGTCTCTAAAACGACATTGAGCCTTATAACTGTTTTTGTCGCACCTGTATCCAGTAGCATTGCACAGAATGGGGATCGGGTATAGACGATAAAGGATAAAAGTTTCAGGATTCACTAAAGGGATTTTCAAAACGAGAATTATTTTTGTATCTAGCTGGAATGCTTGTAACTCTATAATGTCAATATATTATGCAATATTTTGGGCGTAAATTGATAAATGTAAATTATTTTTATGCAAAGATTGAGAAACAAGTTGAAGAGATTCTACTAAATCGGCGGGGGTTATTATTGAACTGTGTAACATTTTACTGCGAGCGAAAGATATTGCTGACAATATATCATTTAGGGCATCTTGGATAAATATATAGTTTGCCATTAATGATTCGCATAGATCTAATGTTTTGATTAGTGCTTGAAAAATACAAGATCGTCTGAAATGTACATGATAGATTGTTTGATTTTGGCAATGTCCCTGTTAAACGTTTCTTCGTCTTTTTGAAGTTTCTGAACTGTTGCATTGAAGTTTTTGCTTACGGAAATCGTTACTGAAATTTTGATTCTTAAGTAAATTTTCGATCTGTTGTTCGTCATGTGTTATCTTGATACAATCGTTAAAGTATTCATCATCACTTGCGTCCAGGGTTCCAGTTATTGGTTTCCAAATTGTTGTAAAGTTTGATGTCCGCGAATATCTCTTGATATTTTAAGTTTACTGTATCAGATATTTGTTTTAGGAGACTAATATTAGTTTGCACTTAAAAAAAAGCGTTTCCGGTGGTCTGCTTGACCCGTGACCAAAAATCAACTCATAAGGAGTGAAACCATGGGTCCTATTTTTGGTGTTATTTATTTTTTATTTTATTTATTTCAATTACAATTTCAATTACAATTTCAATTACAATTATTTCAATTACCATTACAACAATTTGTGTTTGATCGGTAATTCTGACACCTAAGTGCTATTGCACTTGTATGTGTCATCCTCCTCACCATTACAGGCAAAATAATAATATAAAGGCATAACCTATCTTACGGACAAAAATAGAAGACTGAAACATATTAAGAATATAAATAATAATAAAAACTAAAACTAAATGTTAAATATTCCTTTTAATATATTATAGTTAGTAAAGATGAATTTCCTACATAGTTTGATGAAAACTCACTGTTTCGAGTATTTTTTATATATCTAGGCAGCATATTATAAAATTTTGGACCAGAGAAGGTTGCAAACTTTAGATTTATGGTTAATAGGTAGGTATTTGAATATTCCTATTTGCTCTACTACGTGCATTGTATATATGTTTAACATAATTACATGTATTGTTTGCTTTATGCACATATGAACAAACAATTAGAATATACAGCGATCTAATATCTAAAATGTCTTCAGAGTAAAGTAATGTGTGTGATACATTCTGCTTTTCCTATTAATAAGTTTTAAAATACAGGTTTGAATTGTTTTCAATTTATGTATTGAATTGTTATACATGCCACCCTATACTAAAATTCCATATCGTATAAGAGATTCTATAAAAGTCCCATATACAATTTTTAAGAATTTGACACTTAGAAATTCTCTCAAAAGATAAACATAACATAACATAACATAAACATGAGGGCCCCACTTAAGGTGTCTATCAATAATTATACCAAGGTATTTTGTATGGGATGTTTCTTATATACTATGATCATTTATCCTTATATCAGGAAAGTTAGGTAGGTCTATTTGCAGATGTTAATGAATACACTATATAATTAGTTTTGCTCAAATTTAATGATAGCCTGAACGACTGCAGCCAGTTTTATACCATTAGGAATGCATTTATTGATTTGGTTTTTAATTCATCCCAAGTTTTTGCTTCAAACACAAGAGCAGTATCATCTGCATACGAAATTGTTAATCCACCCGTGTCCAATTGCAGTAAAGAATTTATATATGTTATAAACAGAATTGGACCTAATTCGGTGCCCTGTGGTATCCCTATTTTAATTGTTTGTTTCTGACTAAATTTTTTATTTACTTTAACTATCTGATATCTTTCATTCAGATAACTTTTTATCAGTTCCAATACTTTTCCTCTAATACCGTAATGTTCTAGGACACTAAGTAGTTTGGAATGGGGAACAGTGTCAAAGGCTTTAGCTAAGTGAATAAAAATACTCAAACACTAGTTACTACTACTACTAGTTATTTAGGGTTTTGACAATTTCAGAAACCAGACCAAGCATTGCATCACTAGTGCTACAGTTCATATTGTATTTTAGAGAGGATTGAGTTGGTTATTAAAAAACCACATAATCTACATTTTAAACTTTTTTTCAAATAGTTTGGCAAAGTTGCTAATGAGGCTTATAGGTCTGTAATTTCTAATATCTTCAGGCGATCCAGATTTATGTATTGGGGTAACAATAGACATTTTAAAAATACTTGTACCAGTTTGGAAAATTAAGTTAATTACATGTAGTAGGACATCCATTATTTCCAAATGAGTTTGTTTTATGAGTTCTCGTTTTTTGTAAGCGGTGTGAGAAACATAGAAAAATGTACAGCAGGCCCAAAATCATATTCTTGATCCGGAATTGGATTTTTTTTCCATTTCAATACCTATATTCACAAAATAGTGATTAATGTAATTTGCCATGTCGTAATCTGTGTAAAACTTTTGAATCTGGGTTTCGTTTGAATTTTCATATATCGCGTCTTTGATTATTTTGTATACTTTTTTTATATTGTTCTTATTGTTTTCAATTTGTGTTCCATAATACTCATTCATTCTGATACTTATTAGTTTGTTCACATAGTTACGATATGTTTTATACTTGGCCTCAAGCTCTATGCAATGTTTCTTACTTAGTTTTCTTTTCATTTTATCTCTGTGCTTAATCGAAGTAATAATGCCATTTGTAATCCATTTTTTGATTTAAGAGTAAAGTGTGAGACTGAACACTCAATTTTTGAGTAATTTAAGTTGTTAAGATACTTGTCAATAAAACTTTTACTTGCTGTTTCTGGGTCAGTTGTATTTAATACCGATGACCAGTCTTGATTTTTTAATAATTCTTTAAATTTGATATCTATTTTTGTGTTTATTATGGGATTTTGACTATTTTCAGTTTTGGTTCTGCGGTTTTGTTCCTGATTAATATTGAGCATAATTGGATTATGGTCAGTGATTTGTGTATCCAATATAAAGGATTTTATCTTTAGAGAATTTAGTTTAGTTCGCTGATTTACCAATATATGATCAAGGCATGTATTAGAGGTTATATACGAGGTATATCCAATTTCATACATGAAAGTTAATGATTTACATCATTGCTTGTGTCTAATGTGTTAATGTTCGTTTCACCAATAAATATTTCAATATTTTTGTTTGTATTTAATTGGAGATAGTAATGAATGTCATTTATAAAGTCTTTCTTTGATATGGGTGGTGGTTTATATGCTGCTGTGATTCTATAACATATATTATTTATCTGGAATGTTATCCTGCCAACTGTAGCTTTAGACGTTAATAATTTATGATTGACAAATTCAACATTGATATGTGACTTTACATAAATGATGACTCCATCATTCCTGTTAAAGTCAGCCTCATTATAAAATATATTATAGTTAGGAATATGATACTGATTAGTTGTTAAAATTTGGAAAGATTCAATTAAAACTATAACATCAGTATGTTGCAAGCTAAAATTTTCTAACAAAATTAACAATTCATCTATATTTTCATTAATATTACGTATATTTAAATGTAAAATATTTACCAGTTTTTTGCCCCAATTAATCACATTATGAATATTTACTTCATCCACAAATTCACCTTTTTTACAATCAGTTTCGTTAGTTACTTCTTGCAGTATTTCATCCTCTGTTAACCTTACCATTAAAAAGATTTACAGTGAGTAGTCCGTTTTACTATTCAAAATTTGAATATGGTAGTTTGTAGATGATCAGTTCCTGTCAGATGCAGCGTGATTAGTGTCATACTGTAGTTTATGTAGTGTATTAATTACAATAGAGTTATTACACTTCTTGCTTTGATTACTGCATGTTGATGTATCATGATCACCAGAGCAGTTTGCACATATTGTAGTCTTAACACATTTATCTCTCATTTGATAATACCCTTGACAATTAAAACAACGAGATACACTTAGATCTTCATACATAAACTGGATAGCGTTCCCATTCGATGTAAACTTTTTT
Source organism: Octodonta nipae (assembly GCA_034190945.1). Lineage (NCBI taxonomy): Eukaryota > Metazoa > Arthropoda > Insecta > Coleoptera > Chrysomelidae > Octodonta > Octodonta nipae. Next base: position 138,906,069 of record CM067216.1, read on the forward strand.
CGAATCCATGAATTTATGGTAGTTTTTGGGTGAGCATTCCACATATACTGTTGATGCTTTCTTAAATTTATAATTTCTTATGTATGCTACTTTTAGTAGTTGATCTGGTTCAATCCATTTATTCTGTTTTTTTTTATCAAATCTTCAATTTCCTTTGCCGATTTTTTACCACTGTAACCCTTAATTTTAACTTTTGGGTTTCTTAATTTGGTTGCCCGGATGGTATAATTTTTTCCCATTGTTTTTTGAGCAGCATTTCTTAGTACCTCTATGCCTTCTTTCGATGCACGTGTAACAGCCATGTGATCCTGCTTAGTGGCCTTCATGTTTTTAATTCTAATATTTAGTAATGCTGGGTTCACATTCTTTTGAAGTTCCTTCTTTGTGGTTTCTATACCTTGGCCTGATTTTGGTTTGATAATTAAGGTTGGGTTTATTGCTTTGGTTTTGGTTTTGTTAGTTTCGTTTTCCTTTGCTTTCAAGGCCCCAGAGTAAGAACGCATTTGACTGGTGTTAGGCAAGGCAAGGTAAGGTAAGGAACTCTAGACAATAAAATTCTGCAATCGTCATATAAGAAGAGTCAAATTCTTTTTTGTAGTGGCATACATTTCAGTTCAGACGCTGTTTTTATAAACATTTTTGAAGCAGGAGTCACATCTGTAATATTGATCATCAACAATTTCATTTTCACACTTGTAACATTTATTATTTTCTTCACTTCCTTCTTCCATTTTTGTTTAGTTAGGGCCAAGTGATGAACTGTTCATATAAGCGCGGCAAAGGACATTTGATGTTTCACTTCCTAGCTAATGGCATATGACTGCATATGGCAGAACATTAAACGGGTGTTCGTTAGGGTTTTCGGCGATATTGGCTCTAATCATTTCCAATAACGTAGCATGGAAGCGTTCAATGGAACCGTTTGATTGTGGGTCACTTTCACTAGAGAAGGTTAGTTTTATTTCGTAGAGTTCACAGAGGTCTTTTACTAATACGTTATCGAACTCACGACCGTAGTCACAGTGAATTCTCAACGGGGTGCTGTAATTTATTTACAATTCGTTTATTTACAATTTGGTTTCCAACAGGTAGCCTGGACTATCCAATTATAGGAAACCATATGTTACACAATTTGTCGCAGTCACACAAATATATAACGCAATTACAATAAAAAAGAAAGAGAACAATAAAGATATGAAAAACTACTACTAATAAGCTACTTACATAACTGTGTGCCTAAATTTAGAAAACTAAATAGGCCGCTTTTTTTAGTGCATATAAGGAAATGCTTAAAATGTCAATGTGCAAGAAATGTAGGTTATACGTTCTCCTGTACAAACATGGGTTGTAGGAGGAATTAGTATCACACCTAGGACTGTAAAATAAATATTTAGTTAAGTTATTTATGATATCAATACAGTCTGTTTTATTTTGAACAAATTTATATAGAAATATTACATAAAATATATCACGACGAGAGGAAAGTTTAGACAATTTGTATTTTGGCAAATTACATTCATATGTGTTATAACAATATTCTCTGTGAAACCGATAATTTAAATTATTAATGAATTTAATTTGTATTCTTTCTATTCTTTCCACGTATTTTACGTATTGAGGATTCCAAACCAAGGAAGCAAATTCTAGTGTACTTCTAACTAAAGAGTTATAAAGAATAATAAGGGTTTCTTCAGAAGAGAAATCTTTGATGATTCTTAAAATAAATCCTAGTTTGCGATAGGCCCTGTTAACAATATTCTCAACATGCAAATCAAATAAAAGTTTGGAATCCAATATTATACCAAGGTCTTTAATGTTTGTTACATTCTGTAAACTATGAGTGCCAAGTGCGTAGTCAAAAGGAATATTATGTCTTAATCTTGAAAATGTAGTATGTTTACATTTTTCAAGATTTAATGCCAATCTATTACAGGCACAGTAATGTTCAAGTCTAGTTAAATCAACTTGCAAGTTATGACAATTATCTACGCTTACTACAGTCTGATAAACCTTAAGATCAACGGCATATAGTCTATATTTAGAGTACATAAAACATTGGCCTATATCATTAATGAAGATGGAGAAAAGTATTGGTCCGAAGTGGGACCCTTGGGGAACACCAGACGTAACCCTAATGCAATTTGATTGTACATTCCCGACCTGCACGAATTGTACCCTACCTTGCAAGTATGATTTAATTAAATATAAGAGCCTACCTTGCACATCGAAATCCCCAAGCTTCCGCATCAAAGTAGCATGAAGCACTTTATCGAACGCCTTGGAGAAAATAATATAAACAACATTCATTTGACATTGATTATCCATTGCATTGTGTATATCTTATACATATGGAACCAAGTTAGTAACAACAGAACGACATCGAAAGAAACCATATTGACATGGGTCTAATACATTCTTTATTTTAAAAAAATAGTTCATTGGTTACAATAGCTTCCCACAGCTTTCCAAATATGCATAATAGAGAAATGGGATGATAATTTTTAACTAATTTTTTGTCGCCATTTGGGGTTACTAATGCCCTTTTCCATTAGGCAAGAAAAGTCCAAGTTAGTAATGATTTGTTAAAAATTAAAAAAGGGGTAAGGTCAAGGAATTTTTGCATTTTTTATAAATGATACTGGGATACCGTCTGGACCAGGGCTCTTATTTAAGTCCAAAGAGTTAATTTGTTTTAAAACCTCTTCCTTACGATACGATTAATATAAAACGAGTTATCACAGGTGAGATCACTAGAAGAATCAATTAAGGTCGGCAAAGTTTCAGTTTCATATACAGACGAGAAATAACTAGAAAAGGCATTACTACGAAAAAATGAACATTTTTTAATGCAACCCTTAATGTTATTTTCAACCTTATTGATGTAGTTTTTAAAATCAATTTTTAAATTATTTTTAACATATTTTCTTATATTTGAAAAATTTAGATAATCAGAATCATTTTTGCCATTTTTTGTGCATCTTTGCCTTTTCCTTAATTAAACCTATAGTATCTCGAGAATACCAGATTGGATATTGCCTTTTTATATTTATTTCAGTAATGTTGCTGTTAATTATATCTCTTAGATTATCATACAGAATTTGAAAGCAGCAATCAACATTTTTATTTGAAAAAAGATAAACCCAATCGATAGCCTCAATAGCAGCATTAATTACATTGTAATTAATTATATCTTTTATGCGGTGATCTTTCGTTATACAATAAATCATTTTCTAAATTAATCAATACCTCAATTGCCTTGTGTGGTGTTTATCTTCATCTACAAGAGGATGCTTACTTGACACCACCTTAGTGCCCGTTAAATTGGAAAATAATGAATCTAAAAACTTACCATGCATATTTGGAACGAAGTTGTACTGTTATAAATTTAAAGAGTTAAATGTGTCAACTATAATTTCGGAGGTCGCATTACAAACATTAGCTGGCATGAGAGTTTGAAATGTAGAATCATATGACCACCATATGTCGAAATTGTGGGGGTTGATTTTGCCGTGGTGTGCCCGAGTCTACCGCAAGATAAGCACTTATTATTTGGAAAGATTGGTTGGGCCTCGGGGAAATTTGTGTTGGAGTTTTCTGGTTCTCAAAGTACAACTGGTGTTCGCACCTGATGCTTACATGGGCTACTAAAAGGTCTTTTGGATTGCCGGCACGGATGATTTGTCCGAGATGCTGTTCTAACCCGGTTAGAAGGGTATTGAGCGCCATAGTGTCTATGAGACTTGTTTGGGCTACCTTCTAGTCGGCCTTTAAATTTGATGCCTTTTGAATGTTGGCGTTCATTTTTGCAGTTAGGACTTGTAGTCGGTTGTAAAAAGTAAGGAGTGATTCATTTGATAGTTAATGGAGGCGTTGTAGGTCTTGAATCAGGGACGTTAAATCCCTGGAATCTCCAAAATGAAGATTCAAACGTTATTTCAATTCTAAATAAGGCGCGGGACTACGCGAATTTATTAGTTGGGCCGCTCTGCCTTTTAATTTATTTTTATGTGAATAATTAAAAGGTATTTTTGATAGCCCGCCGACATGTAAGCACAGTCGCACGCATTAATGAATGTTCCCAAAGAGATCCTTCGAATTCTGGGACGATAGAGAAGATTTCGGATAGCCGATAAGGCTCAGGTTCGGAGCCGTCTCTGGGAGATTGTTGTGCCATTTTTAAATCTATTAAATGCGGGAAGAGAAAAATTGTTTTAAAAATAAGCAAAAAATAAAATTTGTTCAAAATAAATGTATAAATTGGTTAAAATGCAATAAAATTTTCAAATGGTTACGAAAACAAAGCGTATAATGGTGGTGTGCACTATTTGCAAACAAAATATGGTAAAAATAAAAAAAGTCTAGAAATTCAAAAAATATATGGTACAAAATAAAATTGGTATGAGTAAAAATATAATTCCGGTTTTTGGTCGTCCGAACAGTATGATAACAAATAAAATAAAAAATTATTGATAAAACCAAAATTGCCAGATGATTCCTTTTTGTCCTCACATTAAATGGAACATCGATGCTGCCGTGTTCTGCAGTTGTAGTTAGTTGCCTTGTTCTACGGTTACAGTTGGGACGTCTCGAGAGGTTTTTTCTTCCTTTAAGGGATTAGGATCCGCCGCTACCAGTTAAGCTTGTTCGCCGGTTCTTGTAACGTTCCGGAATCCTACTGACTGCGCCTTTTTTATATCACTTCTTTTCAAATTGACTTAAAAAAAATATATTTATTAAATAACAAATTTTAATAACTTGATAAAATAACTTGAGTACAATAATAATCTTAACCGTATAAGTAAATGAAATCATCTGCTGGACTGAAGGTCGTGAATAACAATTTATAAGAAATAATATGCTGACTCTATATAAACTTAAACAATGAAAAGGAAAGAAATTCTGTGAAGTCAAAATAACAAATGTGAATATTTTATCTATGCGAGACGAAAGTACTAAAATACGAAAGATTAAAATCTGAAATAACTATATCTTACGTGACAATTTAAATAAAGAGTATAATATTACATTATGCGATAAAGGTATTATGAATTATAATGTTACAAAAATATAATATTAGAACTTATTATTATTTTAAAGAGTCTTATAAATACCTATATAACACATATATATATATATATATATATATATATATATATATATATATATATATATATATATACATTTTAGATCTATGGAACAAGCTCTTCAAGATCAGAAACAACTAAGGCAAGATTTGCAGTCAGACGTTGGATCATCTAAAGACAGAGTTCAAGAAATTCAGAAACAGCTTGACGATGTTATTGAACAACTTGGGGATGCAAGAACTGACAAACATGAAGATGCTCGTCGTAAAAAGAAACAGGAAATTGTTGAAAAATTTAAAAGCAATTATCCTGGAGTTGTAAGTCTTTTGTTCTATATCATTTTACAAAAATTTTCATAAGTAATGATTTCAGTATGACCGCATGATTAATATGTGTCATCCGATTCATAAAAGATACAACGTTGCTATTACCAAAAACCTTGGGAAATACATGGACGCCATTGTAGTTGATACCGAACATACAGGTCGGCAATGTATTAAATATTTAAAAGAGCAAATGTTGGAACCAGAAACTTTCCTCCCTTTAGATTACCTTCAAACTAAACCTGTGAAAGAAAGATTGAGAAATATTAGTGAACCAAAGGGGGTTAAACTTATTTATGATGTTCTACAGTTTGAACCTGCTGCAATAGCTAAAGCTGTTATGTTTGCGACAAACAATGCTTTGGTTTGTGAAACACCTGAGGATGCAATGAAAGTTGCTTATGAATTAGGTGGACGGTTAGATGCTGTTGCCTTAGATGGTACTTATTATCAGAAATCAGGTATTATTTCTGGTGGTAGTTTAGATTTAGCTAGAAAAGCTAAACGTTGGGATGAGAAACATATGGCTCAATTGAAGGCACAGAAGGCAAGTAATTTAGAAGTAGAAATTTGTCATGTTTTTTAAATGTAAGCACTAGATGTGTAAACATCTACAATTCACTTATTTAAGCTAGACTGTTTTAATATTGTTATGATTAAAACATTTGAATTCCTAATGCATTTGTTCCAGTTATTGGAGATATTTTCCTACTGGTTAATTAGTTAGACTTTTAAAATACATTTACCTGTTATCTAAATTATTATGAATTAAGTTACGAAACACCAATATGTTAAATTGTCCTTCCTAAATTTTTGTAGGAAAAATTAACTGAGGAGTTAAGAGAATCAATGAAAAAGTCTCGAAAAGAGTCGGAACTCAACACAGTTGATTCCCAAATTCGTGGATTAGAAACTAGACTCAGATTTGCCAAAACTGACCTCGAAAGCACAGTTAGTATCAACAGTGTATATATATATATATATATATATATATATATATATATATATATATATATATATAGTTTTAATATAATATATATCTTACTCTACTAAGACAGGCATTGTATTGTAGACAAAACAAATCCAAATGGTTGAAAAGGAGTTAACACGATTAAATGAAGAAATGAAAAAATATGGACCGCAAATTGAAGCTATTGAAAAAAGCATGCAAATACGTGAACAACAAATTGAAGAGATAAAACTCAGAATGAACAGTGTAGAAGATGTGGTTTTCTCAAACTTTTGTAGAGAAATTGGTGTTCAAAACATTAGGCAATATGAAGATCGTGAATTGCGAGCACAAGAGGAGCGAAAAAAGAAAAGACTGGAATTTGAAAAGCAGATTAATAGAATAACCAGTAACCTAGATTTTGAAAAAAGTAGAGATACACAAAGTAAGTTTTGGTTTAATTAAGCTTTGTTATGTTTACGTGTATAAACTTTTTAATTTATATATGTAATTTATGATTTATTCTTATGCTAATGTTGTTAATATAATTTAATTCAAATAAGTTTTATCTATACATAAATACGCAAAGACAAAGCGGTTTGTACCATTTTCTCCTGTCTCTCAACCGATTTGCTTTATTTCTGTTTTGTTTAGTAGCTACGGTCGACCTTCAGTGCAGAATGCTAAAATTAATTTATAATATTGATTCATTTATTAAATAATAAAATAATAAAAAATCATTATTTACATCCATACTGTCAATGCCAAACAGTGCCGCCAGATTACGTGAAGAGAAAATAATAAGATGGGTTGACTTCAATGTGAAAGGCAAACTTAATCAAGTGTAAAAATCAAAATGTTGGCCTTTAGCTAAAGTTATCCTATCATGCTGTTGAAATAGAACCGACGAAAATTTATAATAGATACATAATAATCGCCGTTTATTGGGTGCTCGCAAGTTTACAGTTTGCAACTTTCATTGCATTGTAAATATTGTTTGTCAACTAAAATCAGAATTATGTTGCACCTGATTTATTTCTGATACCATCTTATTAATTTTAAACTTATACTTTTAATTTAGAGTCTTTATTTTTGTCGGATAACTTTCATATAATTTAACTAAGATTACAAAATATCGTGAAATTATGCACAAATTCACGATAAATAGGTAGATCTGGCAACACTGAATTCATGGCTATCTGCAGGAAATTGGATTTAAATTTTGGCATTTCATTACTTTTGTAGAGATTTGGTTGAAAGTTTTCAAAGTACTTTCAAGGTTTCAATTTGAATTCACAGGAAAAAATTGTCAAAAATAGGTGTATTTAACTAATATTTAAGAGTATGTGGTTCGTATTGCTTTATATTTTCTATATAAAACAGAAATCGTCATGGGTTACTAGGTAGGTAAGTGTGTTTTAATTCCCATTAATGAAAATATACTGAATCTTAAGTTATTTGAAATTTTTTATATTTTATTACATGGTCCCATTGATGCAAAGTTCTGACTTTTAAGATCAGGTGACTAAGTTTTACTTAAAAGAAAAATATCATTGGCATTTAAAAGATTTGTCTGAATATAAAAAATCTACCTACACATTTATTAGGTTAAGTTATATATGCTAGGTTGGTTCTCAAATGATAACGACGGCAGCCACTGGGTAAGCTCTTTCATTTCATGTGATGACCATCTTTTATTGTCCAGTGTGAGGTGTTGCCTATAGTTCAATAGTAGAATATTTGGTGTTGTAAATTATAGATTAGTATTGATTTTTCGGATAAGTAGTACTAACTTTCGTAGAAAATAATATTTGTTATTTTTTGTTGTGATTATAATTCTATCTTTAATATAATATTATTTTCACAACAGTCCGAAAGTGTTGTGCAACAAATCAATCAGCGGACAATAAAAATTACATTAAAGATGAGAGTTTTCATTGGGTTGTTGGTAATCTCTATTTTTGAAATCGTTTGTGTTTAAATGACGGAGGTTACAAGGAAAAATCCGCATATAATACATCGAACATGTTACATAGACACTATTACATTTGTGATAATGTATAGGACATATTTATGTAAAAATAATCCTACAATAATATACATAAATAAAAAATAATTTCTTGCATTATTTCTACAAATGTATTCCAAATAAAATATTAGGGCCTGGTCTGCTTTTCTAATTTCGCCTCAAAACTATTTCTTATATAGACAAAATAACATGAAAAATGTTCAATTTATAATTTTAATGAATTAAGGTCGAATTTCGACCACTGGGCGACCGCTAGTTATATCAATATTCAAAATAGGGATTTAGTCTGTCAAAGTTAATTGTACTTTTTGGTTAGTCTGTAAGTTTATAACTGTTGCTGAATTTTTGCGTATCGCGGTAATTTCAAATGGTTCATTGAATTTGTTTTAGGGTTTGTTTTTAATCTGAGATTCCTTAACGTAAACTTTGTCTTTTACTTTGTATTCCGATTGGTTGGTCGAATCGGACTTTTGATTTTTGTTTTGTTGGTCGGTTTTAGCGCGGGCAAGTCTATAATAGTAATTCATTCTATTACTGAGGCACCTAACGTATTTGGAAATTAGTTTTTCCTGATCGTATATTGTTTCCGGAGGCCTCCTAGAAGTGTGCCTAAAAATTAGTTCGTAGGGCGTAAAACCGGTAGTCTTGTTTTTAGTATTGTTGGAGCAGATAACTGTATATTTCATTGTCTTCTAAACGTTGTTTGTGGCATATTCTTGATTACTTTTAGTTTTTTTTGGGGCAATAACACCACGCTAAAGTCGCGTGAAACCTTTCAATAGAACCGTTCGATTCGGGATGGTGGACGCTTGAAAAGGATAGTTTTATGTCGTATAGTTCGCACAGTGTTATCAAATTCCCGTCCATAGTCACGATGGATGCGAAGAGGTGTACCGTAATGTTGGAAGAATATTAGGAAGGTGTTTACTACAGTTTTAGCTGTTTTGTCACCAATAGGATAGGTTTGAGTAAATTTGGTGAGTTCATCCCTAATAGTCAGTGCGTAGTTTCTCGTTGTATATTCGAAAATATCAATGCTGATACGTTCGAAGGGTGTTTTCGGTGTTTCGGTTATGACAAAAGGAGCACTTAAGTTTTTTCTACAAAACTTTACATTTTGTCAACTTTCGCAAGACTTAATAAATTGCTCTACACTTTTGATTAGTCCAGTCCAATTATATTTTTCCCTAATACATCGAATGGTCTCATTAATTCCACGATGTAGGTTAATTTTGTCGCAGTGGTACTGTTGCAGTATAATGGGAATGTCTTGGGAAGGGGTTGTCACAATGTTTTGACAAATTTTTAGTTTTATGTCTTTGTCTGCGAGTATAAAAGATAACGCTTCGAGAATAGGTAGTTCAACATTGTTTTCAATACAGAAGGTTTCTGATTCGTCGAACTGATCTTGGTTATTATTGTTAAAAGATGCGAGATAACAGTTTCGGGATCGAAAGGTAAAGGGACAATTAAATACAGATTTGCTGGCTAGAATGTTTAGTGTGTCGGTAGTGAAATTTGGTTCTTCTTCGAAAATGTCTTCGATGATTTTGTCATGCAAGTCATTGAGTTTTTTTTTGCTAGAAGAAAGTGACTATTCGTTTGTGAGTTTTGTCTAAAAGTTGGGCGTTAGAGATTTCAATTTTTGAATATCGATTATCGACTCGGTTTTGTATAGTTGAACAAAACGATTAAAATCTGTTGTCATTCGTCATGATCATCGCCTTCTTGATCACTATCGGAGTCTGGTTGTTCTGGGTCCGTTTTGTTATTTGCGAAAATTTGGATTTTAGAAACAAAGTCTGTGCATTGTTTAAAATGGTTAATTTTGATTCGGGAAAGACTGTCAGCGTTTTGATTTACCTTGCCAGGTTTGTATTCTATCTTATAATTATACTCTTCTAGCTTAAGACGCCATCTGGCTAGACGACTGCCAGTATCTTTGATGGAAAAGAGCCAAGTAAGCGGACTTTGGTCGCAGAGTAAAGTAAACTTTCTCCCAAAAAGATACGGTCTGTAGTGCTTGACTGCCTAAACAATGGCTAGCAGTTCCCGCTCGATGGTAGAGTATCGAGTTTCTGCAGCGCAGAGAGTACGGGAAGCATATGCTATAGGATGATCTTTTCCTACAGGACCTTGAGTAAGAATAGCTCCGATTGCAAAAGCACTAGCATCAGTAGTGAGCAGGAATGGTTCTTCGAAATTTGGGTAGATTAAGATAGGGTTAGATACAAGCGCTTGCAAAGTTTTAACATCTTTAGGAGTTTGGGGCTGAGGAAAATTCTGGATGCATTCAACCTTTGAAGGGTTTGGTTTTACTCCTTGGGTGATAAGATGACCTAGGTAAGCAAGTTTCTTAGGGAGAAACTCACACTCAGGTTGAATTTTTTAAGTTTGACTGACTAAGACGCTTAAAGATTTCTATTAAACGGGACCTATGCTCATGGATGGTTGGTGAATGAACTATGATGTCATCCATGTAAACAAGGCAACGTTCATTTTGGATACCCAAAATAATTTTATCCATGACCCTCTGAAATGTAGAAGGTGCATTTTTCAAACCAAATGGCATACGAACGAATTCGTAATGGCCATCGTCAACAGAGAAACCGGTCTTGGGAATGTCTTCCTCTAGGATTTTCAACTGGTAAAACCCGGAAGCGAGATCCAGTGTTGAAAAGTATTAACACTTACTAAGTTGGTCGAGGAGATCAGAAATGTTGGGCAGAGGATATTTATCGTCTACAGTTAGTTCGTTTAACTTCCTATAGTCAATAACAACTCGCCACTTTTGCTTACGAGAAGCATCGAGTTTCTTAGGGACGATCCATACGGGGGAGGACCAATGAGAAGAAGAGTGCCTGATAATGCCTTGATCAAGCATTTTGGCTATTTGGGTTTTCACTTCCTACTTATGGATTTGAGGATATCTGTAAGATTTTGTAAAAGCGGGCTTGGCATTATTGGTGTCAATAGAGTGTTTGACGGCGTTAGTAAAAGTCAAAACATCGCCTTCGAGATAGAAAATATCTTCGAATTCTAAACAGAGGTTCGTGATAAGTTATCGCTATTCGTCATTAAGGTGTTTAGTCTGAATTTGTTCCCCAATTGTTAAGTTTCTATCTAAGTTTAGAGAGTTAGAGGAGTAGTATTTAGATTTAAGAGAGGGTGTGTATGGTCAAGAGGTTCTAAATGGAGATCGGAAAAATTGACCGTTTTGGGCATCGCATTCGCGTTTATTATTGAAGTTAGAAATTCTCCCTTTGAATTAACACGTATAACTGCGTTGGGAATTCGTACTTGGTCAATTTCTTGTGTCGGTAAAATTGCGTCGGTATTTCTGAGTTCACATTTGAGTCTAAAAATTTGTTCGGTTCGTGCTTGTATTGTTATTTGATTGTTATGAGTACGAGTTTGTATGTTAGTACTAGAAGTGTCTGTTGGTTGTGTATTCGACTAGTCTTGATCAGGTACTTTATGTAGGGGAATAGTTTTAAAGTTAATAATTAATTGTTTGGATTTTAAGCCGACAATACATTCATAATACTCAAGAAAATCATGATTTAATATTACATCAAACTCAATATGTAGACCGTAGATAAAAACCCTGCGTGGATTACCTAGAGCGAACGGAATGAGGGTGGATTGTGAGATCGGGATTTTCTCATGAGTAATGCCTTGAATTGTCACTCTTTCGGGAGATCTTTGTGACAAGTTTTTGACAGTGTTTTTTTTTGAAAATGGATATACCAGCTCCGTAATCAATTAGAAGTTTGAATTTTCCAGAAGCGTCGTTGATATAATAAAGGTTTTTGGAATTTACTGCCAAAACGGTACTTAAAGAAATGTTTGTTCTGGGAAGTTCAGATCGGGATTGAAGTCTTCCAAATTCAAGTTCTGTATTTGAGTGGATACTTCTGAAAGGGTAGTTGTCGAATCGGGGGCTGATCTATGCTCGGAAGCGCTAGAAATTCCTGGTATTCGTGAGGATTGAAAGGTTCGAGAGGGGTATCATCTACTGGTCGAACTCATAGTTTTGGCTGTTACAATCGAAATTCTGCTGCTTATTATCAGTCTAATAATCAGAGTCATAGGACAATATTCGGCATAGTTTACATTTTGATGGTTGGTAAAATGGTAGGTTCTTTCGGAACGATAATTTGGGTTTGTCTCTATTACAGATGGTCGGAAATTTTTAGGCTTGAAAGGAGGTCTATGGAAGTTATTTGGTCGGAGTTGTTGACCTTGATGATTGTTTTATTATTGATTGGATTTGGCCTCGATGATTGATTCGGCCCAACGAAATTTATATCTTTACCGCCAATCCGCAGCGATGTGCCATAATCGCCCACAATTTAAGCATTTAGGAGGTGAAGTTGGTTTTCTAGCCTGAAAAGTTGGCTTAGGTGGAACAGATTTATGTATCTTCTGTTCCTCAAAATATGACAATTGAAGTTCTCTTCTTATACGAGAATGTGCCTCTAGAAGATCCTTCGGATTACTGGCCCGGATAATTTGGCCTAATCGGGGTTCTAAACCGGTAAGTAGGGTGTTTAAAACCATAGCGTCAACGAGAGTGGTTTGAGGATCTTTCTGCTCGTTGCTCAGACTAGGAATTTTTTGGATACATGAGTGCATTTTAGTACTCAATACTTGAAGCCTATTATAGAATGTTAGGGGAGACTCATTGGATAGTTGTTTTAACCGTTAAGATCACGAGAATCTACAAAGTGAAGAGTTAGGAGTTGTTTAATTTTGAGGTACGACGCGGGGTTTCTAGAGTTAATAAACTGCACTGCTTTTTCCCTTAATTTATTTTTAATGTGAATTTCCAACAAGTATTTTTGTTCGGCAGTAGACATGTTACCCGCACAATTGCACGCATGTATAAATGTGGTCAAAGAAATTTAGTCGCCTTCAAACTTGGAGTTATTGAAAAGATTTCCGGCAACCTATGTTTTTCAGTTTCTTCGGCAACAGTGTTGTTCTGTGATTGTGCTATTTCGGTTTAATAGAATTTGAAACGAGAAAAAGGTTCAAATCAAAAAGTATTAAAAAGTATAGAAAATTAGTATCAATAAAATGGTACAAAAATCAGTAATCAATAAGTTTGTAAATGGGGAAAAACCAAAGTTATTTGGATGATTAAACGGTAATAGTTAAATAAAATGTAAATAAAATCAATAAATCAGATAATTCACTCAATCAAATAGATAAAAATCAAAGCAATCAAATAAATCATAAAATATCAATGTATTCAAAAAAATAAAAATCAAATTATTCAAATAATCAATTCTTTAAACCTTAAACGTAAGACGATTCACTACTACTCACATCAACAGGAACATTGAAAGATCCGCGTTCTATTTGCTAACGCAGTTAGGACTTTTTCCAGGTTTTTGCTCTGTTGAAGGACAGAATCCGAATTAAGCTCGTGATCTAGTAACGTTAAACGGATCCTACTGACTGCGCCAATTTGTTATATCACAATTCTCAATTTTAACTTGTTAAAAAAGATTTTAGTAATAACAATACAAACAGTATAACTTTAAAAAATTTAAAGGAAAATAACAATATTAACTACAAGACGTCTAAGTAATAATGAATCAAGACTAAGTGAAATTTTACAATTTATAACATAATGATGAATGCTGAATGGGCACTGTGGACACGGCGATTCCCACGGATGCTCGGAGGTACTGTAATGTGACAATACACTGCACATAAGTTCACACAAAGTTCATGTTATAAACTTATATAAAAAAGAATTTAGATCGAATTCGGGCCTCAATCTGCCTACTCCACAAGACTCACTAGGTAACTGAACTGAATTTGAATCTGCTCTTCTTTTATGTATAGTTATCAGGGGGTTAGAAGGGGGTGTCACGTGATGAAGGGGCTGTGTTGTGATTGGTTGGGTATTGGTGGGCGTGCCTGCTTTGTTTAATCTGGCAAAAGTCACTAGGTAACTGAACTTAAGGTGAATCTGTGCTGCTTGTATTTATAGTTATTGGTCGATTAGGAGGGGATGTCGCGTGATGAAGGGGCTGTGCGGTGATTGGTTGGGTGTTGGTGGGCGTGTCTGGTTTGTTTAATCTGGCAATTACGGAGGTCCAAGCTGTGGGAAGGCGAGTGCTGTCATCGCGTCTATTTAGACAGAGAGGTCTTTTCTCTATTTCGATGGCTTCGCCAATAGAATTGAGAGATATGATAGTCCTACTGTCCTCGAAGTTGATAGAGTGCCCTGCTTGGATATAATGATGGGCGAGAGCTGAAGTCGGATCTTTTTTACGAACTGACAGAGAGTGTTCATATACTCGATGGTTACCGCGCCTATTGGTACGACCGATGTAGCTTTGTGGGCAATCGCGACATGAAATTTCGTAAACTCCTCTATCCTCGTTAGGTACCTTGTCTTTGGGGTTACCGGTTAAGTTGCCTATAGTTTGAGTGATGTTGAAGATAGTCTTTATTTGATGTCGGTGTAAAATCCGTGCTATTTTGTCAGTGACTTCTCGAATGTACGGAAGGACGGCTTTTCGATGTTGTTGGTCTGTTTCTGACGGGGTTGGTGTGATTGGGGGTTGTTGAGATTGATGAATTATACGAGCAATGTGGTCCGGATCATAACCGATTTGTCGAAGGATTTATTGAAGATTATTAAGTTCGTTTTGTCTATTGTCAACATCTGTTAAACGAATAGATCTAAGAGTCAAAGATTTCATTACATAACTCAATTGGGCAGGGTGGTGGTCTGATTGGGCATTTAAGTATCGATTGGTATGGGTTTTGGGCATTTAAGTATCGATTGGTATGGGTTGGTTTCCTATAGACGGTATGTGAGAATCTGTCATTGTTGGTTTTTGTCATGAGGATATCAAGAAACGGGAGAGAAGAATCGGACTCGATTTCCATTGTAAATTGTATATTAGAATGTATACCATTGAGGTGTTGTAGAAAGAAGTCTAATGAATCTCTGCCATGAGGCCAAATGACAAAAGTATCATGTACATATCTAAGCTAACAGGAAGGTTTTAAATTAGACGAGTTTAGGGCCTGGGTTTCGATTTGTTCCATGAAAATGTTAGCAAGCACTGGAGAAACAGGTGAACCCATGGGGGCCCCACGGGCTTGTTTGACCAGAGTGTCTTGAAATGAAAAATACGTGTTAGAAGAACAGTGTTGTACAAATTTGATGATGTCAGAAGAGATATTGTGTTTTGTTTTTAGAATATCTAACGTTTCTAAAATGGGGACATTGGTGAAAAGAGATACAACATCGAAGCTAACTAGGATATCATTTTCTGAAATTCTATAAGCCCTTAACATATCTAGGAAGGAAGAAGAGTTCTTTACGTACGAGGATGCTTGCTCGGCTAGAGGTTGAAGGGTTTTGGCTAAGTACCGGGCTAATTCTTGGGTCGGGGATTGTACCGAACTGACAATGGGCCTAAGAGGAATGTCCGGCTTATGAATTTTGGGTAGTCCGTAAATTTTCGGAATTTTAGAAGACTTAAGTTCAAGGACATGTTAATAACCACGACAATTGTAAGTACCTGAGCAATTGAATGTGATATTCAATCATTTAAAAATTGTAGTATCTACTAGCTGGTGACATGAGTAATTTCTTTCTTACAGCGAAACCCTGAAGAAGGCAAGAAGTATTTCCGAAAGCTAGGTGAATGAATTACACGAGAATTTACCAACAAATCTTTTAGTCAATATTCCTTACCTAATCAGCAAAAATCATATCACTAAATGTGTTGGGTGGTTTCCGGGAATTCATCCGCGTAGTTGATAACTGATCCCTGCCGGGATCGATGGTAAAATGATGACGTTTTGGCAGAGTCACATCTGCCCTCTTCAGGTCGGTTCGCATGATTCTCGTAGCCTTCTGCTTTCTCTTCTAGTTAGTCGAATACTAAGATTTTCAGGAGCGCGCGCGCTGTTATATAGTCGCGGCTCGGCGCCTATCGGTTGGCACCATGAACGGCTGCGTATGATTGGCCCTTGGCGCTCAGTGGCCACGCCACCCGCTTGCTGATTGGTTATTTCCGGTTGAGTTGTTATAGGACGGGTCCGGGGCGGTACGGTGTTTAATAGAATTTTCCAACAATTCGATAAGTTCTGGAATTCATTGCGTGCAATTATACTGTGAGGCCTCATCGCTATTTCAATTGCCTCTCTCACGAGTCTTGATTTCGGGTGTTCTATATTTGCCAGAACTCTGGTGTTCTCAAAGTCTATTCGGGGTGACGTCCTGGTGGCGTGTTCTGCAATGGGTGTTGTTTTTTCCTGCTTTCTTACGGCGTTTTGGTGTTCATTACGTCTAGCTTGAATTCTTCTGTTAGTTTGCCCCACATAGGACAGTCTGCACATGGAATCTCGTACAGTTTCTGTTATTCTAAAGGGATCCTCGTCTTTGGAGTCCTCAACACCGTGCTTATTTTTTCTGTCTGTAATAAAAATAGTGTCGATATTGTGTCTCCGTAGAATTCTTGCAATACTGCCCGTGGTACCCTTGACATATGGTAAATAAGCCTTGGTTATTGGTGTCTCATACTCTTCGTCTGTTTGTCTCGGTTTTGACTTTAGAGCTCTTTGTATATTTCAGTCTGTAAATCCGTTTTGTCTCAGAGCTGTTTTTAAACTGTCCATTTCCTGTTTGATGTTATCCTGGTTAGCTAGTCTTTGTGATCTGGTTACTAAAGTCTTGACGACGGCTTGTAGTTGGGCTGGGTGGTGATGAAAATTAGCATGAAGGTATCTGTTGGTGTGAGTTGCTTTGCTATATACTGTATGGCCAAGGGTTCCATCTTCCTTCCTATTTATCAGAACATCAAGGAAGGCAGTTGATTGTTGGCTTCAACCTCCATGGTAATTTTTATTTCGTGATGGATGCCATTAAGGTGGTCTAAAAATGTGTTGAGGTGTTCCCTCCCATGAGGCCAAATCACAAATGTATCATCCACATATCGCAACCATAAACTGGGCTTAAGATTTGCTGTTCTTAGTGCCAACTCCTCAAAGTTCTTCATAAAAAGGTTCGCTATTACTGGTGAGAGTGGAGATCCTATTGAGCTCCTTCCACTTGTTTGTATCATTGCTTCTCGTAAACAAAATAGGTGTTCATCAGACTGTGCCTTGTTAAGTCTACAAGGTGTTTGTATATTGTATTATATTGCGGTGGTTTGTATTTTTCTATTATGATATCCAAGGTTTCGTCGATGGGAATGTTGGTGAAAAGGGACACTATCTCAAAACTTACAATAAGACACTCTGGTTGTAAGACCGTTTTTCTAAGTATTTCGATGAAATGTGTCGAATTTTTCACATATGAGTCTGCCCCCTCTGCAAACGGTTGAAATTGTTGGGCTAGGTATTTGGCTAGGTGTTGTGTTGGGTATCCAATTGAGCTTACTATTGGCCTCAAAGGTGTACATTCTTTATGTACTTTTGGCAACCCATAGAATTTCAGACATCTCGATGACTTTGCTTGGATTTTGGCCTTGGTTGTTTTCTCCAGATAAGTTGTTGGGTCAGTAGTTATTTGTTTATATGCTGGATCTTTTAGCAATGTTTGAATTTTGTTTGAATAATCCGAGGTATCTAAAATTACAATCGCATTTCCTTTATCAGCAGGTAGAATGACAATGTCCTTGCTGAGGCGAAGTTGTTTCAAGGCCTCATTGTCTTCTATAGATAGGTACCTTTTGGGTGGTTTAGACTTTCTTAGAACATGTGACACATCTTGTTTAATTGTTTCAGCGGTGTTCGCATCTAATTTTGAAACTGCTGTTTCCACGCCACATATTATGCTCTCTGTTGGTATGTGAGAGGGAGCAATAGCGTAATTGAATCCCTTAGCCAACCCGCCAATCGAGGAAGAGTTCAATTGGACCGAAGATAAGTTATAAACGGTTTTATTCGTTTCCAATTGCCGTGAGGTTAGACTGTGACCGTTATTTTCCGAGAAAAATTCGTTTTTGGGCTTCTGTTGGAGCTTCAATTTGTTAAATTTTGCCTGTTGTTGCAGTGTTGTCAACTCTGCGTTCGTTTCTGCACTAAATTCGCTATTCTCATGGAATTTATCCCATATTATCGGGTGGAGTTTATTGCTTACCTGTAGGTGGATATCTAGGAGTTTAGTATTAAGAACATCCAAATCTCTGCGGACATCACGTATGGCTTCACTAAGTAGGGCACAACTAGCTTTCCATAAGATTTTATGTGTTTTTCTGTTGTTCTTCCAGAACTTTACCGTCATGTTTTTCGGAATAACTCCTTCATCGCGGCATCGTTGAAAAAATGTTTTACATAAATGAAAAGTATTCTCCCCGTAGAGATCCACTATATTTGTTTTTATGTTTTTGCGGGCACTAAATGTTTTAGGTGGTTTCCGGGAATTCATCCGCGTAGTTGATAACTGATCCCTGCCGAGATCGATGGTAAAATGACGACGTTTCGGCAGAGTCACATCTGCCCTCTACAGGTCGGTTCGCATGATTATCTGATTTTCTGGAGCACGCGTGCTGTTATATAGTCGCGGCTCGGCGCCTATCGGTTGGCACCGTGAACGGCTGCGTGTGATTGGCTCTTGGCGCTCAGTGGCAACTCCTCCCGCTTGCTGATTGGTTACTTCCGGTTGAGTTGTTATAGGGCGAGACCGGGACGGCACGGTGTTTAATAGAATTTTCCAAGAATTCGATACGTTCGGAATTCATTGCGTGCGTTTAGACCGTGTCCCCATTTCGGGTGTTCTATATTTGCCAATACTCTGGTATTCTCAAAGTCAATTCGGTGTGATGTCGTAGTGGCATGTTCCGCAATGGATGTTGCTTTTTCTTGCTTTCTTATGGCGTTCTGGTGTTCATCACGTCTAGCTTGAATTCGTCTGTTAGTTTGCCCCACATAGGATTTATGACAGTCTGCATGTGGAATATCATACACTCCCTATTGTTCTAAAGGCATCCTCGTCTTCTGAGTCGTCAACACCGTGCTTTTATGTGACACTGTTTGTCGATTTATTTCTGCGGTGTTCTCATCTAAGTTTGAAACTGCTGTTTTCACGCTACATATTATATATATATATATATCTAACAGTTTAGTATTCCGAAATCCAAATCTCTTCTGACATCACATATGGCTTCCGTAAGTAGGGCACAACTAGCTTTCCATAAGATGTTTTGTGTTTTCCTGTTGTTCTTCGAGAGCTTTACCGTTATGTTTTCGGAATAACTCCTTCATCGTGGCATCCTTGTAAAAAATGGAGATCGCACAAAAGTTTGCCTCTTTTCGTGCGTAATTTCTCAAATGTTTTACACAAATGCAAAGTATTCTTCCCTAGAGATTCACTATATTTGTTTTTAAGTTTTTGCGGGCACCAAATGTGTGGGTTTTTGACGTTGTCTCTACGACAAAGCTGACGTTTCGCCGCAGTCTCATGTGGCATCTTCGGAGGCGTTTAGTGGATGAAGATGTTTATTCCTTGTTGACCGCACTTCCAAGTGGTTTTAAATTTATCATTGTTCGATATTTGTCAAATCAAGGTATTTTTGTGCACAAAACTTTAGAATTGACAATATTTAGTCAATAGTTCTCCTAGTTTCTAAATCCCCTTTAGTTTTCTCACTTATCAAGGCAACCTAAAGCTACAACAAAGAAATTTAAATTAATTCATTTAAGATAAGTTTAATTTATTTTTATTTCAGATGGTTTAATATACTCGAATTTATTATTTATTGATTTGTCACATAACAAAGGGATCAAGTCAATATAATATATCTTAAAACACAGTTTTGCACCCTAACATGAAACCTTTATTTTAAACACTCAACGCCGTTTCAACAACTCTAAGTTGTCATCATCAAGGAGTAAACCAAACTAAACTAAAACTAAAAGTTTGGTTTTAGGGTGCAAAACTGTGTTTTTACATTTGTTACACAGCATTTCCATTTTAATATATTGTTATATACTCCGTGGGTTCAATTAAAATTTAAAAACTAATATTCACTAACACTTTCTAGAACTTTTATTTACATCAAATATATACAACAGCTGATTCAAATATCACAATAATAATTCTACATAAGCTCTTCGCTGCACTAACTGCCGCGATTATGGGTCGCTCCTTCTAAAACCAGTATCGAAAACTCTTGTAGAATCCATTATCAATTCTACAGCTGCCGAGCCATTTTGAGATCAATTTGTTTGTCCTAAAAGCGATCGATGTCGTACTGGAATGAAACCAGGGCCGGTTTAGGAAAATTTCGTTAAAATATCTTCACAAAGATTTTCAATATTTATTTAGAATCAGTTTTTTTAGTTAAAATATATTTTTCCATACAATAATGAATATTTTAATCAATGCAACTAAAAGAAAAAGTGACTGGAAGTTTATTTGATTGACATTTGAAAATAACTATAAGCTGAAATAATTATATACGAATCGTCACTGGAAATATATTTTATCTGAAATGATTATTTATAATATTTGTTTTAGATAATGTGAGCCGTTGGGAGCGAACAGTCAATGATGAAGAAGAAAAATTAGACACCTGTAAAAGGCAAGAACAAAAACACAGAGATGAAATTGATAAGGACTTGCAACAAGTGGAGCATCTAAAATCTTTAAAATTGAATAAAAAGCAAGAAGTTGAAGCTTCTGAAGAAGAAGTAAATAAAGTCAGAAGAGAAGTTGGTGCAATTGCCAAAGACGTTCAAGCTGCTCAGAAATCTGTTGTTTCATTAGAAGGCAAAATTGAAAGTAAAAAAAGTGAAAGACACACTATTCTTATGAAATGTAAGGTAATTCTATAAATGTTCTTATAATAGTTTAATATATTTTTTTATAAATTTAAAAGTTCCTTAAAAATGTTTTGTTTCTAGATGGATGATATTGCAATACCTATGATTGTTGGCAATATGGAAGACATTGTCGCAGCTGATCCTTCACAGTCAAGTTCTACGGATACCAGCACTACAAGTCAAAACTACGAAAAAGAAGCCAGAATTAAAATTGACTATAGCATGCTCTCTGATAATTTGAAAGATCTTGAAGAAAAAGACGATATTAAGAAAATGGCAGATAAACTTCTTAAATCCATTCAACATTTGCAAGATACCCTTACTAAAATTCAGGCCCCCAATATGAAAGCAATTGAAAAATTACAATTAGCTTGTGGTAAATTGCAGTCAACAAATGAAGAATTTGAAAATTTGAGAAAACAGAATAAAAAAGCCAAGGCCGCTTTTGAAAAAATCAAGCAACAAAGATATGAAAGGTTCTCGAAATGTTTCGATCATGTTGCAAATGAAATAGATAGCATTTACAAATCACTAGCACAAAATCAATCTGCTCAAGCATTTTTAGGGGCTGAAAATCCAGAAGAACCCTATTTAGATGGCATAAATTACAACTGTGTAGCTCCAGGTAAACGTTTTCAACCTATGTCAAATTTGTCTGGAGGTGAGAAAACAGTTGCTGCTTTGGCTTTATTGTTTGCTATACATAGCTATCAACCAGCACCCTTTTTTGTTCTTGACGAAGTTGACGCAGCTTTGGACAATACAAATATTGGAAAAGTTGCCAAATATATAAGAGAAAAAACCGAATCATTGCAAACAATCGTCATATCACTTAAAGAAGAATTTTATTCTCACGCTGATGCTTTAATAGGGATTTGTCCAGAAATAAAGGTTTGTATATATATATATATATATATATATATATATATAGAAGTGTACTATTATATTTTAAATGCACATGTGACTTATTAAAATCTCAAAATCCTACTATGGCTCTCATACAAAACATATTATTTTTATTTTCTCTACTGAAACCTACATATAATTATTAAGAATTTAGAATATTCAAAATAGTAATACCTGAATACAAACTTGCTAGGAATTGATATGGCGTGGAAAAATAATTGTCTAAAACAAGTGTTGGTTTATCTTAAGGCAGCTACTGTCTTCAGGCCAAAATTAAGACCCTTATAATGCCTAACAAGAGATTGATTTAACATAAAATATTTTAGAGCAGAGTTAATATTCTTATGATATAGCTACAAAAACCTTGTTTCTTCGATTAGGACTAGCTGCCAATCAGTTGGTATAAAATCTGTATATTTTGGAATGGGTGACCTTAAAGAGGATTTGCAAATTTTAAGATGGAGGATTCAATATCGGGACCTATTTTTTGAAAATCATCCGATTTGTACCATATGGGTTTTTTTGCGGTCGCCGAGTGCGAATATACTGTGATGTACCCCAAATTTCTGAGTTTAAGTTGGCGGATCCGATATGGCGAACGTACTTTTACAAAATGAACCGATTTGCATTTTTGGGGTCGCTGATTACAAACCATATTTTAAACTCAAGACGGTGGTCCCAATATGGCGAAAACCCAATAACCCAATTTACTATATAGTGTAGAGAACATTATTTCAACATTATTTTTGTAAAAAAATTCCACACGTGCTTGAACGGTTTTTCTTAAAGAAGATACACCGCATAACACAAAAGTTTTGTTAACACATTTTTATTTCTTCCTTAATTTTGGAGGTTTTTAAAATAGAAAAAACCGTAAATTTGGCATTTTTTCACTTTTCAGCAACAGAATAAAAATTTACAATATCAAAGGTAATATGCGCATTTTTAAAACCTACTAAATGAAATATTGATCGATATAATTGTTTAATTAATAACTGAGTTATTCCCCGAAAAATGTGAAAAAGGTGCATTTTTCAATTAGTCGTAGCTATTGTCTAAAAATATTTAGAACGATGAAACTTGGCAAAAAAAAATTCACTTCTATATCCCGAATAACTGTTGAAAATTTCAAGTTCACTGCTTTGAAGGTTTTCTCACAAATGTAACATTTTTTCTGCTTAGAATGCAGTTTCGAGTTAGGTGATATTTTGTGGAGTAATGTTTTGTTTATGAGGAGTGGGAAAACGAGCCGGGTTTGCGCCTATGCTTGGCTTTCTAGTTAATACCTATTGTATGACAATGCTGTGGAACCTTTAGTGTATCACAAATGTAAACACAGTTTTGTATCCTAACACCAAATCTTTACTTAAACACTCAACGTCTTTTCAACAACTTAGAGTTATTGAAACGCTGCTAAGTGTGTGTATATAGGTTTTTACCTATTGGTGCGTTCCCGCAATTTGTTTAGTGTATTGTTTTCAATTTGATTGAATTACTTCATTGATTTTTAAACTTCTGCACCTTTTCTAAAACACTCCGTCGCGCTAATGCTAATTGTAAGTGTTTTTTGCGTGTAAAATATAGACAGTATTGCCAGATTCGTGTTTCGGATCCCGAGCTATTTAGACGCTTGGGAGGTTCGTGTATTGTTCTCCGAACTTTTCGGTCGCTTTGATTCCGTCTGAAGAGACGGCGCTTATTGTTGTTTTTTGCGTTATGACTTCGCGAGTTAGTAGCTCCGTTCGAAACGACCGCTAAACCGCTTTCATTTTGTTTCTTTTGTGTTTACAAAAGCGCATCATTTGTTGTTAAACCCGCATTTTTTGTATGTTCAATCAATGAACATTACGTCGCTATTTTTCGTGTAACGTGTTGTCCAGAAGAAGCTCTAAAAAACTGTTCCTGCTGCTACGGGGCTAGCCTCTGAAGAAAGAAGACCCAAGAAAACACCAGAGCTTCGACATAAACGTTAGTGATAACTTTTATTTGGTGATTCGTTTATGTGACGGCACGTGTTTATTGATTGTTCCGCTAATGGTCCTTCGTCAATTATATACTTGCATTGAACCAGCATTGAACTAAAACCGCAACATCTAATTCATACATTTTTTTGAATATTCTCTATGGAATGTGCCATCGAAGACATTCCATAAATTGGTCCTTCGAGCCGGATGCAATTTGAGTTAATTTCGTGCAAAGATTATCGAATAAATTACATAATTTGGTCCAACTCCGGGCCGGATACATTTGAGTTAATTTCGTGCAAAGTTTAACGATCAAAAAAACCATTGATTTTTCGTTGCAATTATTGTTGAAAACCGCATTGAATTTTCGTTTCTTTATTTGTTAGAAGAGAAAGCAAGTTCGGGATATTCACTCATTCCGTTGGAAATAAAACGCATCTTTTTTTGTCGCGTTAAAAACCTTACAAGAGATCGTTTTGTTTGTTTGGTTATTTTGCTAAATTGTTTTGAATTTATTTGACATTGGGTCAGATAATTCGTACTTTCGACTTCAACAGTAAAAAATTGTAGATTTTTGGAATAGTATTTTGTTTCGTTCTATCGTGTTAGATTTGTTCAGTGGCGTTACAGTGATTTTAATTTATTGTTAAGATGTCAAAATCCGCTGAAAATTTACGTAAATTTAAAAATCATCGACAATCAGAGTTTAAAAGATTAGAAGATATTTATTTTGCTGCCGAGAAAGCCTTAAGAGGTGACGACGTTGAATTGTTTTTTAGCATGATTGATATGGTTGATTCAATCCATTCAGAGTTTTTTAAACATCACAATTCCATTGTTGGATTAATTTCAGATGCAAACGATGATTTTGACTTTGAGGATGACATTCGCAATAAATTTGAAAAATTGTTTTATTCAATTAGGTCTATTTTTGCTAAACTGAAATCTGTTCAGAATTCTACGCCACAAAATATAGCTCGGGAACAGGAAAGTGTTGCTTTGCCGCGAATTGATTTGCCTTCATTTAGTGGAGACATATTGGAATTTGGTACTTTTATTGATTTGTTTGATTCATTAATTCACAATAATGAAAAACTCAGTGCTATGCAGAAGTTCAAATATTTGCAGTTAGCTTTAAAAGGGCCTGCTTTTGAGGCTATTAGGAATTTTAAACTAACACAAAACAATTACGTGAGTGCTTATGAAACACTTTTGAAAAAATTCAAGCGAACTCAGCTTTAGAACAATTCCCCCAACTAACTTCAGATAGCCCTTCAGAGGTTCAGAAGTTATTGGATGACTTCAGTGATAATTTGGAAGCACTGAAGAATTTGGGTTTACCAGTAAATCAGTGGGATTTTTGTATCGTTCAGATGATGTTGAAACGAGTTCCAAAGAATTTAGCCGCCAAATTTGAACTTTACCATGGTACTGTGACCGCTCAAGATGACTTTCCGATCCGTTCGGAAGTTGTTGATTTTTTGTCGAAGCATTGCGATGCCTTTGAACATGTTGAATTATCCCGCAAGGCAAAGCGAAGTGTTGACAAAAAGTTACCATTGAATTGAAAGCAACATTCTTCCCGGTTCACTACATCTTTGTTTGTCACTAAGAATAGAAATTGTTTAGTTTGTAAATCCGATCATGCGATTTACAAATTCTTGAACAAAAAAAAAAAGATTTTAGACTTTGTTTTAAATGCTTGAGCGATTCTCATCAGTCGAATCGCTGTAAATCTTTATCCACTTGTCGCAACTGCAAACAACGCCATCACACATTCAGATTCAGGCATTCGGTCTGAATCTAAAGCTCCCCCGCAAACCTGGCTTCCACATCTGGTGGATCCAGTACCATTAATACTGTTGAAAGTCCCGAAACTTCTCTACCCCAGACTTCTTGTCATAGTTCTCTTTTGTCATACAATTTAAATGTGTTGTTTTCTACCGCTTTAGTTGAGGTATTAGATAAGCACGGTTCTTATCAAACTTTGCGATGTCTGCTAGATTCTGGTAGCATGACATCATTCATTGCGAGCAAGGCTGTGAAACGCCTTGGCTTCCGAGCTATGCCCGCTTCGATACAACTCAACGGGCTAGGTTCTATGCAGAGTACCTCTGCTGAGGGCTCTCTTACCCTTTCTCTTCGCTCTGTGGTAAAGCGTGAGTGCAATTTTGTTGTTGATACTATTGTTTTACCCCGCATTTGCAATGATATGCCTGTTGCGCCCATTAACATGGCTAATATGGCATATCTAACCAATTTGAAACTTGCTGATCCTGGTTTCAATAGCCCAGGCGCTATTGACCTTTTGTTAGATGCCGATATATTCTCTCAAATTTTGTTGGATGGACACCTTCTGGGAAAGGAAGGTGTTCCTGATGCTATTAACACTGTGTTTGGTTACATCCTTATGGGTAGAGTGTCTTCGAGTTCTGTTAACTTTCACTCTAAGTCAGTCATAAACCCAACTTCGCTTTTTTGTCAAATTGAAGATGTAGTATCATTAGATGATTCACTCCAAAGGTTCTGGACAATTGAAGATGTTCCTACCGCACTGGTTCAGTCCCCTGATGATCTTATCTGCGAAAAAATATTTTCCGATGGATGCAGGAGATTGGATTCAGGTAGATTCGTTGTGCCCCTTCCTTTTCGAAATACACTTCCTGCTTTTGATGGAATGTATAATCTCGCCGTACAACGTTTCTACTCTTTAGAAAGACGTCTTCTACAGCAACCAGATCTCTACAAACACTATTGTGATTTTCTTAAAGAGTATTTGGAGCTTGAACATATGGAGCTGGTTCAAGATCTATCATCTACTTCTTCTGATTGTTACTACATACCGCATCATTGTGTTTTGAAACCTGATAGTCGCACAACCAAAATTCGTGTAGTGTTTAATGCATCCGCTAAGATACCTCATCGGTTATCTTTGAATGATTGTTTGTTTATCGGTCCCAAATTGCAGCAAGACATTATCGCTATTTTGTTGACCTTACAGAATTTAGTTTTGGCTCACTTGCTTGCTATAGAAAACTTTTATAGTTGTGAACTTCACACATTTGGTGATGCTTCTGAGAAAGGTTATGCTGTTGTTTATTTTGTGTTCGAAACCGCATCTGGATTTCGTCAAAGTTTATTTGTGTTGTCTAAATCGAAAGTTGCCCCTTTGAAAACTTTGTCACTTCCCAGATTGGAAATGTGTGCTTCAGTTCTTACCGCTAAGTTGGCTCATTATGTTTATGAGCAATTCAATAGTCGTTTGGTGTTCAAGGTGATTCGTTGCTGGTCAGATTCCACGGTAGTCCTTTCATGGCTTAGTTCTTCCCCGCACCGTTGGAAGACATTTGTCAGTAATCGAGTTGCTTACATTCAGGAAAAATTTCCTTCTTCTCATTGGTTTTATATTCAATCTTGTGATAACCCCGCTGACTTGATTCCCGCGGCACTTTGCCATCAGAGTTATTAGGTAATACACTTTGGTGGAAAGGCCCACAATTGTTGATTACCGCTTGTTTGCCACATGCTTGCTCAGACTCAAGCATGTCACCGCTAGTTATGACTGAAGCCCGTATAGTGGCGCTTCCAGTCACCGCTTCACCAAATTTATTTGGTACTTTGTTAGAAGAACATTCTTCTATTAATCGCATTACCCGCATTATAGCTCATATTTGTCGCTTTGTTGATAACGCCCGCAGTCCAGACCGTAGGGGCTCTGGATCATTTTTGGCTGCTGAGTTATATCAGGCTCAGCTTCGCATTGTTCGATATGTTCAAGATCAATATTTTTCTAAAGAGATTTCCCTTCTTCGAGAACGAAAACTTTTGCCCAAATAGCTTCGTAAACTTTCGCCGTTTCTTGATGAACAGGGAACTCTTAGAGTTGGTAGTAGATTGGCTAATGCTCCATTGCCGTTTGACACTAAATTTCCCGCACTGCTACCAAGTAAAAGTCGTTTGACTAATCTAATTGTCGAAGATTGTCATGTCACCAATCTTCACGCAGGAATCCAAACCGTTCAATTTCTTTTGCAGCAACGATTTTGGATTCTATCCGCAAAGAGAGTAATTCGTAGTGTCATAGCTCACTTAAGACGTGTCGTTGGAGATCAAATCCTAACCTACGAAGAACTTTCTACTGTATTTGCGCAGGTCGAAGCAGTTTTAAACTCGCGACCTATAACCCCTTGTAGCAACGATCCATCGGATCTTACCGCCTTGAGTCCTGGAATGTTTCTTACCATGGAACCTTTAACAGCACCTCCTGAATCTGATTTCTTATCTGTCCCATTTAATCGTCTCAACAGATGGCAGTTACTGAGTCTTTTGCATCAGGCATTCTGGAAACGTTGGTCGCAAGAATATTTACATACTCTTCATCAACGCAGTAAATGGACTGATCCCTCGGAGGTTGTTAAGCCAGGTACTCTTATTATTTTGAAGCAAGACACTTCACCTCCCTTTAATTGGCCATTAGGGCGCATTATTGACGTACATCCTGGAGGTGATGGTGTTGTACGCGTTGCTACAGTTAGAACTGCAAGTGGTACTTTGAAGCGACCTCTTGTAAAGCTTTGTCCACTGCCAGTGGACCCTTAGTTTTGAAATAAGTAATTCAAGGCTGGCGGAATGGTGCGTTCCCGCAATTTGTTTAGTGTATTGTTTTCAATTTGATTGAATTACTTCATTGATTTTTAAACTTCTGCACCTTTTCTAAAACATTCCGTCGAGCTAAAGCTAATTTTAAGTGTTTTTTGCGTGTAAAATATAGACAGTATTTGTCCTTCGTGTTTCGGTTCCCTAGCTATTAGGACGCTTGGGAGGTTCGTGTAATGTACTCCGACCTTTTCGGTCGCTTTGTTCCCGTCTGAAGAGACGGCGCTTATTGTTGTTTTTTGCGTTACGATTTCGCGAGTTAGTAGATCCGTTCGAAACGACCGCTAAACCGCTTTCATTTTGTTTCTTTTGTGTTTACAAAAGCGCATCATTTGTTGTTAAACCCGCATTTTTTGTTTGCTCAATCAATGAACATTACGTCGCTATTTTTTGTGTAACGTGTTGTCCAGGCGAAGCTCTCAGAAACTGTTCCTGCTGTTACGGGGCTAGCCTCTGAAGAAAGAAGACCCAAGAAAACACCAGAGCTTCGACATAAAAGGTTAGTGATAACTTTTATTTGGTGATTTGTTTATGTGACGGCACGTGTTTATTGATTGTTCCGCTAAAGGTCCTTCGTCAATTATATACTTGAACCAGCATTGAACTAAAACC
This sequence comes from Octodonta nipae, assembly GCA_034190945.1. Classification (NCBI taxonomy): domain Eukaryota; kingdom Metazoa; phylum Arthropoda; class Insecta; order Coleoptera; family Chrysomelidae; genus Octodonta; species Octodonta nipae. The sequence continues at coordinate 138,935,399 of CM067216.1, forward strand.
GCAACATGTAATTCATACATTTTTTTGAATATTCTCTATGGAATGTGCCATCGAAGACATTCCACCTATTGTATGATCTATGGTCAGTATAGAGAACAGTCATGACCGAGCAAGAGATACATTCGTCTGCGCAACAATTTATCATAAAGTTTTTAACCAATGAACTCGTTTTGATAGTCTATTGAAATTTTGTCTGAATCTGCAAAATGAGGTGGCAGCAAACTAACACAGAACGTTTATGTGTTTGACCGTGCTGATTACGAATCTGCAATTAGTTTTTGCCACAAACGTGCAATAAGGGAGAAGTATCCATAAAACCTCTCAAAAAAGAGTTTTTTGCATTTTACTCAAAAACCACAATAAATTTAAAAAAATAACCTCGTTATCGTATTCCTCGTAAAATTTCAAAATCGAAAACGTGTAGGAACTTATACAAAGTGACCAACTGTTGTCTCATTATTTAATTTTTAATTTAGTTTGGCATCTTCGGAATACACGCGATGTGCGCGCATAAACTCCGATAAATCAATAAGCATTGTCCATATGAGTTCACATAAGTGGTTTAAAATATTCAAGCGGAATTAGTTTTAATTTGGAATAAATTCAAGATTAAATAGATCGCTTGTACTTGTAGTAGTTTTACAGAAAATTTTAGAGATTGACTTTTCATTGAAGTTAGTGGGAGATACAATCTCTCCCACTTTGCGGGATAAAAAAGTGTTTATTTTACTCATTTTTCTAAATCGTTTCTAATTATTTTTATATCCTAATAGTCATGTATAATGGGTTATATATATATATATATATATATATATATATATATATATATATATATATATATATGTTTTTGTTTCCATGAGCGAATCACTTGTCGCGCAGAATTTGAAACTAAATTTTCCCTTCTAATTCTCTAATTTAGAATTACAAATATTGGTGGTAGTGTTCCGGGAGTGTTTTTTGTCGTAGAACGGTCGATGGAGAGCGAGAGGAAGTGGGGAGTGATTGTAGAGTTTCTGGCCAGGGTGGTAAGGGACAAAGAGAGAGAGGAGAGGGAGGTGATTGAAATTAGGGAACTGGTAGGTTAGGGACCAGGGGCCGGGGTACCTGACGTAATATCTTCGTTGATAGTTCCAGGTACCTAGAGGGCAATTGGAGGTGTTTTAGTGAGTATACGGGTAACCGGGAGCCTCACATACAGCATGTCGTGATTGAACCAAGCGCATGGCCAATCCGTAATAGGATTTCACCTCGGCAAAAAAAAAAAAAGTGTTCCGGGAGCTAGGACTATATAAATTGTTTCCAGGATATTCCTGAGAAACAGCAACTCCTACTTTTTTTATTGCAGCATTTATTACTTTTGTTATTTTTAACACGATGTGTACTAGGCGCGTCACAAAGTTATAAAATAGAAATGAAAACATCATAGGAAACAAACAAGAATCGCTGATATAATTCAATACTGGGTAAGATGAAATAGCAATGGACAGGGCATGCGACAGGCGGATACATGGAATACCAGTGATTTAGACAAACTAAACTAAATGTAGAACGTCCATAAAATCGTTGGATCGACGACATTAGCTTAATGGTAGGTAGCTGATGGTTAAATATTCAACAAAAAACAGAGAGACATGAAACGAGATAGGAGAGACCTATATCCAGGAGTAGATTACTGCAGGTTGCAAAGAAGAAGACTCTAGCTACGGCATTTACCGTAAAATTCAATGTTAGAAAATGACAAATTGACAAAAACAGTTATTCAATGGAAAAACATTTGTTAATTAAATAATTAAAGATACGAAGGATATTTGTGAATTTTTGTTTCATTTATTTACGTTGCACTTTTTTCTTAAATGTTTTCATCCTCGTTTTCATCATTAAAACATTGAACACCTCACCTATATACAAACGACAATTTGAAGCAGTGGCCGCAGCTTACGGATAGGGTCGCCAAGAATAGTATATCTATTTTGTAAATAAATTATCTATTTTGTAGTTTCTTGTGAAAACTTAGCAAGCTATATCTTAGTCTAGTATATGGCTTAAGTCTTAGTTATTACTGATTAAAATTCCACAATTTTGTTTGGAAGGTATGACTTTTTATATTCTGTGTTGTTTTTGTATCCTATTATACAAATTATCACGTGATTATTAAACATGCCTTAAATTGGTCAATTGTATACGAATTCATTCAAAAAATTACCAATGCGTTTAATATAAAAAAGTTAGAGAGAACCTTCTGTATATCCGTAAAGTAACATTCCATTGATACATTGGAGTGTATAGGCGTGCATTCTCAGTATCCGAAAATAAAGTAAAAAATTAATAATTACAGAAATAATTAATATGATCTGAAAGTTACTATACGATTTCGATGTAAAATGTTACGAGGAATACGATGACGCGGTTTTTTTTTTTTTTAATTTATTGTAGTTTTTGAGTAAAATGCAGAAAACCCTTTTTTTCGGGGGGGGGGGGGGTTATGGAGATTTCTCCCTTATTGCACGTTTGCGGCAAAAACTAATTGCAGATTTATAATCAGCACGGTCAAAAACATAAATGTTCTGTGTTAGTTTGCTGCCACCTCATTTTGCAGATTCAGGCAAAATTTCAATGGACTATTGAAGGCACAATTTGGGAATAGCCTCAGAATCATGTGTATATGTGGATGAAAAAATGGAAGGGGCAATACCAGTTCCGTGGAAATGTTCATCGTTGATTAACTTGGTTTCAGAAAAATTAGTGCTCGGTGAGTTCCGAGGCTGTTGACTGGAAACCTAAAGCAAGTGAAATCGGACATCACTGAAAGGCTTCTGAATCGATTTCAGCGAGAAGGGAAGACCTTTTTGAAGCATGTCGTCTAAAATGTCCAGTAAGGAGTAGCGAAGAAAGAATAAAGGTCAAAACTCGTCTCTTAGCTGGAAGTCCTTGCAACGATTTTTTTTTACTTTTAAGGGAATTTTACTCATGAGGATTTATACTGTCAGTTGTTACGTTTGGCAAAAGCCTCGAATTCGAAACAAAAAAACAAGGAATACACTGCAAGAAATGGGCTGGGTAACCCTCGAGCACCCTCCTTATAGCGCTAACTACTCTTGTGACTATTTTTTTGTTCGTGCCTTTGAAGGAAAATGATTTGGAAAAAATGAAGAAATCGAATAGAACATGTGCAGTTGGCCTTCAACATTGAATGAACAGAGAATACTGAATCTCCCTAATTGGTGGCAAAAGTGTGTAGATCACGCAGGCGGGTATGTTGAGAAATGTTAAAACAATGATTATGTATAATGTAATTCACTAAATGTTTGAAAAAAATATCGTTTATGTGTGATATACCCTCGTACCTAATTATTTTGCTGACTTTAATTGTCAAAGTTTTAAAAGTAGTAAAGTCGTTAGTAGCATCTTATTTAATTTATTCGACAATTTTATAAGGAAAAACTTATCTTTTGTTCTTTATTCTTTATTTAGGATTGGGCCATTTCACCTGAAAATAATTTTAGTTGATTCAATGAGGACATAAGTTTATAAAATGATATCTACCCTGATCTAAAATTGTCTATGTTCAAAATTTTCCTCCTCTGCCTCAAAAATATTGTTCAACCCCTTGAAACCTTGAGGATTCCATGCATCTTTAATCCCACAGGCAAAACGAAAATACGACCAAATGATGATAATGATTGAATGAATCTTATACTCTACCAAATTACGTCCTTTAGAATACAGCATCGTCAGTTTTTAAACAAATTCAAATGTTTTTACTTCCTTACATAATTTATATAATAGAAAAATTATTTGAATAATTACATAAAAATATAATAGGGAAAGATTAAAAGCCGTTATGAATTTCAGCATACATAAAAATATATTTAAAAAGCAACTAACATATTTTTCAATGTGAAAAACATTTTAAAATTAATGTCAGTTCGATACGTGTAGTAAATTTGAAACGCGAGATGTAAAGACCGATATCTAGGATTTACGGGGAAACTAGCACATAGAGGATCTGAATCTGGAGCCGTTCCATGTAATTGCTGTTACCCGTAATTCCTAGGATAGAATACTCTCTTCGAGGTGTCATTCTTTTGTACGCAAGAAAATATATATATAATATATATTGTTTCTGGTTAGGGAACCTTCGTCAGTTGCGCTTCCCACAATTAAATGTTCTCTCGAACACTTCTTTATGTATTTGATACATTTCGTTAAATTTGATGACGCGAAATGTAAAGACCGACATCTAGCGTTCAACAGAATGACGCCTCGAAGAGAGTATTCAATATCTCTGACAGGTGAAGTTAACCTGAAAATTTCATCGTTACAATCTAACCTAGGAATTACGGGTAACAGCAATTACATGGAACGGCTTCAGATTCGGAACCTCTATCTGCTAGTTTCCCCGAAAATCCTAGATGTCGGTCTTTACATCTCGCGTCTTAAAAAAAACTGTCGAAGTTCCCTAAACAGAAACAATTTATATTATATATATTGTCTTGCGTACAAAAGAATGACTCCTCGACGAGAGTACGTGCAGTAAAATCGTGAAGAAGGGATTTCTGCCCACTAGTAATTTTTTCTGATTCCGAATACCAAAATGCACGCTTTCAAACTAAATTTACGTACAATAAAACGAAATCAAAAGAAAATTAATTTCGGAAGACTTGCACTGAAAGTTTTGATAATTAATATGTCCCTTTGGTGCAAAATCAAATGCCATCAAAAAAAAATTTGGTCTGCAAGAAAACCTTCAAAGCCATGAAATTGACATTCTTACCAGTTATTTGCCTCATAAAAATGTAACTTTCTGCCCAGTTTCAAAGTTTTAATGTTTGTTAAAAAAATTATTATGAACGATTTAAAAATGTGCATTTTTACAGGTTTTCGACATAACTCAATATTTAATTATCCAATTGTCTAGATGAACTTAATATTTAGTAGCTCTTGAAAGTACGTATAAAACAAATTTACTTTTGACACTAAAACTTTTCATTCAGTTGCTGAAAAGTTACAAAATTTTTTTGCAGTTGAAAATACCAACTTCTCTAGAATAATTTCACTTTGAGGAAAATCGATCGATTTTCAAAAAATTGGCCATCTTATTGAATTTTTGACGGCCACGTTGGATTGTGCCGAGTGTTAACTAGATGGGTTGCGATTTTTTATTTTTACATTATTTAATCATGTTGGATTTTGCAAAAGCATATGAAAGTAGAAGTCCTAAACTTTAAAGGGGGCCTGTGGCATTTTTTTTTCGATCACTCCAAATTTTGGTTGACATGATTGTAATGAAAATCCTAAAACAGATCAATTTTTATACAGGGAGTAAACGGTTTGAGTGCAAATATTTTGAGGAATGACAGTTTAGGAAAAACAAATCAAAAAGTCTTATAGCATTTTTACAAAAAACTATAGTTTTGTCAAAAAAAATGGAAATGTCACAAATTTTGCCCGTATTTTTACAGTCACCTAAACATAATTTTGCTTGCAAAATGCTTGTAAAGCTTGATTTATAAATAATAAACAGTTTCTATGCCTTCACTAATCCCAATTTCATTAAGAAGCCATTTTTTTCAGTTTTCAAATTAAATGATAACTCGACATAAATCTACCGAGAAGATATGGCAACCTGGCGCCACATTTTTATAAAGTTTAACGGTAGTTTTTTAATTTTTAACCTCGTGTTTGTTTCCTAATATGTAGAAAAACTGGCTAAAGACGTGTAGTTTGTGCATTTGTGCAATTATGTGTTTGAATATCTGTTGTAAAAATTTTGGAATTTACTTATTGTGTAAGTAGGTATTTTATTATCCAACATGAATCTTAATATGAATTAATTAATTAGTTTGGAAATATGCAATTTAAAATAGGTTCTCGAGAGATCTTTTGAAGTATTTTGTGAAAAGTTATTTCTAAATCTATATAACAGGCAAAGACAAAACTGTTAGGTACCATTTTCTCCTCTGTCTGTCAACCGATTTTCTTTATTTTTGTTTTATTTAATAGCTACTGACGACCTTCGGTGCAGAATGCTAAAATGTATTGATAATATTGGTTCATTCATTCAATAAAATATAATAAAAAACATTATTTACGTCCATACTCTCAATGCCAACCAGATAACAGTAACAGTGTCGCCAGATTGTCTGAAGAGAAAATCGTATGATGGATTGACTCGACTTAAATTAAACTAAAAAGTAACAAATTTTGACCCGTTCCTAAAGGTATTCTACATCGTCATGGTATTGAAATAGAACCCAGAAAAATTTGTATTACATAATAATGGCCATTCATTGGGCTCTCTGGCAGGTTTGCAACTTTCATTGCTTTGTAAATATGGTTTGTCAACTAAAATAAGAACTATTTTGCAATACTTGCAATTTAAATTCTTTTATTTTTTTCCCTATAAATTTCATATAATTTGAATAATATGACAAAAAATGTGAATTATTGCAATGATTGTAATATTCAAGACAAATCGTTAGATCTGGCAGCCCTGAACTCATGACTACCTTTGATGTGGCACCTGAATTTGAATTTTGACATTTCAGAATATCGTTTGGTGTAATATTATTATAGCGCAATGGTAAAGATAAGTTATAAATTCAATGTATAAAGATTTTAGCTTTATTCACTGCGAAAAGTTTTTAACAAATTTGAGTATTACTTATTAAATATCACATTTAATATTAATTGATTATTTATTAAAATGTTAATATTTTTGAAGGGATTTATTTTTTATGTTAAAAATTATAACTAAATATTTGAATATATTTAAAGACCGAATTTTTTCAATTATTTTTAGGTAGGGAATCAGTTAGTTACTGTTTTATATTCATGCATTTTATCTAATATACAATTTAGTTATTATTACATTGTTCCATTCCCGCAAAATCCTGGTTTTATTACAAGATTATTACGTAAAATAAACATGTAATTGACATTTTAACGATCTATATTTAAAATATAAAGATAATTCAATGCATTTACTGATTTGCTGTGGTAAGTTAGGTACATACGTCTATTCTACAATGAGATATATTTTTATTGAACATATTTTTTCTTCGAAAACGGTCAAACTATTGAGTAATTATATATGGAAGAAGCGTTACCTGCTGTTAAATCATGTGATAGTTCATCATCAAGTATTGTTTATTGTTCAGTAGTAAAATAGTCAAATGTAGTAGATCAGTATTTATTTTTCGGACAAGTAGCAGTAACTTTCGTTTTAATTATTATGTAAGTTATTGTTGTGAATTTAATTATTTCATTACTATATATATATATATATATATATATATATATATATATATATATATATATATAATGTCTAAGTGTTTATTGGGAAATAACACCACACTTTAAAGGAAATTGCTGTATGTTCCAAACGTTTCGGGGTCTAGATCAGACCCCGTTGTCAATGGCTAAGAAACTACGGATTAAAAAGTAGTTTCTTAGCCATTGACAAGTGTGGTGTTATTTCCCAATAAACACTTAGATGTTGAAAATTATGCCACAAGTATCCTTCAGAAAACAACTATATATATATATATATATATATATATATATATATATGTCGGGTTATCCCAAGGGGAAATAAATGTGGGCTAAACCTTTATTTGACAAATAATAATCACACTAAGTTGACCGAAGGCACCATAATGATTTACTACAAACAATAGATAATGTTGATGATCAATTTATCTCGAGTGCCACCTAAAATAAGCTCGATCGGCGTAGCGATATTATTAATCCAAATTGGTACACAAAGTATTCTACTCGGAACCGCGGCAAGATCCCGATTACGCGATAGCCTTCTACGATCTTACCACTCTCGAAGTTCGAACAGAACTGTCCTCCGTTCTTTTCGATATGATTCTCCTGAAAAACATCGTGCATAACACCTGACTCATAGACTATCACGTAATCAACAGCTCGCCGGGTGATTATGTTGAACATAATAAACGTAACAATCGTAAACAAAAGTACGAAAGCATAAATATCCTGTTTCTGATAATATAAACTATATAGTCCTTAGACCCTCCCCACTCGAGAAACCAACTATTTCGTTATCTCCGACACGGCCATCCTGACTAACACACGTCCTCGGGTGTATCTAAAATTTCATTCCCATGACATTAAACTTAATATTACAAGTACTCGTACTTGTCAATCAATTCAAAGATCTAATTCAATAGCAAGAGGAAGTGAAATGTGTTACAATCCTTGAAGTCATTTGTTACGGAACGACTAGTACTCTCAAGTTATATCGCTAACATTTGGCCAATATGGAAATACTCCAAGCATGCTCGATCTCACATTGAACCACATCTAAATTTCTTTAGACCACACTGCCAAAATGGGCACGTGTGAAACTAATGTTCGATCTTGCACCTCAACACCTCATATTGCCAACACTAGGCCAATATGGAAATACTATACGCATGTTCGATCTCACACTGAACAAAATCTAAATTTCTTTAGACCACACTACCAAAATAGGCACATGTTAAATCAGTGTACGAACTTGCACCTCAACACCTCATATTGCCAACACTAGGCCAATATGGAAATACTATAAGCATGTTCGATCTCACACTGAACAAAATCTAAATTTCTTTAGACCACACTACCAAAATAGGCACATGTTAAATCAGTGTACGAACTTGCACCCCAACACCTCATATTGCCAATGCAGCACAGAAACGTGTGTACTCATGTCGTTGTTGTCACTGTCCGCTCTGCAGACATCCGACTCACTAGGAATGTAACTCTCCGGCATTTTCTCGATTTATCATGATTGTATCTTTATGTTTTATTTTTTTTTAATTAATAAAAATTAAAATTACCAAAATTTAATTTAATGACCTTTGCCTTTATCATCTATCTCTATTCTTTTCATACCTAGCATTACCTTCAATAATATTGACTCCCTGTACTCTTTCTTTTATCACAAGCTAATAGTCCGTAAGGTGTGGTGACCTTACCAATTAATAAGTCAAGCAAATTATTGTCAAAATCGACAATACTATGTCACGTTTTTTTTTGCGAACTCAAATTTTGAAGTATCCTATGAAACTTATTACAATATATACAATATATTATGAAACTCGAAACTCCAGCAGAACATCATCCCGGGTTTCCCCTTTTTTTTTGGTTGGATAGATTTTATTTAGAACGACCTCTAAAACTCAATTCACTCATCATACCAATAAAGTCACGAGTTCTAGTAAAAATTACATTTTATCAAGAGTTTAATATTGTATAATTTTGGTGTATTAACTAATTGATTCTTATACAGTGCTTACACACATACATTGTTGTTTAGCTTTCGTATTTCCCTAAATTATTAACATTTCAATTTACGGATTACCATTATCTTGTTAGACTTTAGAAGAATAATGGTTGTGTCACAGACTTCTAGATTTGTTTTTATTTGGGTTAACTTGTTTGTAGTTTTCTCATACCTTTTGAAGAATCTCTAGAAACACTTTATACTAGGTTGAAACTATAGCCCTTCAAACATGTTGACTTTGCTAAATATATCGCTTTTTCATTTAAAGAGTTATTTCAAATATCAAGATTTGAGAATCATTTCCAGATTTTAGAAATTTAACTTAAACTACGTTTGCATTGCAACTATTGTTACTTACATTCTAAACTGTATAGTTGTTGCGATAATATTAATCCACCTTTAGACAGAAGCCTAACAGAAAGTGCACTTCACAATTTTCCCATCTTTACATTAGATAAAGAAATCCAAAGAAATCTTAATTTCACTAACAAAATAATAACAGTTAAGATTGCAGGAGATAGTTATTATAAAATCTGACCTTGCACTTTTCTAAAGTACGTGAAAAACACGTAATAAAAATGTAAACTTTTTATAGTGGCAGTTAATTTACTCTTATACCGTTAGTATGTACTTCATTGAAACCTATCGAGGCGTCAGCGATTTTGTTACAAAAATCAGTTATTTTTGTCTCATAAATATCGAAACTATTTTATGTATACTCTGGGGGGTAAAATTTCACTACCACTCATTATCTCATATTGTCAATAAATATCAGAAATAAAGTAAAACACCATCTCCAATACAAAACTGTCAATATTAACAGTTTGAAACTCACTTACATTGTTAGAACTGCATTAATAGTCTTTCTCGAAAATCTTAAAGATAGCGATTCTTTTATTAATGAGCACTCGGCCTCAGAATCGAAATAAAATGGAAAGGACTCACCAATGTGTTTTAGTGTACCAAATCAAATTGCATCCTCAATCACAGCACCACTGGCAAGTGATGTGCATTCCACGATTATCGTGCGATGTTAATCGAAATATAAAGTCCTCTTACACGCGACCAAGTTATAACTGGTTATCTGTCAAGAGTATGGTATATGTTATAGCATAGTATGCCTTCATATACTTAAGTTACTCAATAGACGGTAGATGTCACCGACATCTATTAGGTTCAATACACTGACTGTTGTCTTACTGATGTGTATAACATCCAAGTATTTCACTTTAGAACTTGTCATTCAAGGAAGCGTATCTGACGAGAACTCCTGGTTCGAAACGGCTGTCATACGTTGAATGATATAGTTCTAAATATGTGGATATATATCTGTATATACAAGTTATAACTTCCCCAAACATAACTGGAACTGGCCACTGTGGAGACAAACCCTCAAGAGCACGAGTTATCGCAGAAAATAACATGCCACCCTGTAATGTACTTTCCGCCACCACAGGAACAGTAGCTATACACCGCACAGCCGCAATTTCACAACTAAAACGCGGCAACCGCAGCTCCATTGCTTCCACAGCACTCCTTCAATAGTTATCGCGTGGAGAATTTATCTCGGGTGCCACCTAAAATAAGTGCGATCAGCGTAGCGATATGATATTATTAATCCAAATTTGTACACAAAGTATTCTACTCGGAACCGCGGCGAGATCCCGATTACGCGATAGCCTCCTACGATCTTACCACGCTCGAAGTTCGAACAGAACTGCCCTCCGTTCTTTTCGATATGATTCTCCTGAAAAACATCGTGCATAACACCTGACTCATAGACTATCACGTAATCAACATCTCGCCGGGTGATTATGATTGTGAATCACCCACGATCCCCAGCTGGCAAATTTGTAATAGAACATAATAAACGTAACAATCGTAAACAAAAGTACGAAAGCATAAATATCCTGTTTCTGATAATACAAACTATATAGTCCTTAGACCCTCGCCCCTCGAGAAACCAACTATTTCGTTATCTCCGGCATATATATATATATATATATATATATATATATATATATATATATACATATATATTATTTTATTAACTCTATTGAAACTGCAAATGACGAAAACTTTTAGGTTACCAAAAACAAAAAAAATATTTGGAATACCTATATTTGATAAAATTCTCATATATTTTTTTTTTATTTGGTTACCACCAAACATTTGTTTTAAAAATGATAATGGTTTGAAAACGTTTATTTCTTTAATGTAGCATTTACCCAAATCTAGCAAATCGTCGCCAGAACATAATTATTCAATACAAAACTCTGCAGTACAATTGTCGTCCTCAAGGTCATTTTTTACTAGTAAGAGAAAAGAGTAAAAGTGAATGTATCTTTCGATAAGCAATGTTGTCGCATTGACAATAATTTACTTAACATATATGTTGTCACAACTTGGTTATTAAAGCCCACAGACCATTGATTTATTAAGAGTTTTTTTGTTTGATTTAATGTGGACTATCTCTACCTAAAATATATGCACCCGCACTGTTTACACCCTATATATGACAATTTTTGAATAAAATTATTTACCTTCCACTTAATTAGTTTATTAGCCAAAACACATTTATTGCGCTAGAAATCGTTAATAATTTTTAGTTATTAATCGTAAAGAATATTTAATGAGAATTGTCTTGACCGCCACATTTCATAGTCTAGTAGTAGCGTCGAACAAAAATTCCGTCAGTTTGGAACAGTCAAAGATTTCCCCAAACATGCGAGATCAAAATTAATGCCGAAAAGAAGTTGGATATATTATTAAATGTTACGGAATACCCAGCGAACCCTAAAGAGAAGTAGCTGGTGATAAGTAAAACTATACTAAGAATTTTGAAAATAAAAAAGAAATACCATCACGATTACCCGGACCAGCTGCGACAAAACATGCTGACGACACACGAACTAGCCCGGACGCAGATGTTATGATCTCAAGGCAAATTCAGTCGAGTTTCAATATAGAACCCCCAGAGGAGTAAAGGCAAGTCTTCATTTGGATCGGTTGGCTCTTAATCATGATCGAAATTAATTTTACGTTGCCAAAATAGGAAAATTTTAGGAATTAATGACCTTAATTAAAAAGGAATCTTGCGAACAAATAAACTGTAAAAACCATTCCAATAAATAACGCACACAAAAAAAGAGAATGCCCAAAAATACGATTGACCGTAAAGAAATATTATACACGTTAGCTTACCAGAAACAGACAGATAAACATCTAGATCACTATGAAAGTATAAAGGCCGTTGACGAAGTGAAGGAGAGAAGTTTAGTAGATGATCATCTGTTCGATATGAATCATTGGTGTTGATGTAAATAAGTCGAACGTATTGTGATTTTTTTGATGCGAACTAAGACGTTTATATTGAGTTTAAAAAAATGTAAGCGAACCGACCGAATCCTTAATTAATATTTTCATCTGAACGAACGACACGTAGATGTATGGTTTGTATATCTTTAACAAACCCAGTTCCCTCATTTTTATGTCACTTCGATGGAAAATTATTCGCACCAATAAAATGTGTATGTTTCCTATTTTCATAATAAGTTTTAACATCATGAACACATTGTGACACTGCTTATTCCATGATATAAACTGTACTAATTAATGTAATTAGATCAAACACTAACAGCAGTTTATATTTATTTTCCTGCATAATCGGAGTAGTCTTATTGAAAAACATAAAATATCTTTAAAAGAAAAACACAAAAAAACACGTTAATTTATACGTACAGAGGGACGAATTTTACACGTATGGGTCACCCTGCAGTTTCAACCCCTAAGCGGGGGTGAAATCACTTCTACAAGTTTAAATACAAAGGGGTATCATGTGATACCTCGCTTTAAAGGTCACTTTTTTGCCAATCTTTTGACACATCATTTTATTTTTTACAAAGAAATTTTGAATTGAAATTGAAAATAGCATCAGTATAAATACCGAGATAAACAAGTCAGAAAAAAATCTTTAAATGTTTTGCGAAAGATATTTGCAACTGTAAATGAAAACAATTTGTTATTAGTAGTGGTTTCGTTGTATACTAAAAAGCAAATTTCGACATTGTTTATTCTTCACAAGAAAGAATTGAAATAATATTTATTTATGGGGAAGAACAACACTGTGCAACCAGAACTGCTCATGTTTTTTATCAGAGACATCCAGATAAAAGTGTGTGCAATAAAATGGCCAAGAGTCGTAAAGTTTTAACTGAAGCTGCACAAGTTGAGATATTAGGTCATTTTTTAATGGATCCTCAAACATGAATACCAAAAGACCCCAGGTTAACAAATATTTCCATCGGCTCTGTGCATAAAACGTTAGGTCTAAATAAATCATTTCCCTATAAAATACAGCTGTTACAACAGCAGACAAATTCAGACCCTAATTTTATTAAAAATATTTTTCTTCTGACGAAGCAGTTTTTTTACTGGATTTCTCAAGAAATATATTGTTGATACTGGGACAATATCAATCCCCAAGAGAGCACAACCAACTTCTTCAGAAAATCAACGTATGGACCAGAATTCTCGTAAATAAAATTATTGGTCCTTTATTTGTGGCAGAAAATTTAATTGGGGAATTGTATTTGGACTTATTAGAAAATGTATAACTGAATCTTTAGAAAACCAAATCGATCAAGATGAAACTTTGTTACTAGACGAAGAAAACCTATTTTTTCAACAGGATGGAGCACCTCTACATTTTGCCTTGCCTGTACGAAATTGACTTAATGAGATATTTCCAGATAAATGGATTGGATGAAGGGGCGCCATAGAATGGCCAGCAAGATCACCCAACGCCCCTTGACTTTTTTATGGTGACATCTAAAAACTGTGGTGTATAAAACTCAACCTTGCGATATTCCTGAACTTAGGCGTAGAATAGTGGAGAAGTGTGAGTGGGTTACACCAGAGACAATGACCATCTAATTTAAGTACAAGGTAATTTTAACGCTAATACAATATTAATGAAAAAACTGTAAATAATAATGATTTTAATTTGAAAGTTTAAAATGGCATTACTCTGTAAAAAATAATCTAATTTAAAAAAATTATGTTACAAAAGATTGGCACAGAAGAGACCTTTAAAAAGAGGTATCACATGATATCCCTTTGTATTTAAACTTGTAGAAGTGATATTCACCTCCGCTTAGGAGTTGAAACTGCAGGGTGGCGGATATGTGTAAAATGTGTCCCCCGTAAATATAAATTAACCTGTTTTTTTCTTTTAAAGATATTTTAAAAGTTATTTTGGGTGGCTAGATTTGAAACGAAAGCGCTGTATATCAATATATACAATTCACATACATTTTGGTTTTAATACGTTTATGTATATCGTAGATTATTAATTTTTTTTTTCAGCCTGCTGATTGTTTGGTAAGCCAGGTGCTTACGTTTGACTTAACAAATTATGACGACTTCTGACCAAAAATTGAAAGAAAGTAGTAGTTTTAAGTTTATTTGTTAATATGATTATTTCAATGACATACATTTATTAAGTATTATAACTTCAGTAAGTAGTAACTATAGATTACATATTAGCAAAGCTGTTATGGGTTATGGTATTATAGTATTTAATGTTCAATTAAAATGTATTTTCTTGTAAATTGATAGAATAAAAATTTCACAATATCCCTGCGTTATCTCATTCTGTAATAAAAACAATGTGCACATGTACAAGTCTCTGCACAAATAAGGAGCAGTAATTTCATGGTGTAACCCAAGCCCGTAGCCAGCGGGGGGTCTGGGGGTTCACCCCCCCCCCCGAAATTTTAGTTTCAAGATTCAATTGTAACCAATGAATCACGTTTTTCATAAGATTAACTTTTATATTTATACAATTTTATATATCCTGGAAATACATGAACAAAAATATACATTTTGCAGTCCTAATCAGCCCATCACCAATCAAAACAAAAAATCCACCCCACCCCCCCTAAAAAATTCCTGGCTACGGCCTCGGTGTAACCTCTTGGACCTATTGCTTTTTAATTTGTATCAATGCTTTATTGATATTATGTCAAAAAATCTAGATTACAGTGATGAGTACCTATACATTTTATCAGAAAAAGGGTTCATACTTCAGATTAATCAAGTTACAAGACCAGAGTCAAAAACATACCTACATCACATTTTCGTTAAAAGTAAAGACTTAAACTATGAAAATATCGACTCATTTGTAATATTGTCACATATTACCGATCACTATCCGATAGCAGTAACATGAACTTATAGAAACAAACTTAATCTTCTCATGAAAAAAAGTAAGCATCAGTACTTCAAGAGCAAAATAGAGGAAAATAATAACTGATCAGTAAAGTTGTGGAATGTTGCAAATGAATTCTCGAACAAAAACAAAAAAGACAGTGGCGAACTCAACAAGTTAGTGCTAGATAATAAAGAAGAAATTAATGGTAATTTGAATATTGCAAATGAATTTAATAAGTTTTATACAACTATTGGATATAAACTAGCTTCACAATTCAATAAATCAAATACAAATCACATTAGTGCTGTAAATAAAAATATAATTTCTGAATCAATCTTTTTAGAAGCAACAAGCCTTTCTGAGATAAAGACTCATCTGGCACAGCTAAAAATGGTAAGTCGCCTGGCCCAGACAACATTTCAAACGAGATTCTAAAATTGCCAGAACAATATATTGCTGAGGCGCTTTGTTATCTTACAAATTTGTCGTTTACTAAAGGTGTTTTCCCATCAATGTTAAAAAAAGCTAACGTCAAACCTGTATTCAAAAGTGGTGATAAATATAATATGTAAAATTACAGACCTATATCCTTAACCTCCTCAATTGCCCAGATTTTTGAAAAATGTTTAAAACTGAGGCTACTAAATTTTTTTGAAAAACATAAAGAATACATAAAAATCAGTTTGGCTTTCTTCAAAATAAATCGACTCAATATGCTATTGCAGCTCTAATGTCTAAAGTTTATGAACCGGTTGATAAAAATTTACGTTGTCTTGGGGTTTTCCGTGACCTGGCAAAAGCTTTTGATACTGTCGATCATGGGCTGCTTTTACTGAACCAACTACAGAATTTGGGCATTCGTGGAAACGCCTATAAACTCATTTCTAGCTACCTAAAAAACAGGAAGCAAACAGTTCTTATAAATATTACGTTCAGTGCAGAATTGTCACTAAATTGCGGTGTTCCTCAGGGCATAGTATTGGCGCCGATTCTATTTTTAGTATATATTAACAACATATTGAGTCAGGAATCTACCGGAACAATAATATCTTTCGTCGACGACACTGCCATAATTTACACTGTAAATTCATGGCAAGAAATTATAGCTACAGCAGAAAAAGACCTAAAAAATATTACAAATTTCTTTAATTCGCTTAAGTTAACCTTAAATCTGAATAAAACACACGTTTTGCCTTTCACATCATATGAAAAAAACCTACCTGAACAAGGAAGTTTAAATATTCATAACACAAATGTGCAGTTTGCATCATCTACTAAGTATTTAGGTATTATTATTGATACATTTCTGCGTTGGGATGTGCATGTGCAATCTGTCATCAATAAATTACGAAGTGTACTGTTTAAATTCTATGAATTTCAAAATTTCCTTTCAACAAAACATTTAAAAATCATATATCATGCGCTTGTTGAATCGATAATTCAATATGGAATTATTGGTTGGGGTGGCATCAGAAGAACTCATTTGCGGCCTCTTGAATTATTGCAAAAAAGGTTTTTAAAAATAGTCAATAAGAAGCAACTTAGATTCTCAACTGACCAACTTTTCAAAGAATCCAATGTGATGGACCTTCGACAACTATACTGCAAGTATACACTGAACTTTTCAATAACAACCGAATATATCTGGATAATATAAATCATCGGTATGAAACAAGATCCAAATTGGTATCAGCTGTGGCAGTTCCCAGAGCCTCAAAGTCAGTAGGTCAGCGCAGTTTTACTCATCTGGGTCCAAGTTATTGGAATTTCTTGCCTCAGAAACTGAAGACCATTAACTCAAATAGGATGTTCCGAAGTAAACTAAATAAATGGATATTGTCAACGAATAGATATGAGTTCCATAGGATAATCGAAAATTGCTAATAAAGAGCAACTTTTGCATCATTCTAGTAGTAAATCGAATATTATGGATTTGTGTGCATATGTTTTTTTTTATCCGAAGAGGGAGGAAATACATTCCGTACTTAGCTAGCACGTGCTGGCCGTCGTGCGGGACTCCCGATACAATGACTTCAAAGCAAGAGTAAATCGTTGCATTGAAACCAGTATACCGTATACCCGCTAAAACCCTAACCTCTTTCTCCTACAACCATGGTCCCCTGCAGCACCCTTACTCAATACTACTTCGCAAGGGTGGTTCATTGCAGATGTTTACTGCTCTTACATTGGAAGCCTCTAAAGCCTACTCCTCGAACGTATTGCGGAGTTCTTTGAGGATCGTCTCCGCGTAATCTGATACCAAGTTCCAGGCTTGGGGGCCCTTCAGCATGGCTTCTACTAATTGTTCTGGAACGATATTAGTCTCCAGAATCCTCTCCACTTCAGCACGTTGATCCTGAAACCGGGGGCAGGAGAAGAACACGTGTTCCGCGTCCTCTATCACGTCCGTACAGTGCGGGCAGTTTGGGGAGTTTGCCCTCCTGAACCTGTGCAGGTATGCTCGAAAGCATCCATGTCCAGTCAGGAGTTGAGTGATGTAAAACCCAACCTCTCCATGCTGGCGGTTGACCCAACGACTGATGTTAGGTATCAATCGATATGTCCACCGGCCTTTAGTAGAGCTGTCCCACCTCTCCTGCCATTGCCCTAGACTCATGGCCCTTTCATCGCTGTTTCCTGTCGGCTGGTCTTTTTCTAACTTTCTGCGATAAAGCCGTCCCCTTTCTGCAGCCAGGATGTCGATTGGTAGGGTAGAGGCAATCACACTCACCGCCTCGTAAGACACAGTGCGGTAGGATGATGCCACTCGAATCGCTGAGAGCCGCTGGACTGATTTCACTATGTGTGCCTTTAGGGGAAAATTCACTAAACCCCAGATATCCTAGATATCAAAAGGGTTTAGCTCTGTGGGAGCCCTTGCCAGGTTCTCAGGCCCGTGGTTGGAGTCGTGGCGGCAGTTTCCCATGAATTTCCTGACCGTCCGGGCCGTTCCTAACAGGACGGCTTTTTGCATTTGTTTGTAAAGATGTTCGTCCAGACCGAGGTATTTTAAATTGTTTAATAGATGTTTTGGGACTAGTCCTGTCGTTGACATAACAATTGGTACAGTTCGTGTGTTGTTCATGTCCCACTGA
Organism: Octodonta nipae; assembly: GCA_034190945.1. Classification (NCBI taxonomy): domain Eukaryota; kingdom Metazoa; phylum Arthropoda; class Insecta; order Coleoptera; family Chrysomelidae; genus Octodonta; species Octodonta nipae. The sequence goes on from CM067216.1 coordinate 138,954,000, forward strand.
GTCTTTATTTGAAATTCCAAATCTCTATATTTGGTTATTTTCTCAACTTGCTTGATAATTATATTATTGTTGTTAGGAATTGCTATGTCAATTAAAGTTGTTTTCCGAGAGACTTTATCTACCAAAACTATATCTGGTCTATTGTGAGCAACTGTCCGATCGGTCAGTATCGTGCGGTCCCAGTACAGCTTGTAGTTGTTATTTTCTAAAACAGATCCTGGTTTGTATTTATAGTATGGTAATCTTACCGACTGTGATAATTCAAGCTTCAGTGCTAGTTCCTGGTGAAGTATTTTTGCCACAGCATCGTGCGTGCCGTTCTTTGTATTCAGTTGCAGCAAACGCTTGACAACCTCCTGTGATATGCTGGATAGATTCAGATGTTTGGGAACCGTACCTGCATCTGTCGTTGTTAATAGAAGGATCTTTAACAATGTACTTTAGGTAGTTCTTAGTTGGAATTACTTGATTTTGGATTGCCAATATAAAGCCTTCCGTTTCAGGAAACATATGATCAGTAGTTCGACGCTGCACTGTCGACATAATCTTGGTTGACGTCATTTATAGGTCTTACATGAAGGGGCTTCTGTTTCCATTTCAGCAGTTTCTGATCTGTGGTCTGGTGGTGTAGTTGGGCATGTTGTTGTGTCAGTCGCAGTGGTATTGAGTCATCAACCAGGCACATGACTCTGTGTAGATCAGAAAATTCTGCGAGTTTCTGGAAATGACTATGCAAAATGGAAATTTGTTGATCTAATAGTTTGCTTAGATCTGTCAATCCTCTTCCTCCTTCATACCGTGGCAAAGTTGTACGTTCGACAGAGCTCTTTGGGTGGTGATTTTGAGCTTTTGTTGGTAAAACTCGAACTTTTCGTTGTAATTGTTCAATGTCCGTCTTGCACCAATTAACTATACCGAAAGAGTAACTGAGCACTGAACACGCATAGGTGTTAATAGCTTGAAACAGATTTTTACTGTTTAATTTAGTTTTCAACAGTCGTCTTACCCTTCTATAAAACTCTGCTGTTAGGTCCTTTTTCATAGTCATGTGATCAATACGTTGAGCCTGCTTTATTCCAAGGTATTTATAAGTATGACCTTCCCCCATAGATTCAATTGAGGTGCCATCTCCCATTTCGAAGTGCCCCTGCTGTATTTGCCTTTAACTATATTAATAATTCGGCATTTGTCTAAGCCAAATTTCATATGGATGTCACTAGAGAACCCTTCTACTATTTTAAGCATATCATGCAGCTGTTGTTTCGTAGCAGCCATCAACTTTAAGTCGTCCATGTATAACAAATGGTTTATCTTTAATGCTTGTACGTTGTGTTTGAGACTGAACCCAAAATTAGTCGAGTTCAGTTCGTTTGAGAGAGGGTTCATGGCAAGGCAGAACCACAGCGAGCTAAGAGAGTCTCCCTGGAATATACCCCTTTTGATTGGAATGGGGTCCGTTTGTATCGAACAGTTGGCTTCATTCAGTGAGATTTTGGTTTGCCAGGTGGACATGGCATATTCTAAAAAGTTAATAATACAATTATTCACTTTATAGAGTTTCAGTACCTTAATGAGCCAATCATGTGGAACTGAATCAAAGGCCTTTTTGTAGTCCACATATGCCATGTAGAGATTTCGACGTTTGGCGTGGGCTTGATTGCAGACAATGGAATCAATTATCAGTTGTTCTTTGCAGCCCATCGAATTTTTCGCTCATCCCTTTTGTTGTTGAGTAATTATGTCGTTCGTGTTATGAGTTTGTATAAGGTTGGAAGGCAAGTGATTGGTCGGTACTTTGCTGGGTCCTGTGCACATAGGTTGTCGTTTGGTAAGAGGTATGTAGCACCATGCGTAAGGAAACTAGGCATCTGGTGTGGGTGGGTAAATACGTCATTTATAAGTGCTGTTAGTGTTTCGTGGGTTGCGTACAGTTTCTTTATCCAGTAATTTTGTACACCATCTGGTCCTGGTGCTTTCCAGTTATGGAGGTGCTTCATTATGTTGGATGTGTCTTCCGTTGTAAATGGTTGGTGTTGCATGGCATCACAGTTCTGAAATGCAGCATCCTCCTCATTAATCCAGCTGGCTCTGGAGATTGTGGTGGAAAGCTGTGTTTTCCAGAATTCCTCGATGTCTGTTTTACTGGGGTAACTAGGGGCTTCATTATTATTGGTGTTGTTAAGTTTTCTATAAAACCCTTTTTTCTGATTGCCGGAAAAGTGTGTTGTCTAGTTTCCGTTGGTTACTGGTTTTGTACCTTCTCAATCGGCTTGTGTAGACGGAGAGCTTTTGTCGTAGACCGTCCAAACACTGCCGAGATGTGATGTTTTCTCCATCCCACTGGGAGTGTATTCGGTTATTGTCCATGATAGTATTGACAAGCCTTTCTATTCTGCTGTTCCTGACTCCTCGTTGGTATTCGGTCAGTCTTCCAACGTCTTTCCAAAGAGTATTGATTTTCTCTTCAAGTCGTCTTAGTCAAGGTGGTATTCGAGGTGTTTGTCTAAATTGGGGAGGGTTTTGCTTTGGTCTTACTGCGACCCCAATTGTTCTGCAGATGGAAGTTCCAGCACAGTAGATGATTGTGTGTAGCGACTCTAGCGTATTAGCACCTAAAACGTAGTTTGGCAAGATAAATTTGTTCATAGCCTGCAAGACGATACCCAATTTCTTATAAGATCTTAGTTTGGGAAGAGCTGGTCTAGTCAGTGGATCTGTTCCACTATACTCTATAAGAGCTCCTTCCATTTCTGCTTGGATCTTCTCAAGCAGGTCAGCGTTGGTTGGCTGTTCTTGTTGTAGTTCTTGAGTCTCGTCCGCTCTTTGTGCCAAAGTTGTTTCATGCTCTGGATCGATTGTATTTCGACCAAATAGTTCGCGCTCCACTTCGCTCTTTATTCTATCCAGTTGTTCAGGCGAAATAAGGCCATTTCTCAAGATGACACGATATTGATCTGCGACTCTCTGTTCAGAAGCTTGAAGCTCTGGGTACTCACGACAGAACTCTTGATGGAATATTTGGCGATATCCAGTCTTGTCCTGGCCAAGGTTCGTAATTCTGTAAAACGTGCGCCAGTCCATTTCATGCGCTGTCTTTTCAGTCCCGCTTGAGTGAGCGCTGGCTGTTGATCCTGCGCAACACTTTCTGCGGGTGGAGTTCTCGTTCTCATTTGACTCCGTTGGGGATGGTCACGTTGTTTTGTGACTGTATTGGTTGTGGTTCTTCTGGTTCTCGGGCTGTAGCTCTTTGGACGGCAAGGGCCCGCGTCCTCAGCACCCTGCCACCGACGTCCCGCATGCTGTCATGACCAGCGCCGGCTCCAGACATGCCCTGGCGATCCCCAGGCAGCGGCTCTTTTCCGAGGCATCTATTCCGTAGCTCCATTTTCATGGGTGGTGTCACCAATTGACCCTGGTGACCCAGGTAACTCGGACCCGTGGAGTTGTCACTTCCCAGATGAAATGATTTAAAACCACAACATCCCGTGCGGGTTGTGGAGAAGCAAGAAAGCTAGGTAGTAGGTCAGCGGATAGCTGCCCCTTTAGTCGCCTCTTACGGCATGCGGTGGATACCGTGGTGTTATTCTAACCCGACCACCACACGGGGTTGAATAAATTTATTATTAAATTATTATTATTCTCTAATGGTACTTTTTGGGTCTATGATGCCCATTATGTTTCGTTTGCCAGTCTTCTTAGTATTAGGATGTTACCATTTATCGTCGTTCCTGTTGGACTGTGCATCGAGCAGCGTATTGGCTGATGGGTACAGTTACGCCATTACTCCATTACATTTTCCTGTATTTCAGAACTTTAATATTTTAACTTTCTACCAGAGGAAAGGGCTATATAAGATATATAAAAAATATAATGTGGATTAAAGGACTATACAAACAAAATACACAGTTTTTTTAATGGGTAATTAGGAAATAACAGCATAGTTGAGAAAAATGTGAATTCTTTAATATGTTTCACACTTTCTATAGCATAACACATAAAAATTTAACAATTTTTACTAATTAATTATACAGAGGAAATCGCAATTTTAGCAGTTTTTGTAACTTTTCAGCAACTGAATGAAAAGTTCTAGTGTCGAAAGTAAGTTTGTTTTATACGTAATTTCAATAGCGACTAAATGATAGGTTCATATAGCCGATTGGATAATTAGTTATTGAGTTATTTGGAAAAAACTGTAAAAAATATGCAATTTTGAATCGTCCATGTTATTGCATAAGAGACGTTGAAATTTTGAAGGTTGGCAGAATCTTTCATTTCAACGAGGTTAATAACTTGTAAAAATTTCAAATTTATAGCTTAGAATGTTTTCTTGCAAAACTGATTTTTTTCCAGGGGTTTTGATTTTACGTGAAGTTTACAATGCCCCCATCTGGCGCTAAATTAATATTTACCCACCTGAAAGGAACATATTAATTATTAGATCTTTCAGTACAATGCCTCATAGATTAATTTTCTTTTGGTTTTGTTATATTTTACTACTGCATTCGAACATACATTCGTTTCAAATCGCGTTGATTCTTTCCCTAATATAAATGCCATGCCAACTATCATACTGTCTGCTGATAGTCCAGGGATGAAAAACGGTGGCATATCATAATTAGTCCATTGAAATGTTTTTTTTTTGGGGCTTAGCGTGCATTTCTCAGAGGAAACAATTTTCTTTTTAGATATCAAGTGGATTAGTGTTAAGTTCAATTCAAGTTTGAGCCATCTTGGAAAAAGTGGTCCAAATGATTTTTGTGGTTTATCTAGCAAACTATAGGTCCCACAAAAAAATATATTCAATATTTTTTTTTGTGAGACTTACAACTTTTGTCAAGTAACTTTTAGTCGTACAACCATAAATAAAAGAGTTATAAGCGAAAATCAATGAAGATTTGTCGATATAACTTTTTTTCTAATCATTTTAAAAAATGACCTCTGACTATTTTTATAGGTGTTTTAGGGCCGGTATTTTTTATTACGTATGCTACCTGATTTCTTCTCCTGTTGTGCACTGGTTTTAACGATTATGGTCTTGTTTAACAGAGTATATATCTGGATTGGTGCAACTTGAAATTTAGGAAAAGAATTCTATTGATAAAGTGATGAAATTTGTGAGTGGACACATGCGCGCATGGAAATCGACCAATATCCCTAACATATTGGTCGATTTTTCCAAAACCTCAGATCAATTTGTATAGTTTTTTAAGTGTAATCTATCATAGAAGATCCCAAAAAATCCAATATTCATATCAAAAATTCCATCGAAGTGAAGTAACTGACATTTTCTCATAAATATTTTAATTCCAACGAATAGGGCGGGAATTGCAGGCATTGGAAGTTTTAGTAGCGATTTGAAAATTTTCTCTGTACATCCCAAGCATATAGGTAGTATACTATAGTATTTTTGGCTTCAGAAATCAATGAGTACCAAGCTCATTTTATTTGTATACCTGCAAATGCCGAATTAAACGAAAATTTTTAAATTTTGCGAAGACCCTGCTTTTGGTGTCACATACTCCCGGCCTAATAGAAAATTCAGTGACAACATATTGCAAGCTTCAAATTACTATTTGGTGTGATTATACACAGGGTGTTTAGTTATAGCAAACAAAACCACAAAATAAAGTGAAAAAGCAATAACAATAGCACAGATGCATCAGTAGTTGAATATATATGATAGTGAAATTATAGGGCGGAGTAGAATAGTTGTTAAATAGGGTGGTTAACAAATGTTAAAATTAAGCTATACCTATAAGGTAGACCATTAGCCGTTGAATTTGCAAGGTGCTTAGAATATGGGTTGCAATGAAATTACAGTTATACAGGGTTATTAAAAAAAGTTATATTGGCTGGTAATAAGTAAGTTTATATACAGGGTGGTTGAAATATATACTAAGTAGAAATATAGTTACACAATGTGAAGTAAAAATGCTTTATTGCTACTGTTATACAGGATGATAATAAAAACGTTGAATAAATGAATGATTTATAGGGCGGTCCGAAAAGAGTTGCCTATATGTGATGGTTGAATATATATCAACCATCATATCCTACGGTGTAGGATGATAGTTATAGAAGGCAGTTTATGGGGCCCATAGAAAGCCGTATGTACAGGATGGTTGGAATATACGATGGAGTGGACGTTTGCTGGTCGAAAAATGTTTGAAAAGAATTTATAAAGTGTGGTTAATGAGTATGTGAAATATAGGGCGGAGAAGAATAATTGTTATACAGGGTGGTGAAGAATTTTACAATAATGTGATACCTACAAGGTAGTAAACAGAGTAATTGAAATATGTTGTGATGTGGAATTATTACAAAGTGATTTGATAAAAAGAGAATTGAAATTACTCACTGACTCATTTCGTCTTCGAAACAAACAATTAGTTTACAGAGCAACTGTCTGCTACTAAAATTGCCGTTCTAACTATTAATTAACACAGTTTTAAATTTATATTTAACACATTAAAGCTTAAAGTATACAGATATATTTACACACTATTCAGAGGTTAATTTGTATTAACTGTACTTGTGATAGTGCAGGTACTTTAATGATTTCTTTCATATAATATCGGCAAAACAAATAAATACAATTTTTATAGAACGTTTGGACAAGACCGCATCTGTTGGGTTAGTTAGTTAAACATAGTTTTGTCTTATTAAGTCAACGCGTACCTACCAGTTCATTTCGTAAACTTTTACTTGTCAATTTAAATGATAATTTATTTTTCTGTAATGTTGGGTCTTTCGATGTTACCTGATCCTGGTCTACTAAGGTTATACATACCAAAATAAAAAATAAAGAATAAAAACTACCCGAGTTCAAAAAAACTAAAAAGTTGAAAATAATTATAACAAAATACAACTCTAGACAATACAATACACAGTCAATGTTGTTAGGTATTTATACACAAAGTAAAAAAATTAAATATTAAAAAGTGCTCATTCTGTACAAATTAATTATCTACCTATCTAGTGTATTTTTGAAGTCGGTGCCAAGCAACAATCAAGTTTGATGAAGTTGTAGATAAGTACGTAATACCCAGATTCTTAATGATATGGCTTAGATATATTTAAGAACTCGATAATATCAATCTATAGATATTAGTTTTACGTGATTTCAACGCTCCAAATTTGAGCAATTCGATGAGTTTGAACGATCTAAAAAGTGCAATAACAATTTTATATATATATATATATATATATATATATATATATATATATATATATATATATATATATGATATCTTCCAAACAGTTCAACTATGTAAGTATTGTAAATCAATGATATTTAGAATTGGTCTTTGCAGATTTTGTGTTACTAAATGAGCTATAGGCAGTATGGTCCCCTAAAATGTACATAATCTGGCTTTAGAGGTTTCATTTAATTTGGCATCATGCAAAAACAAATTTACAGTAAATGAAAATAATAAAAACAAGAATTTTAAAATGATGTTACTGTTGCTTAAGGGTGATTGTGGTCTGTTCAGATTTCTCAGTCACTTCACGTCAGGAATTTTTTTTTATGATTTTTTCTTTGTTGTATGCAGTGTACATCCGTTTCTCGGTTGGTGATCTGAAAAGAACATTTTATCTGACGTTTCGTCAAAATCTCATTTGGCATTTTCAAAGCTGAAAATCTGAAAACAGAATGAAGAAATTTAGAGGGTGGCTTTCTATTTATACATACCTTCGTTCGAGATCCCATTGGGTTGTGACCACCCGTCGCGCTGTTTATTGTCCCTTAAAATTGTTTTTCATTAGGATTAGATTTATTGGTAAGAGTTTTATGATGGGATTTTTTTGTAGGAGTGCCTTCTACGTTTTTGGCAAGTTTAGAGCGTTGTCTCGTTTAATTAATTCCCCTCTCCAAATTTCTTCATTCTGTTTTCAGATTTTCAGCTTTGAAAATGCCAAATGAGATTTTGGCGAAACGTCAGGTAAAATGTTCTTCTCAGAGCACAAACCGAGAAACGGATGTGCGCCGGGTACAACGAAGAAAATCACATTGTTATATATATATATATATATATATATATATATATATATATATATATATATATTAAGTTTTATTAACTATTTACATAAATAATTATTCGAGAATTCAATCAGTTGGGGGGAGCGCAACTGATGAAGGTTCTCGACTAGAATCAATATATTGTCTTGCGTTCAATGGATTGAATAATATCGAAGTTATTATAGGAGATGTAATGTCAACTTAAATATTAATCGAAGTCAAGTTTTATAGTTAGAATGTCATATTCATTTTTCTTTCAATAAAGTTATTTAACAAAAACAATTATCTTTTGATTTGGTATATAAATGAACTGGCTGGTCTGTCCCGACTTCGCAAATACAATAGAGGAAATGAATTTATTATTTCCGGCTGCTCTGCTAAAATCTATGTGTATTGGTTTGATTATCAATAATGATAGGTAAAAAAGCTCCTTTAGATATGATTCAAGCCTATGGTTTATGAGATCCCTTGATGAATCAGTCAGTGATATTTACTTTAGATAAATGTGACAAGAACAACTGAGAGAGAGACTGTTCCTTTTAGCCCATCCTTCCAAAGCGCTCAACATGAATAGAAATGTTGGCAAGGCAATGTTATATATATATATATATATATATATATATATATATATACATATATAAATAGACTAAAATTTTTCTTGGTTTTAGGTCATTTGTTTATTTAATTTTAAATGTTATGTTTCGGGCACATTTTGTCCTTTTTCAAACATGTCAACTCAATCTAAAAGTTAAAATTATTTTAAAACTATGATTATTATATAAAAAATAAAATTACTTACAATTGACATTTATGGAGAAACCACTAATTTGTTTCTGGGCACATTTACACATTTAAAATTATTTACATTCACGTTCACACACAAATTGATGTCTGTCTCCCATCACACTAGTATTACAATGCTTTATTTGTATCACGATGTTTTGTTCTTGATTTTTTTCCAATTATTTGAGAACATCAGCTTAGATTTTTTCGATATGGTTTACATCTTTTCTGTCATTTATCGTAAATTGATTTTTTTGAATATACAACATTTCATGCAAATCACGTATTTTGATATGTGGCTCAGATTTGATTATCTTAATATGTTTGAAATTAAAAGAATGTTTTTTTCTTTTTTCATGGTTTGTCAATGCCGTCTGTTTTTTTTTGGCATATTTGTGGGATTTTAACCTATTTTCAAGGTATTGTGACGTTTGCCCGATGTACACACCCTTGCAGTCTTTACATGGTATTTCGTAAACAATGTTACTTTTTTTATTTTTGGGCGTTTTTGTTTTAAGCATACTGAAATTACTTGAGGTTAAATTATATCCTTTATGACATATATGGATATTGTGTTAGCTTAGTAGTCGTTTGAATTGTGTTGAAAGACCTTTTACATACGGCAAAGACAAGAATCTATGGTTGTTCTTATTTATTTTTCGTTCTAGTGGCTGGTTTTCTTGTGCATGACTTCGGAATACTTAGCTTGGCGTTAAATATTTGATTTATCATTTTGTTCGGATAGTCATTTGCTTTGAGTGCATTTTTCGCTTTATTTATTGCATGATCACTAAACTTATCATCAGATAGTTTTATGGCTCTGTCTGCTAACCCCATTATAACGGTTTTTTTGGGCAAGTGGGTGATTAGAAAAAGCGAAAAATGCACTCAAAGCAAATGACTATCCGAACAAAATGATAAATCAAATATTTAACGCCAAGCTAAGTATTCCGAAGTCATGCACAAGAAAACCAGCCACTAGAACGAAAAATAAATAAGAACAACCATAGATTATTGTCTTTGCCGTATGTAAAAGGTCTTTCAACACAATTCCAACGACTACTAAGCAAACACAATATCCATATATGTCATAAAAGATGTAATTTAACCTCAAGTAATTTCAGTATGCTTAAAACAAAAACGCCCAAAAATAAAAAAAGTAACATTGTTTACGAAATACCATGTAAAGACTGCAAGGGTGTGTACGAACGTCACAATACCTTGAAAATAGGTTAAAATCCCACAAATATGACAAAAAAACCCAGACGGCATTGACAAACCATGAAAAAACAAAAAAACATTCTTTTAATTTCGAACATACTAAGATCTGAGCCACATACCAAAAACCCTGAATTGCATGAAATGTATATTCAAAAAAATCAATTTGCGATAAATGACAGAACAGATGTAAACCATATCGGAAAAATCTACGCTGCTGTTCTCAAATAATTGGAAAAAAATCAAGAACAAAACGTCGTGATACAAATAAAGCATTGTAATACCTACTAGTGTGATGGGAGACAGACATCAATTTGTGTGTGAAAGTGAATGTAAATAATTTTAAATGTGTAAATGTGCCCAGAAACAAATTAGTGGTTGTCCATAAATGTCTATTGTAAGTAATTTTAATTTTATATAATAATCATAGTTTTAAAATAATTGTAACTTTTAGATTGAGTTGACATGTTTGAAAAAGGACAAAATGTGTCCGAAACGTAACATTTAAAATTAAATAAACAAATGACCTAAAACCAAGAAAAATTTTAGTCAATTTATATGAAACATATGGTCAAAGAAACTCTAAAGTATAAATAAACAATATACAACATAGGTGAAAAAATGTTTACTTACCAAAATCTCTCCGTTTCTTTCGGAAAGAATATTGTCAACAGCCTGAAAATGTTTGAAACTATATCAAGGAAGATTGTTAAGCAAAAAAACCGAAGGATATTTCTTCTACGATGCAAATCAGAGGGAGTTGTTCCATCATTCTTAAATTTCAATTTTAGTCATATTAGTTTTAGTAATGTAAACAATAGACAAAAATGGTACAATTTTATTATTCCAAGTTTTTTTAAACAGATAATAAATTTAATTATATCGGACAGCACGCACACACTTAAAAAACTTTATTTAGATCAAAAAAAACATAAAAAAATGTGTGTGAGCAAATTCCGCTAAAAATTTTTGAAAGTTTTAAAAAGCAGTTAAAATAAAAATGAAAACCTCTTCAAAAAAATTAAGCAATGTAACCAAAACAAATTTATAAGGCTTTAAAATAACAAAAAAATTACAATAATGAAAAAAAATAAAATAATGACTGAACCAGCTTGGATAGAAAATTTAACTAAAAATACCTACAAATGATATAATATGTAGCATAGAGGCCGGTATTAGTCATTTACCAGCTAGCGAAAAAGATCTGGTACGGGCAAAATCATGCAATATACTAATCAACTTCAAACAAAAACTAGAAAAAAAAAAAAAACATAAGAACTCAAATTTTTCAAAGGTTTTAAAAACTAAAAAATTCTTAAAGCAACACTCAGATGTAGAAATCCTAAAAGCAGACAAAACAAACAAAACAGTTATTATGTATGCTGAAGAGTATGACCGAAAAATGGAAAATATCTTGAATGACACAAAAAATTATAAAACCATTGAAATTAGACCCAACAAATACATATCAGAAAAAAAATAATGAGTTAATAAAAATGTGGCAAAGCAAGGAATACATTTCTCCTAAAACAGAAAAATCGTTAACAATTCATAATGCTCTTCCACCTAAAATATATGGACTTCAGAAATTGCACAAAGAAAACATACCATTAAGACCTATAGTCTCTTGCATTCAATCCCCACTCAATGAGCTGGCCCGTTTCCAAAAATCAATTCTTAAAAACGTGGCATATCAAAATGCATATTATATAAGAAATTCGTTTGAATTTAAAAATAAAATTAAAAACATTAAAATTCCTATAAACTATACTCTTATTTCCCTAGATGTAGTCTCACTATATACCAGCATACCAAATAATCTTGCTTTAGAGTCGATTAGCAAAAGATGGGAAAATATTAAAAGATTTACGGACCTTCCAAGGGAAGAGTTCCTGGAGTCAATCAATACTACGTTAAACTCCACATATTTCATATATAATGGGAATTTTTACAAACAAATTGAAGGGTGTGCCATGGGAGCTTCAATTTCAAGTATTGTAGCTCAGATTGTAATGGAGGACCTGGAAGAAGCTGTCCTTGCTAAAATCGATTATCATATACCATTTTTTATAGATATGTTGATGACTGTATAACTGCTGTACCAACAGATAAAATAAATGATATACTTGTAGCCTTTAACAGTTTTCATAAAAAAATACAATTCACAATGGAAATAGAATCAAAATTTATGTTAAATTTTATGAATATTGCACTACATCGTAACAAATAAAATATTTTAACTGAATGGTATACAAAAAAACTTGGTCAGCGAGATATCTGCTCTTCAACTCCAATCACCCACTTGCCCAAAAAAAATCCGTTATAATGGGTTTAGCAGACAGAGCCATAAAACTATCTGATGATGAGTTTAGAGATCATGCAATAAATAAAGCGAAAAATGCACTCAAAGCAAATGACTATCCGAACAAAATGATAAATCAAATATTTAACACCAATCTAAGAGTATTCCGAAGTCATGCACAAGAAAACCAGTCACTAGAACGAAAAATAAATAAGAACAACCATAGATTTTTGCCTTTGCCATATGTAAAAGGTCTTTCAACACAATTCAAACGACTACTAAGCAAACACAATATTCATATATGTCATAAAGGATATAATTTAACCTCAACTAATTTCAGTATGTTTAAAACAAAAACGCCCAAAAATAAAAAAAGTAACATTGTTTACGAAATACCATGTAAAGACTGCAAGGGTGTGTACATCGGGCAAACGTCACAATACCTTGAAAATAGGTTAAAATCTCACAAAAATGACAAAAAAAACAGAGAGCATTGACAAACCATGAAAAAACAAAAAAACATTCTTTTAATTTCTAACATACTAAGATAATCAAATTTGAGCTACATACCAAAAAATGTGAATTGCATGAAATGTTGTATATTCAAAAAATCAATTTGCGATAAATGACAGAAAAGATGTAAACCATATCGGAAAAATCTACGCTGCTGTTCTCAAATAATTGGAAAAAAATCAGGAACAAAACATCGTGATACAAATAAATCATTGTAATACTAGTGTGATGGGAGACAGACATCAATTTGTGTGTGAACGTGAATGTAAATAATGTTACGAGAATTCATCCGACCGCTGGTGCAATCGGCCATCAACCAATTCATGGAATTCTGGGAACCCGAATTGTTTGTCTCTCAACATGCGGACCGCTGCCGTTACTGGGAATTCCCTTAAAGCTTCCAGAACATGATGGAATTTCCCGATGGTTCGTGGACGTACCAGACAATTCCAAGATAAATGTATAAATAAGCTGGGATAGGAGGCATTCAGTTTTCGTCGGTCGTTTGTAGAGTTAAGATAAAATGTAAATAGTAGTTTCTGTGAATATAAATTTGTGTATCAGTAGTGAAAATAAATTAGCGTGAGTTAGACTGTGTTTTTAAATAAATCCAAGAACTGAACTGAACCCGAGTGTGAAAATAAAAACATTACAGTGGTGTCAGGTGTGAAGTGTATTTGTGGAACTTTAAAAGTGAAAAATAAATAGACTGACAATGTTTAAAAACGTGAGTTTGGACCAATTGAAAGTGACGGACTTAAAAAAGGAACTTGAGGAAAGGGATTTAGAAATCAGTGGGAAGAAAAGTGAATTAATTCAACGGCTACGAGATGCCCTAATGAATGAAGGTAACGATCCCGATACTTATTTGTTTGAAGTTTCTGGTAATGGGGACATGAGTATGCTAATGAAAAAAATGGATGAAAGTTTAAAAGAAACGTTACAAGATAAATTGCTTGAAAATTCTAAAAACTTGAAAGAGGCGTTAGAAGATAAATTAGCAGAAAATTCTGAATCCCTAGAAGAAAAATTAGTAGAAAGATTACAAGAAAATTCTAAAGCGCTAGAAGACAAACTGCTAGAAAATTCGAAGTCTTTAGAAGATAAGCTACAAAAATTACACGAAAATGCCCAATCTTTAGAAGAAAATTGCAAAAGCATGGTACAGGAAAGTTCGGAAATGCTAGAAGAGAAAATAGTTGAAAATGAAGCCCGAATCGAAGATCTGAAGCAGACGACGGTCAAATATGAAACCCGGATGGAAGAACTAAAGCAAACAATAGTCGAAGAACTGAGTCAGACGACAGTTAAAAACGAAACGCGCATAGAAGAGTTAAAACGGATAATGAAAGGCGAGATCACCAAAATAAAAGAACAGGTAGTGGCAGAACAAATGGGAGAAACACAATCAAAGACTGAAAGCAGAAGCAGTCTGGAGGTAGTGGATTCAAAAATTGGCCTCGAGGGGACAAGACAGAAAATGAAACCTCCCCAATTTGATGGAAAATCATCATGGACTAATTATCGTCGCCAATTCGAGGCTGCAGCTAAGCTAAACGGATGGTCGGCAGAGGGAAAGAAATCGCATTAACCCTAGCCTTAAGAGGGGATGCTACAGATATCTTACAAACATTGAATACCTCGGAGCAAGAAGACTACGAACAACTGGTCAAACATTTGGAACTGAGGTATGGACAAACGCATTTGGAGCACGTTTATCACTCCCAATTGAAAAATCGCTACCAGAAATCGAATGAATCCCTTCAAGAGTTTGAAGCTGATATTGCCCGTCTGGTTCGCCTTGCCTATCCAGCCACACCGGAAAATGTGATAGAAAGGTTAGCAGTGCAAGCATTTTGGATGGACTTCGGGACCACGAAGCCATACAAGCATTGACCCTAGCTCGACCGGCTCAATTAGTGGATGCACTCGCTCGAGCTCTGGAATTCGAGGCAGCGAAAAATACCTGTAGATGTCAAGGCAGAGTCCGTATCATTGAAGTAGAGTCAGAAGACGGCGGAAACGATGAAGCCTCTGTAAGAAAGATAATAGAAGGTCCTTACCGAAAAAAGACTAGTGAGATGTCGGAAGTGTCGTAAGGTAGGACATGTCCAGAGTCGTTGCAAGGAGAGCAACAGAGCCCAGACTTCCTCGCCGGGGAAACTAAAGAAGGCCTATGTAAAGGGACCATCGTAGACCTGTAGCAAAGAAGTGTCAACTAACAACGCATATGTCGCTTCGCTACGCAACCACGTTAACAGTGTCTTCGTAGATGGCCTTATTAATAGGAGGCAATTTGCAATGCTGCTGGATACTGGTGCGACGAAAACAGTAATAAGGCCCAACATTGTTTTAGACACAATGATAAAACCAACAAAATAGCAACTGCGAACAGCGACAGGAGAAGCAGCGAAAGTCCATGGTGAAATAGAGGTTAAAATGACCTTGGGAAACACAACCTTCCTACATCGGGCATTAGTGGCAGACATCGAAGACGAAGTAATCATTGGAATGGATGTCATGAGTTCCAAGGGATTCCAGTTAAACTTCAAAGATGGAATTCTGCGAGTGAATGACGAAGAAGTGGTGCTTCATGGAAAAGATGACATAATGCTGCGAGCCATCTTAGCAGAGGATGTCAATGTTCCGGAAAGAGCTGAAATCATTATAGATGCTTGCTTAGATGGGAAAGCTAAAACTGGAACAGTAATGATGTTTGATCCTGAACTTAACGACGGAAATGTAGGCAGAGGAGTCGCACTGGGGAAGACGCTGTTTCGGGTAAAGGAGATTGTGCCAGTAAGAGTAATAAACCTGAATCATTACTCGGTTGTGCTAAAGAAATGAACAACTTTGGGCCATTGTTCAACAGTTTCCTCTGTAGTCAGAAGCACACAACATGCAGAATTACCACCAGGTAAACTATCTGAGGAACTGGAAAGACTCATAACAGATTCGTCGAAGAATTTGAAACCAAACCAGAAAGCAAAATTGAGAGACATTGTTAGAAACTACCAGGATATCTTCGATGTAGGGAATGGCAAAAGAGGACGAACTGATCTGGTGAAACATAAAATTAATACTGGGGACGCTCAACCTATTGGACAGGCGGCGAGAAGACTACCCCTAGCTAAAAGAGAAGAAGCCGACAGGATAGTCCGCGAGATGGAGGAAGAAGGTGTTATTGAACCATCCAATAGCCCTTGGGCTTCTCCAGTTGTCTTGGTTAAAAAGAAAGATGGTTCGACCCGATTTTGCGTGGACTATCGACAATTAAACCACGCTACAAAGAAAGACAGCTATCCTCTTCGAAAAATAGACGATACCCTAGATACGTTGGCTGGATCGAAGATGTTTTCCACCCTGGACTTGAAGAGCGGTTATTGGCAGGTGGAACTTGCTAAAGAAGACCGAGAAAAGACTACTTTTACCATCGGCTCAGGCTTGTGAAATGCTCCAGCGACGTTTGAAAGATTGATGGAAACAGTGTTAAAAGGGCTTTCATGGAAAACGTGCCTGGTGTATCTTGACGACATTACCGTGGTTGGAAGATCATTTGAAGACCACGTCAAGAACCTGGAGGAGGTGTTTCGGCGACTTCGGAGTTCCGGACTAAAGTTAAGCCCGAAGAAGTGTCAGCTGTTCCAAGAGGAGGTGCAATATCTTGGACATGTGGTTTCCGCAGAAAATCAAAGCTGTCCAAGAATGGCCGATACCTAAAGATATCCACCAGTTAAGAAGTTTCCTGAGGTTATGCACGTACTATCGTCAGTACGTAGCTGGATTTGCCAACATCACCAAGCCACTTACTAGACTGACAGAAGGGAAGGTGCAGTACCAATGGGACGAGGAATGTCAGCGATCATTCGAAACATTGAAAAGAGCTTTGACGAGTGCTCCCATACTAAGTTATCCTTTGCCAGATGGAAACTTCGTATTGGATACCGACGCAAGCAATGTCGGAATTGGTGGTGTGCTTTCGCAGATCCAGGAGGGCCAGGAGAGAGTCATCGGATACTTCAGCAAGACCTTGAGCAAGCTTGAACGGAATTACTGCGTTACTCGCAGGGAACTCTTGGCTGTGGTAAAGGGGGTAGAACATTTCTACAAGTACCTCTATGGTAAAAGATTCCTCCTGAGGACTGATCATGCAGCACTGAAGTGGCTTCTGCAGTTTAAAAATCCTGAAGGACAGGTGGCAAGGTGGATTGAGCGGTTGCAAGAATTCGACTTCGAGACTGAACATCGAGCTGGAACAAGCCATAAGAATGCTGATGCTCTATCGAGAAGACCATGCCCTGATGACTGCAAACATTGCCAGCGAGCTGAAGAAAAAGGGGCTGTTCTCTGTAGAACTACCGCCATCAGTGATCATTGGTAATCTGCGGAGATCCAAAAAGACCAGAAATTAGATCCAGATTTGAAAGAGGTTATCCGGTGGAAGGAAGAAGACCGCAAACCTACGTGGCAAGAGATTTCCCGATACTCACCAACCATAAAGTCGTACTGGGCTCAGTGGAACTCCCTTATCCTGGTTAATGGACTTCTGAAGCGCGTCCTGGAGACTCCAGAGGGGGGAAACGACAGAAAACAGATTGTAGTTCCAGAAATAGGAGACAAGAGGTTTTGCGAGAGCTACATGATGGTACAACTGGAGGACACCTGGGAATGACGAAAACCCTGGGGAAGTTAAGAGAACGGTTCTATTGGGTGAACTGCCAAGCTGATGTTAAGGATTGGTGCCGGAAATGTACAGTTTGTGCAGCAAGTAATGGGCCTCAGAAGCGTCCAAAAGCTCCCATGAAGCAATATAACGTTGGCAGTCCATTCGAAAGAATAGCCATTGATGTTGCCGGTCCATTTCCTGAATTCGACTCTGGAAACAAGTACATTGTGATGGTGATGGCCTATTTTAGTAAATGGGCCGAAGCGTATGCCTTGCCGAATCAAGAAGCCTTGACCGTTGCTGATGTCCTTGTCAAGGAATGGATCAGTCGTTTTGGTGTTCCCTTGGAGTTGCACTCAGATCAAGGTAGGAACTTCGAGTCTACTCTTTTCCAAGATGTCTGCAAACTCTTGAAGATCAATAAAACACGGACGACAGCATTTTACCCGCAATCCGATGGAATGGTAGAACGGATGAATAGAACCATTAACCGCCATTGGTCAGAGGTAGTCTCTGACTACCAAAGAGACTGGGACCAGTATCTGCACTTGTTTCTAATGGCATATCGTTCGTCTGTGCACGAGTCCACGGGTCAGACCCCGGCCAGTATTATCATGGGACGAGAATTAAGACTACCATGCAATTTAAAGTTTGGATATCCCCCAGGAGAAGAGACCGCAGGTGAAGACTATGTCAGCCAGCTACGTCAAAAGATGAACGACATCCATGAACGAGTCCGGTTAAACATCGAGAATGCCAGTGCCTGAATGAAGGAAGCCTACGACATCAAAGCCGAGAGCGGAGAATTCCAAGTTGATGATCTTGTTTGGTTGTATAACCCGCAACGTCGTCGTGGATATTCGCCCAAGCTACAGAGATCTTGGGAGGGGCCGTACCAAATTGTGAAGAAAATCAACGATGTCGTCTACAGAATAAAGAAGCTACCTCGGAGAAAACCAAAGGTCATTTCAACAGGTTAGCCCCTTATGCCGGAAGTCATGATGGCGAAGGTGACCAAGCCCAAGTCCGCAGCATCCAACCACCCGATGACGAAATGACCTTCGAACAGTTTATGGCACTATAATCTAATGGGCAGAAAGTGCAGCACGACGTGACCACAGAGGAACCCCGAGACCTGTTTGCCCATAGAATATGCCTTGGCTCATTGTGTGGCGCGAGATCTCCGGATGTCCAGAGGAATAGCCACGGTGTTTGCCAAAAAGTACGGCCAGTTCCAGAAGCTAAGGGAGCAAGATCCAGCGGTAGGGAAGGTCCTTCATCTCGAAGATAAACAACCAGTGGGTACCAGAGACATCTTTTATTTGGTAACGAAAACATTCTCGGAAGATAAGCCAACATGAAATTGGCGGTCCCAAAGATAGCCTGCGGGTTGGATGGACTGAGTTGGAGGGTGGTGAGAAGTATGATGGAGACAATCTTTCGATTCAGTGGCGGCGACATCCTGGTATGCTGTCTCAATACTCGCATCCCAGATGCGAAGACCGTTGATTGTTACTTCCACCAAACTTCCCGTTGTCGAAATGGAGAGTCCTGCAAATATCGTCACACCAGGAAGGATTCTGGGACATTCCGGGACGAAATGGTCTTAAGGAGGGGGCAAAGTTACGAGCATTCATCCGACCGCTGGTCAACCAATTCGTGGAAGGGACATTATTCCGATAAATTCTGGGAACCCGAATTGTTTGTCTCTCAACATGCGGACCGCTGCCGTTACTGGGAATTCCCTTAAAGCTTCCAGAACATGATGGAATTTCTCGATGGTTCGTGGACGTACCAGACAATTCCAAGATAAATGTATAAATAAGAAACAGCTGGGATAGGAGGCATTCAGTTTTCGTCTGTCGTTTGTAGAGTTAAGATAAAATGTAAATAGTAGTTTCTGTGAATATAAATTTGTGTAACAGTAGTGGAAATAAATTAGAGTCAGTTAGACTGTGTTTTTAAATAAATCCAAGAACTGAACTGAACCCGAGTGTGAAAATAAAAACATTACAATAATTTTAAATGTGTAAATGTGCCCAGAAACAAATTAGTGGTTTGTCCATAAATGTCTATTGTAAGTAATTTTAATTTTTATATAATAATCATAGTTTTAAAATAATTGTAACTTTTATATTGAGTTGACATGTTTGAAAAAGGACAAAATGTGTCCGAAACGTAACATTTAAAATTAAATAAAAAAAGAAATAAATAAACAATACATACATATATATATATCTATATATATATATATATATATATATATATATATATATATATATATATATGTAAAACGCATGGTTTGGGACACCAAAATTTTATTACAGGAAAGCTTCTACATCACACTTCACATTTTATTTATACCGATATAGTTCAATTGTTATATAAACAATTTTTTCTATTAAAAAGTAACTTTCGAAGGAATTGTTTGAGCCCTCATTGAACTAACGTAGAGTTTGAGGACGGTCCCTAATGCATTTTGCAAACTGGTCGTAGAAGAAATGATAATTTGGGGACTGTCCCTAAAATATGCATTCTCTTAGTATAGTTTGGGGACTCATCAAAATAATGACGAATTCGGGTACAGTTGCTAGTGCATTACTTCCAATCCGATTAAAATTTTCTTGCTCAACATGAAGCAAATATAGAAACAAATTTATTATTTCGTATTACATTACTATTTTGTTTAGACTAATTCTTATTATTAAGCGTTATTGAGGTGAAAAGCTCTGCAATGATACTACTAAATAGGAATGTGAGTCTTATAGTATCTATATGCCTAAAGGGTTTAAATTAATAGAATAATAATAAAAATTTACTGTTTATTTTCAAGGGGATAATGATAATGATACTAGGTACTCATCGATTTACCTCAACTTAACAAAAATATCATAGAATTGTCAATATCTATTCAGTTGTATTTTACAGCCTCAAGACCTCACTAAATATAATTTTGGTGCTTATAGCGTCATCAACAATTTTATGCTTAAGCCGTTTTTTAGGAACATTTCCAATTTTAACTTCAGACAGAACCGAAGATTGTCACTCATCTATTTAATAAAATACCACAGCTATCAAAAAGAAAAAAAACATAGAGTTTCATTTTCTTTTTGCTTTCAATATCCTCATAAGAAATATTCTGGGGTGGTTAGGCCTAGAGACTTAACCATGCAAACTAGAAAAATCTTCGAGTTATTTTTCCTTTGAAATTTGCAGACGAACCATTCAACATTTATTTTACTATGACATGGTGATTCGTTGGGTTGCTACCATATTTGCCATCCTCATATTACCAAGAAAATTAAACATTCGGGTCTTTAGAAATTTGAAGCCACATTAGATATTCATAGTATGTCTAAAGAGGAAAGGCCCTACTAGATTACATTTGTAACCTTCAATCTAGATAGCTCTTTTAAAATAAGATTGATTACGAGATTACACAGTAAAATAATAGTAAAATAAAAATTGATATAACCCCCCTACGCAAGAACCCCTAAAAAATAAAAAAATATGTATTAATGTGCCTATTAACCTCATTATGTACCCCTATTAATATAGCGACGTAAATAAGTATAATTAGTTAAATTGTACATATGAACTGCAGTAATTCGGTATTGTTCCACTTTTATACAAGGCGTTCGCTAAGATTGTGGCTATGCTGATATATATTTTTAAACTCTGCTGTTAGGAGAGGATGAGGTTTAGTGAGAGATTGAAAAAAGTGGATTACTGAGTCAATTTCAGTATGACTTATGTATACTAAATAGTACCTAAAACGCACTATTGGGGTGTTAGTTGAAAATTTGTGTGACTTCTAGACTCTGTTAAATATCAGAGGTATCTGATGCCATAGCAGGATTTACTTGGAGGGTAACTCTTTTGGCCACCCTTTATACGACAAAGAGCCAGAATGACTATGATGAACTCTGTTTATCCTGCCAGTTATCGTCAGTCCAATTTTGAAAAGGTTAACTAACCACGGATAAACTCATTTTTCAATGGAACCCAATAATTCGTTTAATTTCCTTTCATCCAATATTTTTATATATTTATAACACTTCCTTAAGAGTTCGAGAAATCATGATAATTTTTGATTATTGTGTGTTTTCTTATTATTCATGAAATACTTTTGATCATGAAAGCCGTAGAGTTTAAATTCGCATGTTAACTAAAGTGGAAATTCACAACCTTTTCAAAGATATCAGATGTGTTCGTAGTAATATTTCCCATCAGATGACATGCGTAATTAGAATACTAAAAACTAGTGGCCCAAATATTGCAAATACATTTCAAAACGCTAATAACATTAAATAATTTGATAAAATTTTAAATATAATATTTTTAATCATTAGATGACAGGCACTCTTTTTTTAAATGTTTTGCCATTTGTAACTGGAAACTCCAAAAATCCTAAATTTAATTTCTGAAAACACGACACATAATAAGGGACACATTTTTTGTAACAAAACTAATATAAAATCCTTCACCATTACTATTTATTTCACTGAACTAATTATTGGCTTTATATTACCATTTTATGCAGTTACTCAATTGGCTGTTTCTCATAATATATTTTTTTCCATTTTTGATACAAACAATAAGAAAAAAAAGCATCATTTAGTTCTTTTTTATAATACAAAAAATAATCTTAATAAAATATCACGTTTGTGCTCCTAATTAAAACATAAGTTGAAATCCCATAGAAGGATAATCCTTTTGCGTAGGTAAATGACCTTGCGACTTTCAGCTTACAAATAAACTAAGTTTAAAATAACAAACTAATTTACAGACTTTAGGATAACAATGAAACACAACAACTTAAAAAAAGAAAGTAACAGAAAAAATTTAACCCTTAATCTCATCAGACAGAAAGTTGAATATTTTAGGACCAAAAACATCTTTGAGCTATAGTTTTTTCTGCTTTGAGTACTATGAAAATATTATTTAAATGCTGAACTAAATCATCTCTTTATACATGAAAATTGATATAATTCATGGCAAAGACAATTTTTACATACAACCAAGCAAAACTGATTCATTTACTTTTTGACTTTTTTCACCTAAAACTGTGAAATATTAGGTAATCTTTAAAAAAAGACATTGTGTTGAAAACTTTTTTCATTAAATCTCTTAAACTAAGCCACGGCTTAGTTTATAAAATAAATATGTTTTAAGTAAATTTCAACATTATGTATTTTAACCGTGACAAATCTTGCACTCCACCATTCACCCAAATGTCTTAAAATAGGGGTACAACATTTCGTTTTACATATTAATAAATATATTAAATATATGATTTAAGTATAAAATTCAATTAATAATGCAACAAATGCTAAATTACATTATATGTTTGCAACTTTTTTTATTAGGCAATTATTTCTTGATACTATCTTCTATACAATCCATCGAACGCAAGACAATATATTGTTTCAGGTCGAGAAACTTCATCAGTTGCGCTTCCCTCAACATATTAAAATCTCGAATAATTATTAATCTTTTTTCATACATATAACCAAGCTTAACTATTTAACGCATAATTATTAGGAGTTTTAGAGAAAACTAAAAAGAAAAAAAATGTTACCATGTGTAATGATTTTATCGTTTGATTCATATAAGTCACACGAAACAAATTTATATGTTAACTAAAACCCACAAAGCGATTATGTGACAATATGTTATTTCTAGTCATAGTCTTCAAATGTTACGCTCCCCTCGGCGATTAAAATATGGAATATGTATTGCATTTAAGGCTGAATTTAACATTTTAACTCAAATTGAAAATCTAGTCGTTTAAGGTAAAACTAGTCCACAGTGATTCTAAATTGAGAGCCGTGCTGTATTTAAAACTCCATTACCCTTTCCTAGGATAGCAAGCACAAGAAACAAATAACAAATAGATCAACTGTTAATCTGTTGGCTAGTTTTTCCTGAAGCTCCAAGATGTCGATTTTTATTTTACGTTAACATGTAAAGTTCGGGTATTTGTGCGAAATATATAAATAATTATTCGATCTATCAATCACATGAAAGTTCTTGACTAGAAACAATATATTGTCTTGCCTTCAATGGATTAAAAACTCTCGAAAAGATAGTATCATAATTTATAAACTTCTAGATGAAGATATTCATTTCTCCTTAATAAAATTTAAAAAAAGATTTTTAATTTTCTCTGTTTTAAAAAACTAAATAAATTATTGTTTTCTTGTAATACACAACTTTTTATCTTATGTTATGAAATATATTTGAACAAAATTAAATGGGTGTCCGCATCATAAATTCATACTATTAATAATTACGTTTCTTTGGTTATTATAGTCAATATATTGTGGTAATTTCTTATGTAGAAAAAAATATTTTATGACTGCTTCGAATCTCTGAAATGTATTAATCCTCAATACCCAGTTGATCTTCTGCATACACAGTTAGCAACTATCCTTCAAAGTGACAAATTTCATTGTCGCATAGATAAGTTTAGGTATATTTTTTTACACAACTTTATTGCAGTAATTCATTATTAAAGACGACACATATCGCCTTCGTAATAATATTTATTCTTCTGGTCTATTCTAACAATTGTTTTGGTTTGTTAGTTCACCGAATCTTTAAACTGTTGGTATATAAAAAATGTGCCACATTTCCGTGAAAGACGATTATTCGAAAATCGGCTACGGGCCAGTGTGATAAAAAGCATTCGGCATTCCAGCCCATAATAAATACGAAATTAGATATTATGAAGTTGTATTGTAAATGTTTGAATTTGAATGTTTGAAATTTAATAAATATTACATTAATATGATACGACCCTTTCTAATAGAATCGTGTTAGACAATTCATGGCAAATTATGAATTTCTTTGTGGTTTTTAATTGTTATTCTAGTCCTACAATTAAAATACAAATAATTACAGAACATTTCAAAATTGTATGAAAATGAACTAAAAATGGGATATATTATTCATAGTGTTAAAGAAATTGAAGGATATTTGTAATTTTACATTATTAATTAAAAGCAGTTGAATGGGACATCTTCTTTTCTTCTTGGGGATTATGATTTGTTTATTAATACCGCCATATTGGCTATTGACTCTGAAATTGAATTGAAAGACTGTGTACCTAATTAAATTTTGTATTGTGACTAAAGTAATTGTCAATAAAAACAATGTTGTTTTTCAAAGTCATCATTTATTATATTACGACTTTATTTTTTATGTTAATTTTTATGTTGGTTATCTTTTTTTGAGCTTGGAACAGTGATGTATATTAGATTTTTTACAGTTCAGATATACTTTAAATTTAGAAGTAAGCATCAGAACCACATCAAAACTCTTTTTGTAAAGAGCGCTTTGTGTTGTCCATATGGGGTTTATCAAAATTTTCTGTTCAATACAGTATTGACTCAATTTTTGCATAGTTTGTCCACTGTTAGTAATTAAGTCAAAATTGAGTTTCTTGTAGAGAATATTGATGCTTTAAAATCATTAATATTGTCACTAACAAATGTAAAAACACAGATTTGCACCCTAACACCAAACCTTTGCTTAAACACTGATGGCTTGCCTGTCATCATCAAGGAGTAAACCAACCGTTGAGTATTTAAATAAAGATTTGGTGTTAGGGTGTAAAACCGTGTTTTTACATTGGTGACACAGTATAAGTTCCACAGCATTTCCATTTTCACTAACAGTTTACTAACTGGATTGAGTGATTATATGCAAGAATGGCACCGATCAGTATACTGTATCAATAATATCTTGCCTTCAATGGATTGAAAAATGTGGAATAGTTAGTATCGTCATTTCTTTGACAAGTTTTAGTAAACCTCTACGAATTTTTTCGTGTAATTTATATCCTAGGAATCACAGAGATTTAGACACTCTGTGATATCAATTTTCCTAAAACTCCTGGGTGTAGGAATACAATTAGCGATCAAATAAATAAATTAAGTTATATGTACTATATACATAAATAAGTATTTGAAAATTCAATCAGTTGAGGGGAGCGAAACTGATGAAAGTTCTCGATTAGAAACAGTATATTGTCTTGCGTTCAATGAATTGAAAAATCTCGAAAATTTCGTCTTGTATCAATAATCGTCATTTGTAAAACTGTCATTTACAAGTGGAAGTTGTTCAATTGAGATGGAATGTAATCTTTATAACAATGAATTGATGGTAGTTTGATGTGTAAATGTGAAGTTATGAAGAGAGCGAATTTTGTAACAACTTTTTATTCTAATTCTGTACCACAATTGAGTTGGGTATTCCATGATAAAAAATATAATAAACAAAATTATTTGCTATCTCTGTAATTGTAAGGGAAGGTACAATGCATGTTAGCACAAAAGCTTAAAATAATAGTTAGAAATTTTGTACTTACTAGTTTTTTTGATAGTGGGCGTATCTAGATCTTTCTTTCCGAAAATATTTTCTGTTGTGAACATTCATATCCATAAAGTGCCATATTGGGACTGCTGATATATTCAACTGTCTTGAACATAATTTCGAATGGAGTTTTTGAGATATGCCCTATAGCATTTTAGTAATTTTTTGAGAAACCTTTGTGATTAAGGATCCATAATATCTAATGTCGCATGAATTTGTTACGTGACGAATTTCATTTTAATTAACTCATAAACTAATGAGAAATATTAGAAATTTTAGGATATTGGATAAAGGTATAATATTGTATGTAAGGGTTTACAAAGTTTGTCCGAAATTGATCATTTCTTATTTAAAATAATTTTTGGAAACTTAGTCTATGGCTGAGTTGAAAAGTAAAAAACAGAATGAAATATTATTTTAAACTGTCTATAACTTGCAATATATTCGAAAATGGTGATATGCATTAAAATATATATATTAAAATCTCTAAGCCAATAAGACAATTCAGAACGTTATGAAACTTAAAGAATTAAGTTTTGATTTAGGATATTGAAAAACGAAACATGTTCATGTATTGTGCGAAACTGTTATATCTATAAACAAACTTCTCGTAATCGATATGGGATCTTGAGAATCCAGAATCATTTAGGATTTTTAAATTTAGTTCAGTAAAAGTAATATACATACTAAGTTGTCTTTTTTGTTTTGAGGTATTTTTTTTCATTGCCAGCTTCAAAGATTTCGATATCAAAATTTGTTGTTGTCTGTTTCCTAATCTTTCTTCATCCCACATGAAAACTCGACAAGCCGCGTGATGTGCGTAGTTTCTAAATCACCTTCATGAAAACGAAAGCCACGAAAATTGAGAGACATAAAATTAAGAAGGAAAGGAGTGCTAACAATCACAGACGGGAGAAAACATCCACGGAAAAAATAATATCAATGATTGACGGAACTGTAAATATACGAACCCAGATAAGAAACACACATCACGTTAATAATAAAAAAATATACTGTTTAAAATATGTAAATAACATCAGCTATAACGAAAGAAATGTAAGTGAAAAAACGCTTAAATGTTCTTACAGGACATCTTCCATACGAAATGAAATCATAGTTTTTGAAAATCAACAAGAAAAACAGTCATGGCTCAGAAGTAAAGATAAAAAACTAATTAAACAACTGAATAAGGAAGAGAGGAATTGCAAAAATACAAATAAAACGAATGGTAAACTTATTATTGTGTAGTAAAATAAAATTTAAAATTCTTAACACAATAAGTCAACAAAACTCAATGAAGGAAAGAAAAATAGTAAACCAGTAAACGCAATTGTTATAGAAATGATTAGCAAAGAACAGAGGTGAATTTTAACAGAAATATGGGATCTTCAATGTATTTTTTTCAAAGTGGACAACACTAACATATCTGAGAAACGCTACAACAGAATACTGACATATAATGTTTCTTGAAAACATATATGAGAAAGCTACCGTCATATCTGTATGGAAATACCAATTCTATTAAAAAAAAAAAATAAAAAATAATGTATAACGCTAAAATACAAATGAGAAACAATAAAGCTTTAGATCATCTAAAAGTCACATTGGCTAGATAATAAAGTAATTTCTTATAACTATTTCAAATATATGGTGCATACAAATATGTGATGTTTACATTATTTTAATCAATCTTATAAGATATCTAGTGTCACTATTATTTTTGTTTTATCTAAAATAACGGTTAACAAAATCATATTTCAGTTTTGATTATATTTATTATATTTAAATATACAGGTATATTTCAATTCCCTTCTCTATACATCAAAGGTCAAATGGGGAACATTTTAGAGGAAATTTAGTGCATTTGAAATCTGACTTGAAAATAATCGGCAAAACCCGAAAATGTTTTTCTTCAGTAAATCCGAATCGTTTAATTTGACAGCTGTCAAGATGTGACAATAAAATGACATGTATCACATATCTCAAAGGTCTTTTGTTATCCCACAAAACCGCCTCAACTTTTTTATATGTCTCACAAGTGCATACAAAATTTTAGTTTCTTCGAAATATCACACTTCATAAAGTTAGGCCTTATTTTTTTAACAAGGCCATGACTTGTTTCTATCTAAATAACAGTAAAGAATTGTAGTCAAACAAATATGGTCTTATAAGTCGATTTCCTGAAAATATTCATAATTTTATAATGGGTACTCAATTAAAAAAACGTAAGTAAGATGAAATTACCAATGAGGCAACACCAAATGTTACTTCCAACTTTGGTCGATAAACATCTCTCTGCCACTTCGTGGGGGTTTTCAACATCCCAATTATGAGTATTGTGCTTATTAATATTCTATAATTCGTAAACCTACTCTCATCGTACTACAAGATATGATTTACAAAATTCGAATTTTTATTACTTAAGAAAACTAACTTAGTTTCCTTTCATTGTTGATCTATTATGGGTTTTTGGTACTTACTCTTTCTTATCACTCTCTGTATTGTTTATTGTGACACACGAAATTCCCTTTCAACAGATCTTAACCAATGTACTAGATTTTCGTTGACAACTTGTAAAATGTTTCTATCGCCATTTTTCTTTTCAATATTGTATCGCCTTCTATAATACTTTTTTTTTCGTCTAAATCTCTGACTGATGTTAAAAAATTCAAAGTGTGAAAGTTATTTTTTAGTAAGTAACACGTTTGTCTCTAAAAAAAATTAAATATGAAACACAAATTATCAAAACCTGTTAAAAATAGCCGGTATTCTCTATTCAAATGAAGAAAAGTTTGACATGTTAGCGCTGTACTTACATTAAATACAAACACCGACATTACCTCAGCAAGGTATTTAGAGATGTATCCTGAACGACGACAGCCTCATCAAGCCCAATTCAAAAAAATCCTAGTTAATTTAATTAATCTTATGAACAATCTAGAAGCCGAAACAATATTGACAAAGAAATAGTATATACACCCTTCGAAGACCTGAGTGACTGCAAAATATTAAACACACAGCATAAAATTTGTCAATTCCACATCCAATAGACAAAGATGCCATCTGCGAAGGACAACTTCTCAGACAGCCAATCACACTTCCCGCAACTTGCAAATCTGCGATATTATATGCAGAAGATTATAATATCTAAGAGATCAATATAAACCTCTGGTTGATCTCCGTCTCCAGACGTTTGACCATCATCATGAAATGCAGGGGAGAAGATGTTGTCACACTAACCGTATCGACGAATTCATTAATGGAAATTCAGCCCCACTGCAACGCCTTCATCGGCAATACCAGGGTCCACGCCAGACGGACCACCAAAAACAACATCACACTCAAATATCATCCAGTAAATATCCCCTACAACTGATGCGACGACATGCCGACCGTCAGTCAACTTCCAAGTATTGAACCCATAAAACTACAGGAACTAGATGTCCGAGACCTTAACATAGTCAATCGAAGAATTGGATCAACTGATGAACCAATCATTCCTGGAGAAGCACACCTCCTTGTTCACAATTAGTGCAATCATGTTAGCAATAATTGTTGTTCTCCTTCTCACAGCAATCCGGAAAAAGTTGAGTAAGTACACTAAATCTGACGCTACTAGCGAGCCAGCACCACTACCATGTCCAGCAAACAGTATCTCCAGAGGAAAGCTTCACAGCCTATTAAGCCCTACCGATGACATAGAACTTCAGAACTTCCCTTAAAAGTTGATGATACAGCATCAACTTTTTCAAATGGATGGAAGTTGTTATATAAGTTTATAACATGAACTTTGTGTGAACTTATGTAACAACTATATTTCGTCGTTCCCAGCAACAACATATCTAGAAAAAGTTACAAAAACCAAAATACAGGAATCACCAATAGACAACGAAATCAAGAAACAGTCGATACCACGCGAGAAGTCATCCAGGTGCCCAAGACTCTAAGGATTTACAAAAATACATAAAGAAGGAGTTCCCAAAAACTGGAAAAATACATAGCCAAGTTTATGCAGCCTAAAGTGGAGGAAACGAATTCCAATCTGAAAAACTCTGAACATTTCATTAGAAAAACACCTAAATATGAAAAACACTGACATCATTGCTAGCCTAGATGTTAAGTCCTTATACCCAAGCATTCCAGTCAACGAAGCTATAGAGAAGATATCCAAGAAAGAATATTTCCCAACCAACATCATTGAACTCAACAGAAACTGCCTAAACAACACATATTTTAAATACAATGGACAAATATACAAACAAGCAGAGGGTGCTCCCATGGGCTCATCGCTCTCACCAGTAATTGCCAATCTGTTCATGATTTATTTCGAAGGAGAAGCTCTCCAGAATGCTAAGCTCAAACCAACGTTATAGGTTCGATTCGTAGATGATATTTTACATCATCTGGCTACATGAAGAAGCCGAATTGGAAAATTTTCTGACATATATCACCACCTTACATCCTAAAATATAGTTTACCTTAGAATTAGAACAAGATAACCTTCTCCCATTTCTAGATGTTCTAGTTACCAAAAAACCAAACAGGCAGTTTCAAGTTACAGTTTATAGAAAACCATCACACACAACAACAGATACCTGAACGCCCCGTCACACCCTCACCCAGCGCAGATACAAGCAGTCGCCAACACCCTTATTTCCAGATCATTTAGATTAACAGACCCTAACACCAAAAACGAAGAAATTGAAATTATAACAGAAGAACTAAAGAAAAACTGATACAAAAATCATATAATAAAACAAACAATTAACCGCAACACACGACAAGAAAACAGCAAAGAGATAGAGGAGAACAAACATACAGCTATCCTACCTTATATTAGAGGTACTTCTGATAGAATAGGACGAGTACTGAGAAAACACTACATAAAGCCAATTTTCAAGCCTCACACGAACAGGCAAAGTCCTCGGTAACCCAAAAGATAAAATAGAGTTAGAGAACCACAGAGTCTATAGTATATCTTGCGGAGACAGTCTAAAGTCATACATGGGAAGTACTAACCGACGCATTTCCTTAAGAGCAGAGAAACACAAACTAAACATTAGGAATAAGTAAAGGACATCGGCCTTATTCTAACTCAATACAGGACACAAAATATACTTCAAAACATGCAAGGAAATCGCCAACATAGAAAATCACCGAAATAGGAAAATACCGGAAGCAATCGAAATTAAAAAAATCGGCGAATTAAATAAACGAGACGAGGCTCTAAACTTTCCAAAAACGTGGAAGGCACTTCTACAAAAATCCCATCATAAAACTGTTACTAATAAATCTAATCGTAATGAAAAACAATCAGAAGGGACAATAAACAGCGTGACGGTTGGTCATAACCCAAGAAAATTAGCAGGTAAAGCAATAAAGACCACTAACGGAACCGCATCTGAACAGTCACCAATAGGTTACGATCTCGAACGAAGGTATAAATAGAAATCCATTCTCTAAATTTTCTTCAATCTGTTTTCAGATTTCAACTTTGAAAAAGCCAAATGAGATTTTGGCGAAACGTCGGGTAAAATGTTCTTTTCAGAGCACAAACCGAGAAACGGATGTACACCGGATACAACAAAGAAAATCATATATATATATATATATATATATATATATATATATATATATTGTAATGGAATTTTTATTTTGTGGTGATGATTGGACTTTTATTTGTTTTAGTTTCAAATTTGTCCACTCTGTAAAAACTCCACACAATTTTATTTTCTTTGAACAAACTGCTTCAGCTTTTGATACTCCTTTTTCTGTAAATGTTAATATGCGCCAATTGACCCTTTGTCAATAATAAAATAGTTTTAGTCTGTATTATTAAATTCTTTTCAACTGCTTCAAATCAAAATTATAAACATTAAACAAACCAAACACAAAGAATAAATCAAATCAACAAATAACTTTCAAAATACAAATACCAAAACACCTTATAATTAAGTTTTTGATTAATCTAAAAAGATTTGCAACAATTAAATTCAATTAAGATCAGTGATAGTTCAAATGCAATGTTATTTAAATATCCAATGATTATTTCCCAAATTTATATTTTAAAATATCTAATTGTTAATATAAATGAAAATCAAAATAATAAATGGTTTCACTTTCATACTTTTATTAAAGTGTATTCACTTTATTCCTTCAAACTGCTTTTATTGATGACTGCTGCTTCACCTTATTATTTACTGCTAATGATCCCTGCTACCAATATGAATTTTTACTATTTACTGCCAATTATATCTGCTGCCAATGTGAACTTTTACTGCCAAATTATATCTGCTGACAATGTGAACTTTTACTGCCAAATTATATCGTTTCTCCATGTGAAATGTTTTATTTACTTTCAGCTTCCCAAAACTGGATTCTTTACTTGATATTAATTACTGATATTTTTCTGTTACTGGATTTTAGTACATTACCATTTACTGTTACACCTCCACTATTCTTGGATATGATTATTTTGTTCAAATTTCAATCACTTCTTATCAAACTTTTGAATTAATAAACTTTTCTGACTTTTGACAACAGCTGTCACTTTGTACCCGCTAACAATGTTTACTGTTACACTTGCAAATTTAGACTCTCCTTGCATATTGTCAGTTCTTGCTCTTATAGTTTCTAATTTTGACATAGAACTGCACATTTTAAACTTTTTAAATCAGCAATTTCAATAATACTCATTTTTTATATTTAATTTCCTATCTAAACAGATTCCTAAAATACCTTTTACTTTTATTTAAAATTGCAATTTTTACTTCGTGTTTTGTGCCCATCATTGTGCACATGCTGTTTTAAGTTTAACCTGTACTAAAAATTTAATACAATTTTCATCAAATTTTGATTTGGTTATTTTGTGTGGAAATAATGTGTTTTTAAAGTTTATTTACCCCAAAATCATTTACTAATATCCTAAAATTTTGAATTATTGCCCCTATTGTGCCTAAAATATGAAGTTACTATAAATCTGGACGATATCATTTTACTCCTGTCAGATGGATTATTTACGCTTCGAATTTAATGTAAGATTTTATATTTTCTTTTCATTAAATGTTTTCATTGTAATATATCAAACCTATAGATTATTTTTATATGTTCATTCAAATCCTCTAATTTTTACAATTTACTCATTTCTATTCATGTATTGATCTTTAAATTGCATTTGATTTATCATATCTCTATTACATTAATGAATCAATCTTACAAAATTTCTATTGCTTCCAATATTGGTTTATATGTTACAATGTATTATTTACTATTTGTTAATATATTATCTCATTCATCTAAATATAAGTATTGATTTGATTTTTATTTTTGGTATTTGTTTATTTTCATTTCAATACACACACACATATATATATATATATATGTTTTTTTTTTTTTTTTTTTTTTTTTTTTTTTTTTTATCCGAAGAGGGGGGAAATACATTGCGTACTTAACTAGCACGTGCTAGCCGTCGTGCGGGACTCCCGATGCAATGACTTCAAAGCAAGAGTAAATCGTTGCATTGAAACCAGTATACCGTATACCCGCTAAAACCCTAACCTCTTTCTCCTACAAACCATGGTCCCCTGCGGCACTCTTTGTCAATACTACTTCGCAAGGGTGGTTCATTGCAGATGTTAACTGCTCTTACATTGGAGGCCTCTAAAGCCTACTCCTCGAAGGTATTGCGGAGCTCTTTAAGGATAGTCTCCGCGTAATCTGATACCAAGTTCCAGGCTTGGGGGCCCTTCAGCATGGCTTCTACTATTTGTTCTGGAACGATATTAGTCTCCAGAATCCTCTCCACTTCAGCACGTTGATCCTGAAACCGGGGGCAGGAGAAGAACACGTGTTCTGCGTCCTCTATAACGTCCGTACAGTGTGGGCAGTTTGGGGAGTTTGCCCTCCTGAACCTGTGCAGGTATGCTCGAAAGCATCCATGTCCAGTCAGGAGTTGAGTGATGTAGAACCCAACCTCCCCATGCTGGCGGTTGACCCAACGACTGATGTTAGGTATCAATCGATATGTCCACCGGCCTTTAGTAGAGCTGTCCCACCTCTCCTGCCATTGCCCTAGACTCATGGCTCTTTCATCGCTGTTTCCTATCGGTTGGTCTTTCTCTAACTTTCTGCGATAAAGCCGTCCCCTTTCTGCAGCCAGGATGTCGATTGGTAGGGTAGAGGCAATCACACTCACCGCCTCGTAAGACACAGTGCGGTAGGATGATGCCACTCGAATCGCTGAGAGCCGCTGGACTGATTTCATTTTCCGGCGGTACGATGGTAGCTCGAGCGATTTCTCCATACCGGTGCCCCGTACAACAAAACAGAAGTAGTTACTGTTGCCAGTAGCTGTCTTCTTATCTGTCTAGGCCTCCGACATTCGGCATTATTCTAGATAATGCCCCCTGTACCCCAGCTGCTTTCTTGCTGGCCGCGATTATGTGCTCTTTGAAGTTGAGCCGTGCGTCCAGGAGCACCCCCAAATAGCTGATGAAGGGCTGCGACTGTATGTAGGTGTCGCCTATTTTGAGGGTGATGGTTTCCCTTGCCTTTCGACTGCTAACAAGAAGTGTTTCGGTCTTTTGTTCTGCTAAACTCAAGTCCGCTGCGAGCATCCAATGCTGAATTGTGGCTATAGCGAATGAGAAAGTTGTTTGTATCTCCTCTATGTGCTTGCGCACTATGATCAATGCCACATCATCGGCGAATGCCACTAGCCTGACGCCCTCAGGCAGATCGAGCAGGAGCAGGTCGTTGTACATTACGTTCCATAAGAGGGGGCCAAGAACAGAGCCCTGAGGTACACCTCCTGTGATCTTATAGTCTACTTGCCCATTTTCAGTTTGGTACAACAAGATGCGGTCCTTGAAATACGCTGAAACCATTCTGCGCAAGTACTGCGGAACTTCCATCCTGGCAAGAGCCTCCAAAATGCGGTCCCAGCGGGCCGAGTTAAAGGCGTTCTTGATATCCAGGGTGGCTATTAGACAGTACTTTTTTCCACCTCTTCTCCATCTCTTTCCCGAGATAGCCTCTCTGGCGATGTTGGTAACGAGTGTCACGGCATCGATGGTTGATCTCCCCTTTCTGAACCCGAATTGTTGGTGGAAAGGTTCGGCTCAACGTAGGGCTCCAGCCTATCTGCTATTATCCTTTCAAGGAGTTTTCCCGCAGAGTCCAACATACAGAGGGGACGATATGATGACGGCTCGTCGGGAGGCTTCTTTCCCCTTTAGGGAGGAGCACAAGCCTCTGTTTTTTCCACTTAGTCGGGAAAACCCCCTGCTTTAGGCAGGTCTCATACATGCGTAGAAACATGTCAGGCCTATTGGCTATGGCGCATTTTAGCGCGATGTTAGGTATGCCATCTGGACCGGGAGCCTTACCGTTTTGGAGTCGGTTGCACGCGCCCATCAGCTCATTCATAGTCACTGATGGTATATCTTCGTCCCTCACCTGCCAAGCAGGATAAGCGGGTAGCTCAGGTTTCGCAGGAAACAAGTGAGTGACAATGCGGTGCAATGATTCGGGGCAGTTCGTTGTTGTCATGGGGGGGGGGCCTTGATTTTATGCATCACGATTTTATACGGTTTTCCCCAAGGATCTTGGTCAACTTCGTCACACAACTCCTTCCAGTAGGATCTCTTGCTTGAGAGAATGGCTCTTCGTAGTTGTTGTCTTTTGATCTCATAGTCGAGCCTTAGTTCTTCTGTTGTGACCCTGTCGCGTCTCCGTGCTCGTTGATGCAGCCTTCGTGCTTTGAGACACTCTCGTCGGTGTTGTGAGATCGTGTCATTCCACCAGTAAACTGGTGGGCGGCTGTTGTTCTGCCGTCTTCTTGGCATGGATGCATCGCAGGACTTGACAACGCTTGTCATTACCTCTTTGGCAGTGGCTTCTGCGCTTGTTGCTATTGACAATGGTTCCTGCTCCATAACCAAGGCGAATGAATCAGCATCGAAACCATTTTTGTTCCAACCGACTGGCTGTGACCTCGCACGACTGACGTACAATCTTCGTTTGGGAGTGGTGTTGATTTCCCATATAATAGCTTGGTGGTCACTATTAGTAAACTCCTCATCGACCCGCCACTCACAGCCCCCTTTAATTAGGTTGCTGCTAACGAAAGTCACATCAATAATGGAGCTGGCTGTGCCTTTGCGATATGTGCTTGCATCTCCTGTGTTGAGGAGTACCAGGTTGAGCGAAGACATGGTCTCAAGGAGAGCTCGTCCTCTCGCGCTCGTTTCCCGGCATCCCCAGTCAATTGCCCAGGCGTTGAAATCTCCTGCGATGGCGACCGATTCACGCTTCCGTACATCCTCCGCCAAGGTGTCCAAGAATAACTCGAACTCCTCGAGCTGTGCACTAGGAGGTGCATAGCAGCTATAGAAGTGAACCCCTCCCACTTTGCCTCTCACAAGACATGGTTCGGGGGTATTTGGGAGTTGTTGGAACGGAAGTTTACCGCAAGCCCATATCGCTGCTCTGTCCGTTGTGTCATTTACCCAGGACAGGGTGTCGAAGTTTTTGTACTGCTCGCAGATTATGGCTACGTCGCAATCCAATTCCCGCACCCGCTGTACCAGTAGGTCTTGGGCTGCTTCGCAATGATTGAGGTTGAGTTGCAGTACTTTCATTTACGGGCTTGTGCTGCTTTCATCGCCTGTTGGTAGATCGGACATTTCCAACTACCCGCAACATGCCGGCAGTCTGACCTACTATCTTTCTCTTTGCAGAGTAAGCACTTGGCAGGTTGTTGACAAGCCGAGGCATTGTGACCAGCGCCTCCGCATCTGTGACAACAACTGCTTCGGTCAGTCTTGCCTCTGCACGCCTGGGCGTTGTGCCCAAAGTGCCAGCATTTGAAGCACCGTCGAAGGCTGATCCTCTCGCGAACACGTACTGTGCCCCACGCAAGTTTCAGCTTTCCAAGTGCGATGGCTTTCTTGGCCTGGACCTCTGGGAGACAAACAACTGCCATTTGTGTTGATCTATATGCCCGTCGAAGTGATTTCACTGCCTCCTCAGTGATCTCTGCCAGGCCGTCGATATTATCTTTGAGCAGGTTTACTACCTCTTCCTTGGTACTGATCTCGTCCAGGTCTTTAATTTCAATCTCGATTTGGGGTATTCGAGATTGTACAGTGGCCCCGCTTGGGAGCTTATTCTTGATGGCGTTACAATAGCGCTCCATCTCCTGAGCGTCTGCCTTGGCGAATAACAAAAGTAGATCTCCCTTAGCTGTTCGTCGGATCTTATTCACTTTTTTGCCTATATCCTGCAAGGTGGGATCATTCTTGATACCTCGCAAGATATCTGCATGGGAGCTCTTCTCGCCTTTCTTTATAAGCAGCGTACAATGTTGGGCTGGTTTTTGCTTATTGGTCCTCGGGGCCTTTTTCCTCTTTACCACTTGCCAGTCAGTCGACTGGTTTGAAGTTGTTTTTTGGTCTGCGGTTTAAACTTGGGTTTTAATACATTGTTTCTCTCCGCTTCTGAATTGACCACCCTACTTGTTGTTGCCTGGGTGTTTGCCCGATGTTCTGGCAACCTTCTTTACGGGCTTTAGCTTGCTAGGTAGCACCGGTTTAAGAGTTTTAACTAGTGGTGCCTTACTTGATGAGGCTACTGAAGGCGAGGCCTTCGGTGGCGAGGTCCTTGCTACTGAGGCTACTTTTATTGAAGCCGCCTGCTTTGGGCCGCCGGTGTTGATGCAGTCGGTTTTGAGTTGGCTGCTTTTGAGGCAGCCGCTTTTGTGACCTCCTTTTGCTTTTCACCTTGTGTCTGAGTGTTTGACACCTTTACTGGCGATGTCTGTGTTGTAGCAGGTTTCGCTACAGGAGGTGGCCGCGTCGTTGACGTCTGATATTTGTCATATTCTGACTTAATGGCGTGTGCCAGTTTCTTGATCTCATGATGTACATTGTGCCTAGGCCCAATGAACTTCAAGAGCTCATCGATCTTTGCTCCTAATTTGTTTGGAGCATATATATATATATATGTGTGTGTGTGTGTGTGTGTGTGTGTGTGTGTGTGTGTTTTGAGAGGCTTCCGCGGTCATTACTATGAACAAGGCTAGGTTCCGGGTGAGGACCGCGTCTGAATTTATTATATACTCGACGTTTCGACTCCTGCTTTGGAGCCATTATCAAGAGACAAAAGTGAAAAAGAGTTTCAGAGTCTAGATCGAACTCGGGGTCTCAATCTGCCTACTCCCGAAGAGTCACTAGGTAACTGAACTGAATTTGACTCTGCTCTGCCTCTTTTATTTATAGTTAGGGCTGGGTTAGAAGTGGATGTCACGTGATGAAGTGGCTGTATTGTGACTGGTTGGGTGTGACACCCGGAACCTAGCCTTGTTCATAGTAATGACCGCGGAAGCCTCTCAGAACATTTCATTCGCCTGTACGGGGAGGATTTCTTTCAACTGACTGAAACATCCAGCAAACTTCTCATTCGAAAATCTCTGGTTCTTTGTGATCTTGCTTTCCTTAAATCTTGCAGAACCCACAACATCATTCCGAACACTTTCAAACTAAAATATCACACCTTTTCAAGTTCAATTTCCAGTATTCTTAACAAAGCAAGTTTCACCCTATTACGAAATTCCATCCATTCAATCAGATATCAACTTGACCAAACCAATCGAAATTTGTATCATTGTTACTCGTCATACTTTCAACCTTCATCCAATTCTGTGGGACAATGTTGTTCGCATTTCGGGCGATAAAGCGGCACACTTGGCTCAAAAGAAAACAGTGACTCAAAAACATAAACTAACAGGACTTATTACAAAACAAAAACCTGCTGTCACCTCACTTCCTCAGACGTCTTTCTACAACTTTTTTGACTTCTCCATAGACTCTACCAGTTTACACGTCCTATCCAAAGGTTTCAATTTTGCAGTGACGCCAAAAACTATCCCAACTGAAAGAATCATTTCTCAAGTTGAGGTAGCTTTGGTTGAACTAGCAGATATTGAGGCCGAAGCTACTCGTCAAGACATGCATTAAGAGAACTACGTGACAACGGTGACATAACTATTCTTCCTGCCGACAAAGGTAACGCGACTGTTCTTCTCAACACTAAGGGCTATATTCACAAGATGAAATCTCTACTCCACACTCCAGACTACGAAATAATTAACAATAATCCAGTCGGATTATTGTAAGTAGTCACTTACTTAGAGAAAAAGACCAAGGAAATCATCAACACAACACATCTGCCTCTTGACGTCAAAAAGATCATCATTCCTCGTGAAAAATCTTTTAAAATTCCCAAAATTTACGGACTACCCAAGATTGATAAGTCGGACATTCCTCTTAGGTCCATTGTCAGTTCGGTACAATCCCCGACCCAAGAATTAGCCCGGTACTTAGCCAAAACCCGAACAAGCATCCTCGTACGTAAAGAACTCTTCTTCCTTTCTAGATATGTTAGGCGCTTATAGAATTTCAGAAAATGATATCCTGGTTATCTTCGATGTTGTATCTCTTTTCACCAATGTCCCCATTTCAGAAACGTTAGATATTCTAAAAACAAAACACAATATCTCTTCTGACATCATCAAACTGGTACAGCACTGTTCTTTTAACACATATTTTTCATTTCAAGACACTCTGTTCAAACAAATACGTGGGGCCCCGATGGGTTCACCTCTTTCTCCAGTGCTTGCTAACATTTTCATGGAATAAATAAAAACCCAGGCCCTAAACACGTCTATTTTAAAACATTCCTGCTGGCTTAGATATGTTGATGATACTTTTGTCATTTGGCCTCATGGCAGAGATTCGTTAGACTTCTTTCTACAACACCTCAACGGTTTACATTGTAACATTCAATTTACAATGGAAATCGAATCCGATACTTTGCTCCGGTTTCTTGATGTCCTCATAACAAAAACCAGCAATGGCACAATTCTCACATACAGTCTATAGGAAACCAATCCACACCAATCGATACTTAAATGCCCAATCACATCATCCCCTGCCCAATTAAGTTCTGTAATGAAATCTTTGGCCCTTAGATCTATTCGCTTAACAGACATTGACAATAGACAATCATCCAGATCTCATTGCACGCATATTTCGTCAATCGCAACAACCCCCGAGTTCACCAACCCCATCAGAAACAGACCAACAACACCGGAAAGCCTTCCTTCCGTACATTCAAGGAGTCACTGACAAAATAGCACGAATCCTACACCGACATCAAATAAAGACAGTCTTCAACACCAGTCAAACTATAGCCAACTTAACCGGGAACCCTAAAGATAAAGTACCTAACGAGGATTAAGGAGTTTACGAAATTCCATGTCGCGATTGCCCACAAAGCTACATCGCTCGTACAAACAGGCGCGTCAACCATCGAGTATATGAACATTCTTTGTCAGTTCGCAAAAAAGATCCGACTTCAGCTCTCGCGCATCATAATATCCAAACAGGACACTCTATCAACTTCGAGGACAGTAGGACTCTCGTATCTCTTAACTCCCTTAGGGTATCTACTATTCGCGAAGCTATAGAAATAGAGAAAAGACCCCTCTGTCTAAACCGACACGATGACAGCTCTCGCCTTCCCACAAGATTAGAGATGGGTAGGTCCGCTTATAATTCGGAGTTGGATCCGGATATGCATCCAGTTCCAAAGATGTACATCCATGATCCGTGTCCATCGGACCCATATGGGTCCGGTTTTCTAACTGTGATTACCGGAGTCGGACTGCAAGCGAAGTGTTGGATTGTAAACTGCTAGCAAGACATTATGGCGCTGATTCGTCGTTTTTTACCCTTTATATAATAAAATTACGAGAAAACGATGATGATTTATCAAAAATAATAATTACAAATAAAAATAGTCATATTTGACAACTAAAACGATAAAAATATATAACCATGAACCAACAATACTTCTATATGATCAAATTATAGGTAATACCGTTCCCCGCACTCCGATTCGTAGTTCCCAGTCCGCTATCATTGATTCAGTACCGCTCATGGTATGTTTCGATGCAGCTGCCGCGTATAATATCAACAAGGGGTTTCGACGATCGGTAACGATGTACATCCTTCATTCACCCAGGTCCGAGGATTCGTGTCCTTCCGAACCTACACATCTCTAAAACTATATTCAGTACCGCTCATTGCATGCGTTTCTTGCCACGCCGACAGGTCCGCGGATCTGTGTCCGAATTGCTGTCGGATGTACATCCATCATGAATACTAAGGATGCAG
Source organism: Octodonta nipae (assembly GCA_034190945.1). Classification (NCBI taxonomy): domain Eukaryota; kingdom Metazoa; phylum Arthropoda; class Insecta; order Coleoptera; family Chrysomelidae; genus Octodonta; species Octodonta nipae. The sequence goes on from CM067216.1 coordinate 138,995,117, forward strand.
GTCCGGACATACGTGTCCACCCGGACCTGCCCATCTCTACACAGTATGGACCTCCGTAATTGCCAGATTAAACAAAGCAGACACGCCCACCAACATCCAACCAATCACAACACAGCCTCTTCTAACCCAGTTACATCCCCTTCAGCAGACTCAAATTCAGTTCAGTTACCTATTGACTCTAGGGGAGTAGGCAGATTGAGGATCCGAGTTCGATCTACACTCTGAAACTCTTTTTCACTTTTGTCTTGTCTCCAAAGCAGGAGTCGAAACGTCGAGTATATAATAAATTCAAACGCGGTTCTCACCCGGAACCTAACCTTGTTCATATATATATATATATATATATATATTACAATGGCTTGGCTTGCTTTTATTATTTATTTAATGTTTATTGGTTAATGGTTAATTGTTTTAATTATTTTAATTTCTGGGGCGCCACATTATTAATAGTAAACTAATGAAATTTTATATTTATTATATTTTTATTTTATTAATTATGTATTTTAACTTTTTTGTCTTTCACAAGCGCTTTATACATACAAAATTAATTTATTTGAATTAATCTACATTAATTGTGTTTTGCAATTAAATCAATTGCAATTAATTTTTCTAAAAAAAAACAATTAAAACTAACAATTATTTCGCTTTGATACAGACGGAAATTTTCTTTTTAAGCGACCTCAAAAAGGAGGATGTTTGAAGATTAATATTTACAGTTTATGTGCGTATATAGTTATTCTTCACAAATAAAATCGGCATAGTCTGAAACCTAAAGATAAAAAGAAATTATTATACTTTAACAATAATCGTATAGGAGGTGTGTCAAAAAAGATGAATTTTCTTTAATAATGAAGTAGAACCTATCATTGGTTTTGGCAACATCGAAACTAGTTATAAATTAAAATTAAAGTTTTGAAAGAAATAATTTATATTTAATAAAGAACCGACTTCAGCTGACTTAAAATAAAAACAGTTTAGAAACCGTATGCAATCGATAACTATTTTCAGAGATATCTTTTTTATCTGATTTAATTAAGGTACAATTCAATAGAAAAATTTAGCGTATTCTTCTCTCTCTCTCTCTCTCTCACTCCCTCTCTCTTTCTCCCTCTCTAATTTTTATTCTTTGTGTATATTTTCCAAATATATTTTAACTTTTTTATTTGTTTTATTATTTGGACCACTTTCTATAAATGTAACTAATTCACTCTATATTGCATCCACACTCTATAGCTTCTGTGTATTGGTCACTCCTGTATAACTTATTGGTCTATCATTTTCGGAATCATCCTGTATAACTATAATTCAACTCAACACAATATTACAACGGTCCTGATATCTTTAAAACCACCCTGTATAAGTACAAATCCTCTCCACACTATTGACTCTCTCTAATTTTCTATTGTTTAAATTATTCCTGTATACCAATGATTTTACTTCGCCCCATATGTCTAGTATTCCATTTATGCAACTGCTCACGGTCTACCCTATATAACAAAATTCACTTTTTTGAACCACATTTTACTCTACCATTTATTTCAATCACCCGCTATATGCAACTGCTTCTAACATTTTTTTAACCCATGACTATAATTATACCCGTTCTACGTCCTATAATTCAAATATCCTAACTGCTTATGCTTATATGACAAATTCTTAAAATACTTCAAATACCTTGTATAAGCAACTACTTATGTTCCAAACTATATAACTTTTTTAAACCGTCCTGTATAACTGTAATTATACTCCACCTTATATTTCAATCATCCTGTATACTCAACAGCTTCTGACAATTTTTAAAGCCTTATGTATAACTGTAATTATTTTCCGTTCTATAACGATAGTTTTTCTCCACTCTTATTGCAACCACCTTGTATACGCAACTACATATGTATATATGTGCTACCCTATATACTATATTTTTAGCACCACCTTGTATAACTAATTCAATTCCAACTTATATTTCCACCATCCTATGTATACAACTGCTTATGTATCACCTAATATTACATGTACGCACGCACACACCTTCAACCTTAGTCCACACAGAAGAGATCGCCGGAATAACAAATTTTCGTTTTAATAAGCTAATGCTATATTTTCTGCAATTTCACGTGACTGTAACTTAACTTCTTTTCTAAAATAAACTGACTTCAATAGCATCAAAATGAAAATCATTACAAAACACCCTGTACGATATACTTTCATGGCATATCTTGAGAATTAAACTAGATATTTATTATGAAAATTTGATATTTACCATGATGTTTACAGTTTTTGTGCATATATTTTACCGATGTTCAGAAAAATGGTATGTTTTACGTTATAGAAAAATGTACGGAATTAAGCTGGAACATATCTTTGTATAATACAATTTATAATATTCAAATTGCGTGAGCAGTTTTAGAGAAAACAGTGAAGATTCATTGAAAATCGCTTAAATCTAGTCCCTTATTTACTTTTTTTTCCTGATTTTCTAGAAAACTGTAAATCTCATGTTATAGGCAATTATATGGGACCTTTCTGTAATGTTCCTTAATATAATGTTTAAATCATCGAAATTACATAACAAAAAAGTTGCATACGAATTGATAACCTCCTCCTTTTTGGAAGTCGGTTAAAAGTGATATGTTGGCGATTTTTGCTGTGTAAAAACTTTCAAATTCACATGTTAATTTGAGGCACACTTTGAAAGTAAGTTCTGTGTGTAGTTATCATTTCGTGACAATACATATCGTTATCTTTATACAGGTTGATTCCAAAAATGTTGCCAATAAACAGTTACATATGGACATATAAATTGGTTTAAATATAAGCCGTTGAGGGATTATAATTATACAGGGTGGTTCATAATATGTTAGAAACTAAATGTTTTATTGGGTTGCCTATAAGCAGTTGCATATACAGGGTGGTTAAAATATAGAGTGGAGTGAAGTGAAACTATAGTTATACAGGGTGGTTAGAAAAGAAATAAAAAAAATAATTATATCGGGTAACCCATGATCAGTTGAATACATATGATAGTTGGAGAATAGGACAGACTAGAACAATTGTTATACAGGGTGGTTAAAAAATGATATAAAGTTGCAGGCTAGGCGCTTAGCAGTGACATTTACAGGGTGTTTGAAATATAGGGCAAAGTAAAATTAATCTTATACAGGGTGATTAAAAATATGTTAAATTGGGTGGTCATTAGTAGATGCATATACATGGTGGTTGAAATATATTCTACTATATTAATAATACAGTGCGATTTAAAAAAAAATAGAACAAAAATGCTATATTTGGTAGCCCATAAGGAATTGCATATATAGGATGGTTGTGATATAAGGTGGAGAGGAATTGTAGTTATACGGGGTTATAATTATGTTAGAACAAGAAATAATTTCATGGGTAGCCCGCAAGGATGTATTTATGATGGTTGAAATATATTGTGAAATACAGGTGTTTCAAAAAATTACAGAAAAGAGTTTTTAGAATGGCCCATAAGCAGGCGCATATACAGTAATGTTGGGATATAAAATGTTATAGTTATACAAGGTGGTTCAAAAACTTTAGGAAAAAAGTTGTAATAAATAATCCATAAGCATATACAGGGAGGGCGAAATATATTATGAATTTGAATTATTATAAAGAGAGTCCGAATAATTGTTAGAGAACTTTAACTAATTTATTTCGTCTTGTGAAAAATTTGTTCACATAGCAAATGTTCGATTATTTGGAAATATGTGAATTTACCAGTGAAGTTCTGTAACCCAGATATTAACAAATTAATATTTAAAAAAATATATTCTTCGAGTCTTCATAAAGAGATCTGCGAGGTCCGAAACCTAAAATAAATTCGTCACATGTCACTTTTTATAACGGTATACGAGGTTCTATTTTTTATAATAGTAAAGTACCCTTGTTTTATCAATACAGAAAATTGTTATGTAACAAAGTTAGCCAGAGTTTAAAGGGCTACCAATTATGCCATTATATCACTAAGAATTCTAAAACAAATTTCAAAAGATAATAAAAATCATAAAAATGTGGACACATATATCCAAATATTCAAACATTTGCTATGTAAACCATTTGTCCCAAAACGAAATGAATCATTTTAATTTCGGTTCTCTAACATTTATTGATCATTCTTTAAATAATTCCACTTTATAATATATTTTAACCACACTGTTAGTGCAACTACGTATATGGACCACACATTATAACATGTTTTATTTGGACCACCCTGTATAACCACACTTCTACTCCACTCTATATTTCTATCATCCTGCATATGTAAGATGACCAGATTTTTAGATGGGCAAAGCGGGACAAGTCTGAAAATTTTCATACAGAATAATAATATAATCGTAATATTTTTTATTTTTAACATAAGTAGCACGCAATACTAACACGAAGTATATCATCTGAGAGGATTCTTAGAACGCAAAACAAATTGAAGGATTCTTAGAACGCAAAACAATGATTTTCATAAATATAAAATTTAACATAATTCTAAAAGTTGGGACAAATTGTGAAAAATCACCTTATGCATATGTGAGTGCTTATAACCAACTTATAAACACTTTTTGTTTCTAAAATTTATCAACCATCCCCTGTAACTATTATCTTACTCCGTCCGATATTCCAACCTAACATATATTTGCAACTCCTTGTCGGCTATCCTATAAAATAATATTTTTCTATGTTTTTTTAACCACCCTGTATTTGTATAATTCACTCCCCTCCTATATACCAACCATCTTATATATGCAACTGTTTATTGGCTACCAAATATAACATTTTTATTCATTTTTGGAATCACTCTGTAAAAGTATTTCTACTCCACCATATATTAGAACCACTCTATACATGCCTCTGCTTATGACTAGCCAATCCATTTTTTTAACTATCCTACCTATAATTCCGACATATTTGAGCCACAGCGCCTTATATTTTAACAAATTTAAGTATATGTGTATATACAACTGCTTGTGCGTTACATGTTTTGAATCATCTTGTAGAACAGTAAAATACTTGTTGTTTCTACACATAATTGTCACCATCGGCCACTGAATTATTTAATATTCCATTTTTTCGATAATAAGATTATTCCCAAAGACATCGAAATCTTCTATTTCATAAATTTCATCAAAAGAGAACCGTTTTCCATAGAACTAAATTATATATATATGGGTTAAAATATTACTTTTTTCCCAAACCGTCCGCAGTGGGTCTTCAGATTTTTTTACAAAAAAAATGTGTTGATGTACTCTGTCAAAATAGAGCTTCCTGAAAGTTTGAGCCTTTAAAATATTTTTCTCGATTTTTACAAGCTTTTAAACCGTCAAAAACTGGTATTTCTTGCTATTTTTGCCTCATATTGATAAGCTTGCCAAGGGCTCGCCTTGGCAAGCGTATCAATATGAGGCAATATTTGATATTTTTTAACGTATGTAAAACAGAATGAAATGTTTTTTCATGACTAATTTAAACAATATTATATAAAGAAAAAATATTACTAATCTGAGATTCTATAGTGTCGTAACTAGAATTCTGTTTTTTGATGTTTCTCGCATTTTTTCAAGATTTTATAGTGGATAAATTTAGATAAAAATATATGTTTTTTAATGTCAATATTTTATTCTGTAAATTATCTAAATAGATATTTTATTTTTGTTTAAGTGGGAACAAAGTGGACCAAAATCTGTTACCAGCTGACAGTCTATAAGCATAACGAGACTAACAGTAAATATTAATCCTTGCTGAGACCTGGAAACATACCCTGTTTACCTGTAACCGAATTTGAAACCTGTTAGGTTAAGCTCTGCTCTGCTACCCTACAATAGAAAAAATATGAAAAATTGTAAAATGTACTTATAAATTAATATAATAAAGAATCCAGCTCTCTATCACGTTATAAGAAAGGACGCCGCACATTCCTTATGGAAAGTGGCCCCCGGTGGATTTGGCTGAAATTTTGATATTTGCATACTAATTTTCAGATAAATACTCCTAGTAGTTTCTGATATACATATCGACTCAGCTCATCGTGGTATACCCTGATATTAAATATAAAATTAACCATAACTTGAAAACTATCGGTCATCGGACTTTGCGGCCATGAAGACATTTGTTCATTTCGTTGAAATCTACAAAATAGCAAAATTTTAGCCAAATCCACCGGGGGCCACTTTCCATAAGGAATATGCGGGGTCCTTTCCTATTTTACCAAAGAATAAACTGCATTTTCCAAAAAATATCTGGAAAAGAAGTTGCAATTTCTTTTTGAGTTTATACAAAGAGAATTAAAAATGTATTTTTTTGAGATGGATTGTCAACATAATAAAGAAACCGGAAAATATTACATTTCATGAACACGCAACTATCACAGTTTTTGGTATTTCCATTTTTCGTTTAATACCACAACTTTGGGGCCTAAACTCCTCCAAACCTCTACAACATCTTAAACTAAAGCTTTTTAACTCCATTTAACTTAAAAAAAAAGTTAGAATATTAATATCTAAATGAGTCAGAATAAGCCCTCACTTTAACTCCTAAAGGGCGAATTATTTTCAAAATATACGCTAAGTTTGAAGGCCTCGTTAATGTAAACAAAAAATAAAAGACAAATCGGACCAGTTGGAGCTTATTTGGTTTTATAAAGACTGTACCTGAAAAAAAAATGAGCGAAAAAAAAATCGAACATGTCCAAAAATGCATGCGAAAATTACCAAAAACGCAATTTAACTAAAATTAAAAGCGCTGTATCTGTTTTTTATACGTTAAAAATAGGCAAGCGTATCAATATGAGCCAAAAATAGCTAAGAAATACCTGTTTTTGGCAGTTTAAAAGGTTGTAAAAAATTAAAAAAAAAATTTAAAGGCTCAAACTTTCACGAAGCTCTATTTTTACAGAGTACATCAACATATTTGGTTTTGCAAAAAATGTGAGGACCCACTGCGGACGGTTTGGAAAAAAAGTAATATTTTGATCCATATACATGTTGGGGCTTTATTACTTAAAACCCTTTTTTAAAAAACAACAGAATTTATTTGAAACACAACTATCACTACTTGTTACAAAAGGACTATTTTATAATTATTAATACAGCAAATGAACAGACCAAATGTTGTGGCTCTGAACAACGTTAAAAGTCTTAAGTTGAATTCAAAAAGCGTCTTGTTTAGGAATGCTCTCCTATTTATAAGCTCTGCTGAGAAAGGGGAACTATGCAGAATCATCGTTTATGCATGTGCATCTAGTAATATAATATGGGTATTGTTTTAGTTTCTGCGTAATTCCTTTACAATGTATTACTGTTTTATTCTAGACATTAATCAGCATATTATTATTTATAAGTCATGAAAGGTGATATGTAACACTCCTCCCCCTCTTATTTAAAATTTGAAGTCTACATTTGACACAAATTTTTGATTTAAAATTGATAAAATTACAAAATTCAAAATTAAAATTAGTAATATTACATTTGTTAAAACTTACAATTTGTTTAATTAGATTGTGGGTTCTTGCATTTCCATTATATTTTCATCCCGGATTGAGGATCTTCTTCGTGGTCTGAATCTTCTTAATAGGCTTCTGGATTGTCCTGGTTCTGCGTTTATTGTTGGGAATATAATTGCTGGGAAGTGTTTTCTACATCTTTTTCGACATTTATAAATAATGAAAATTGAAATAATTAGTACAATTAATACGATACACAAAATTGTTAACCACTGGGTATGTCTTTGAGTAAAAGGTCTATTTATTATATCATCAAGTTCTTCGGAATAATGATCTAACTTATGTTCTGCAATATTAAGTTCATCAAGTTCGAGTTTTTGAATTTTTAAAGGCTTTAATTTAAACACATTTCGCGCACTTTTTGTTTCTTCGCAACATTCATAAGGGATGTTTGGAGTTTCGATGACTCTGGAATCTTCTGATTTGTAGTTTTTGCTTGACTGTATTCTGATTGAACTAACGTAACATATACAATGGGGTTGTAACTTCAGGATTGAATTTGTATTTATATTTATAGTTTTCGTCGTATCTTCTTTGCATTGGATACTGATTGGTAAAAGGACATTGGTGACGATTAACCATTCATTTTCAGATATATGTTGTACCTTGTAGTCTTCAATATTAACTTCAATGGTTTGGCAATTTTCTGGTAACTTTATGGATTTGATTACTTTTATTTCACAGGGTGCGTGTTCATCGATTGGATATGCAATTAAGTTGTAACATATTTTTGTTTCTGATTCGATGCTTTTGCATTTTTCCAAATTATCAATTGTAATATAAAGATTATTATCTCTGCTAACAGCTATATACTTATATGTGTTTAAGATAAGGTGAGACAATTTGGTTTTTTGATTAAAAATTGGTAAAGAGTAAACATGTAGGAGTTTGTATTCTTCAGGCTCTACTAAAGGAATTGGTAAAATAAAGACAATTTTATTATCGGATTGATAAGCTTGAAGTTCAATTATATCAAGGTATTTGGGAATATTTTCTAGATTTGGCAACATTGGTAAAACATGTGTGCTTAAACTTGTGGAAATTAGTCTTAATTGGAATATAAGGTCTTCGGGTTGAATTACCGATGGATGGATGCTTTTGAGTCTTGCGAATGTGACTGAATCAATGATATCGTTAAGTTCATTTTCTATTAGAATGTATGACTCTAATAATTGTTCACATATATTTATAATTTGAAACTTTGAATCATAAAAATTTTGGTTATCTGATATGTTGAAAATAGCGTTTTCTATTTTGTGAAGATTTTCATTGAATGTTTGCTCGTCTATTTGTAGTTTGCGTATTGTATAGTTAAAGTTTTTTATTACAGAATTAGTTACAGTGATTTGATTTTTCATTAAATTTTCTAGAGCTCTTTCGTCTTCTTCGACTTCATTTATGACTTTGTCGTAATATTCACCATCTGTACTATCGAGATTTCCCGTAATTGCTTTCCATACTGAGCCTATAAAATTAAAAGCTCCTCGTTTCGTACGAGTGTTATTTAAATTAAATTCTTTTGGGTCATAAGAGTTAATATCATTTTTAATTTCACTAAATTTTTGACTGATTGTCATTATTATTTTATTTAACATAGTAATATGAGGTTTGACTTCAGTGTAAAATGCTATAAGTCTTGGAGTGTCTCTTTCAATTAATTGCTTTATGTGGTTTAAAATTGAAATATCATTTTTCAAGGAATCTAATAAAATTGTAATGTCTTTGACAACTAGTAATTTCCATTTTTCATTTGATACTTTTAAGTCTGATTCATGATAATATTGTATTCCTAAAGTGTTATTTAGAGTTGAAATTTTATAATTACTTGCTTGACTTACTGTGATTAGTACAGCAAGAATGATGATGTATTTCATCTGAAAAAAAAGAAAATCTATTTTAAGATTGAGCTAACTTGATCTGAGTTAATTGTGAATTCTCTGTTCGTTTCTAAGTCTTTGATTTTTAATGCATTATTTCTTAATATTTGTATCACTTTATAAGGACCATTCGATTTGTTACTTAGTTTATGTTTTATCTGTGACTCTTTTATGAATATAAAATCATTTACTTCAATATCTTTTGGTTTTGGTTTCGCTTTTTGATCGTGACGTTCTTTAGATTTGAATTTTTTCAAAATTGTTTTTTCTCTCGCTACTTTGTAAAAATATGAAATTTTATTATTTAGTTCACGTACATATTTCGAAACTAGTTCTTCTTGATTAAATAATTTTTCAGGTGGTCTTGAATTTGTGTGACCAAAAATTAGTTCGTATGGCATATAACCATGTGTACTACTTATAGAATTATTATAGCATATAACTGCATATGGGACACACGTTAGTGGATGATCTCCCGGTTTTTCAGTAACTGTTGATCTTATCATTTCCAATAAGGTACTCATAAATCTTTCAATTGAACCATTGCTCTGTGGATGATTGACTGATGAGAATGTTAGTTTAATATTATAAAGAGTACATAGATCTCTCATTAATTGGTTATCGAATTCTCTACCTCTGTCACAATGTATTCTTAGCGGCGTACCGTAGTGCATAAAATATAATAATAGTGTATTGACAACATTTTTCGCGGATTTATTTTCAATTGGATAAGCTTGGGTAAATTTAGAAAATTCATCTCTTATCACAAGTACATAATTTTTCTCTGGTATTTCTAATATATCGAGGTTAATGCGTTCAAACGGTGTTTTCGGCGTCTCTGTTATCACTAAGGGATTTGATAAATTTTTTCTACAAGCTTTGGATTTAATACATACTTCGCAATTTTTTATGAAATTTTCAACGTCTTTGGTTAAATTTTCCCACTGATATTTTCGTTTTATTCTTGTTACTGTTTCTTGGATACCTCTATGCATGTTTAATTTACCTGTATGATTTTCTTCAATAATTATATTTCTTTGTTCTTTTTCTGGGATTATAATGTTTGGGTTACAAGTTATAAATTCTATTTCATTATCGGAAAAAATGAAAGATAGCATTTCTAAAATTGGTACATTTTTTAATTCTTCCATATAGTATTTATCGTTTTCTAACAATATATCTTTATTGTAGTAAAGAATTTCAAAGATTGCTTGGTCAGGATTTAAATGTGGAACGATGATAAGGTAATACTTTCGTTTAGGATTGGATTTTGATGTGACGACGTTTATTCTGTGTTCTTCATACATTGTATTTAAGTCAATTAAATCATCAGCTATTTTAAATTGTGAATCAGTTAATTCGCCTGGCTTTAAAAATGATATAATTTTTTTTTTTGATGTTTATCTAGAAATTTCTCATTAGTGTAATTACATTTAGAATAATCAATTAATGATTTTGATTCGTGTAGTTTCTTAAAAATGTTATATTCTTCTAAGATTGTTTCATATCCGATTTCTGTATTTGGAGTATCCGGTCTTTCTTCGTTTTCTTCTTCTTCTTCTTCTTTCACTGGACTTCCGTAGAATATTTTTGAATAATCTCTGAGATGATTGATTCTTATTCGAGATAAGGCATCGGCATTGGTATTTTGTTTACCTGGTTTGTATATTATTTGATAATTATATTCTTCCAATTTTAATCTCCATCTTGCGAGTCTTGAACCTGGATCTTTTACATTGAATAACCATGTTATCGGGCGGTGATCGGTATATAGTTTGAAGGTTGTCCCGTAGACGAATTCCCGATATTTAGCAACTCCCCATACTATTGCTAGTAATTCTTTCTCGATAGTCGAGTATTTTTGTTCGTGAGCATTCAGAGTTCTAGATGCGTATGCTATAGGCAAATCTTTTCCTATTTTTCCTTGTGATAGTACTGCTCCTATCGCATAATTACTCGCGTCTGTAGTAATATTGAATTCTTTTTCGAAATCAGGATATTGTAAAATTGGATAATTTGTTAATGTTTGTTTCAATGTTTCAAATGATTTCATGCAATGTTCATCAAAGTTAAATTTTATATCTTTCTTTAATAATTCAGTTAAAGGTTTGACTATTTTGGCAAAATCTTTTATAAACCTTCTATAGTATCCTGCTAAACCTAGGAAACTTTTCACGTCTTTTGCGTTTTTAGGTACTGGAAATTCTTTGACTGCTCTTATCTTTTCTGGATTGGGTTTTACACCTTCTTCTGTCACTATATGACCTAAGTATGCAACTTCTTTTTTTAAAAATTCGCATTTATCGGGTTGCAATTTAAGATTTGAATTTCTTAGTCTTTCGAATAATTCTCTTAGTCTTTGTATGTGTTCTGTTAATGATGAAGCATAGGATATGATGTCATCCATGTATACAAGTGCTCGTTCGTTTTGTATGCCAGTTAAAATATCCATAACTCGTTGGAAGGTCGCGGGTGCATTCTTTAAACCAAATGGCATTCTCTTAAACTCATAATGACCATTTTCAACTGTGAACGCGGTTTTTTCTATATCTGTTGGATTAATCTCAATTTGATGAAAACCTGATGCCAGATCAAGGGTTGTAAAATAACAGCAATGTCCTAATTTGTCGAGTAAATCATTTATATTAGGCAACGGATATTTATCATCTACCGTAACTTCATTTAATTTGCGGTAATCTATAACCATTCTCCATTTCTGCTTACCACTGGCGTCTAACTTTTTGGGGACTACCCATATTGGAGAGGACCAAAGTGAGGATGAGGGTTGGATGATTCCTTGTTTTAACATTTGATTTACTTGGGTTTTTACCTCTTGTTTATGGACATAAGGGTATCTATATGACTTTGTTGCAATTGGTTTGGCTTGCCCGGTATCTATTTTATGTTTTACGGTATTTGTGAAAGTTAATTCATCATTTTCTAGATAAAATATATCGCAATATTGTTTACATAAGGCGGTAATTGCTTCTTTTTCTTCAAAATTTAAATGTTCTAAACGCAAGGATTGTTCGACTCGTTGTTGTCTTGAATATAAGTTTTCTTTTTATAGATTTAAAATTAATGTTTGATTCTTATTTACTGGACTATTTTCAATAAAAGGTTCAATTATTAATTCATCAAAAATTATTCTTTTCTTTTGTTCGCTTTTATTTAAAATTGACGTTAGAAATTCACCTTTTTCATTCGTTTTGATTACACAATTTGGTAATATGACATTTTCTTTTTCTTGTGAATGTAAAATTAGTTCAGCATTTTTTTCATTACAATTTAACTTGAATATTTGTTCAGTTCTTGGTTCTATAGTTATTTCATTGACAATTTCATTTTCTTTGTATAATGGCAAGGTTATATATTTGGTTATTAGTTTTCTATTTTTTAAATCAACTAGACACTCATATTGTTGTAAAAAATCTATACCTAATAAACCATCAAATTCTATATTTAAGTTATGTACGAATACTTCCATTTCGTCATTTTTCAAAAAGAAATCAAAATTTATTGCTTTATTTATTTCAAAAAATTGGTTGGTTACGCCTTGAATTCTTATGGGTTCTACGCTTTTTATTTTTTCTTGTTCAAATAAATATGGTTTCAAAATTGATATACCTGCTCCGGTATCTATTAAATAGCGATATTTTCCGTCATGAGTTTTTATATAAAATAAATTATTTGAATTGCTTGTGTTTACGAATTCTGATCTTATTCTTGGCTTTCTAGATTCTGTGCTTGACTGGTTGGAATGAGATGAGTAGAAGCGCCAGTCTTCATTTCCACTCTTTGTTCGTTTAAATGAAATGTTTTTCTTGGAGGATTTTGCATGTTTCTTGTATTTGAAGAATTGCTTTGACAATTATTTTGGTTATAATTATTTTGGTTAGGTGGTCTTTGATAATAATTTTCTCTGTGATTTTGATTATTATTTTCATGTCTATTCACAAAGGTATGATTTGGATTGAAATTTCTTTGATTTCCCGAATTGTATTGATAATTTCGGTTTTGATTATAGTATTTATCATTATTTTGTTTTTTTCGACATTCTGAAATTAAATGTCCCGACTTTTTGCAATAATTACATGTCTTTTTATTTTTACTTTGAAAGTTTGAGGAATTTACTTGTGGCTTTTTATTTTCTAGATACGTTAATTGATATTCAGTTTTTACTATATTTGCAGCTTCTGCGAGATTGCAAGGTCGCGATGCTCGTACGATTGCACCTAGCTTATGTTCGAGACCTACTAAAAGTGTCTGTAAAGCTACCTTATCGACTAACGCTTGCTGTGCGGTTTTCTGTTCTCGGGTTAATGTTACTTGTTGATTTATCGCGGCGTATAGTTTAGAATGATGTGCGTTTATGCGATGCACATAGTTTTGAGGATTTTCATTGTTTCCCTGTTTTATTTGTTGTAAATCGTAGATTAGACTTGTTAAGTCTCTAGAATCACCGAAGTGTGTTTTTAAAATAGTTTTGATTTGATCCCAATTTTTCAAGTCGCTTGAGTTTATTAGTTGAGATGCTCGTCCTTTTAGTTTGTTTTTTAAATGTACAGTTAAGAGATATGTTTGTTGGTCTGTTGCTACGTCAAATGCTGCGTCACAAGAATTAATGAATGTATTTAATAGTATTGAATCTCCATCATATTCTGGTATAATGTGACATAATTCACTTAATCTATATTCCATAAGATTTAAGTCTTCTTGGCTCATTTTTATTCGTTTAATTCCACCCCAATTTTAACGAAAAACTTCAAATTAAAATTGCTCGAATTACTTCCGATATTCCCTCGAAAATAAACTCGCGGATCTCGATTCTGTCCGATTTTCGCTCCACTCCAAAATCTAACCCCTTTAATGGAATTGTTACAAATTTTACACACGTATATTTTTTTGTTTAACGACTTGGGAAAATAATTGGATTTAGGGAACAAATATATAGCAATTTTCACAGAATAATAATAAATCTTTACTCACTTTGATTTTCTGGAAGATGCTCTGTAGTGCGTGCGGTTCTTTCCGATTGAAGGTTTGGAAACCACCAGATCTTCTTGGAATTTCTGTTCTGTTTTTCTTGGATCACCAAAAATCTCTGTTTTTCCGATCCTGCTGACTGCGCCAATTGTTGGTGCTTTATTACTTAAAACCCTTTTTTAAAAAACAACAGAATTTATTTGAAACACAACTATCACTACTTGTTACAAAAGGACTATTTTATAATTATTAATACAGCAAATGAACAGACCAAATGTTGTGGCTCTGAACAACGTTAAAAGTCTTAAGTTGAATTCAAAAAGCGTCTTGTTTAGGAATACTCTCCTATTTATAAGCTCTGCTGAGAAAGAGGAACTATGCAGAATCATCGTTTATGCAGGTGCATCTAGTAATATAATATGGGTATTGTTTTAGTTTCTGCGTAATTCCTTTACAATGGATTATTGTTTTATTCTAGACATTAATCAGCATATTATTATTTATAAGTCATGAAAGGTGATATGTAACATACATATAGGAATACAAATAAACATACATTACTTGCATTATATAATAAGATACATTTTAATTGTTAGTTGTTGATCAAAAACATTAAAAAGATTGATTAATCGTTAATTGTGGAAATTCACGACTAACAATTAATTGTTAATCGCAGTTTCTACAATTACAATTATTTAATTGTTAATTGAAATAGGCATGATTAACAATTAATTAACTGTTATTTATTAATTGTCCAAGAATTTAATTTAACCCAACACTGGTTTGAAATAGACAAATTTTAGATTATATTATTCATATTTAACTTAAGATCAACATTTTTTTTGATTCATATGAAACAAAATTAACATCAAATCAATTCACTTACAATAAAAAATCTTTGTACTTGTTGAATTTCTCATTTGGCTCCGGCAGCTTTTTCCCAGAAGACACTCTCATTATCTTACCTTTCTCAGGCTCCTCTTCCTATTTCAAATTTTCTTAAACTTTTTTATCATTTAATTATCAATTTCAATTTTCAACATATTTTAAATCAAATAATTTCTCGTCTTATTTAATTTTTCCAAATCTACTTATTATTTTTAAGAATTCTATTTCTTTATCTATCTAAGCTATAATTCATTAACTATTTATAAACAAAACATTAATTATCCGTTTATAACAACATACACTTTTTAGATACTATACAATTATTTACCTTGTTCTATTTTAGTTTATTGTCTCTCTTTTTTTAATTTCTTTCTTAACTTTCCTTCTTTTCACCATTACTTTATTATTTTTATTTAAATTATCCATTCATTTATATTTCATCCATTCCATTTACAAATTTAAAAGTTCACTTTCCACTACTTTTCACACCACTTGAATTACATTAGTTTGTTTTGACTGTTGCTTGTATATTCACTATAGTGTGTTTTACAAAATTTGCGATTTTGAGCTTTATTGCTTCTAACTTTTAAACATCGCGTTTCAAAATATTCAACATGGCTTACTATGATTGTTTATCACCAAATTTGCTACATCCGAGACGCTGGTTAATCGACGAATCCCATTGATTTTGTCACTTCTATTTATAAGGTAATAACAAATGACTAACGAGACGCCAAATTTTGCTTGAAACATCTAACTTGACTATTTTTTAACCTAAAATTTAATAAAACTTCTAATTTCAACTATATGTTCTGAATAATATCTCATTTGAAAGCTCATTTAATTTTAAATAAATTGTTTCATATAGAGTATTGCTCAACTTTTCTTCGTTATTGATATTTTGAACTTTGAATGTTTGACCCTGATGTCTTTCTATTTTTCTCCTTACTTACTAAATATAGCTTACAACTCTTATCTAATCCTTAATTTCTACTCTTTATAGTCTCTTATATCTGAAGCACATGTAGTTTTTACTTGCACAATGTTTAGATCACTTATTTAAGGATGCCTATTTTCTGGCATGGCTTGCTTACTATAAGTCCACATTTTCATGTCTGTAATTGTTTTATTTCCTTACTGTCACTTCTTATTTTAGTGTATTTAGTTTATTTACTCTCTTAACTTTACTATTTACATAACTTAATATCTATTACAACTTGTATTTAACTGCCTAAGTGAATTGTAAGATACTTTTTATTCTTTATTAACATTACTTTTCATTTTTAGATAGTCTGCAACATTAGCAAGAAAAATTTATAAAATTTATACATTTTGGTTATGACAGAAATACTTTCCAACGAGATGGGCAGATCTTTTATCTATATGAATTTTAATGGACTAAATTATAGTAAGTGTTTACCCTATTTTATATTTCTATACTTAGTTTGCATGTATTTGGTAATGTTTGTTATTTAACTATTTTGTTAGTCAAGGTAAAGTATTGTATGATAACAAGTTTTCTTCAGGGAAGCTTGGTTGGCTTGCTAATTTTTACCCAATAAGTACTGACATTTGACAAGTTCATTGATCCGATTAGTTTTGTTACTATCTACCACTATTTATTGATACATTTACATTTGATTTGCTCTGCCTGTGTTTATCTTTAACTTATTATATTTCTTAAAATTGTTTAATTTACACCTTATTCTTATGCTGAAGGCTTATTTCAATACAATTTTCCCAAAATTTCAATTTTAATTTTGGTAAAACTTTCTAGTTTTTGACAAAATTGGATTTTAAATTTTTAATTACTGGTTTGATTATTTTATATTCTCTCATAGTCATTCTTGGTATTTAAATAAATTACTTATGTGGTATATTCCATTTAAATCCTCTTAACTAACATTTTTATTTTTTTAAATCTACCTATGTTCATTCATACAAAACTATTCCTATATGATTTAAATGCTCCTTTCTGTTTGCAGATAACTTGAGTATCTCATCTTTATAATGTAAACAATTTCAACTTTATTAAAGACTTGATTTTAATGCTATAATTAAGGAGGCATACCAATCACTTTGGATACCAATTTTGAGACAACACTAACCCTGTATACTACACCGTCTACTTCTAAACCTGTGAAGTCTCTCGCCACATCCAATGGAATTAACCAGAAGCTCTGCTTTAAATCTTATTTGGTCAATATTTTTGTGTTTGTAATTATAATAAATATACAATCTATCGTTATTGGTGCTTCATTCATACTGTGGTACACAAAATTTATTTATATGTCTTGCATCCATACAAATTCGTAAATCTCCATTTCTTCTCTTCACAATGACTATGGGACTGATGTATGCAGAAGTTGCTTGTTCTATTATACCGGCCTGTATCATTTGTTCTATCTTTTCTTTAATTCTCTTTTTGTAATTATATGGTATAGGATATGTTCTTGTTCGGAAATAATTCAAATTCTTAGCTTAGATTTTATGAATGTATTTTTCAGCTATTCTGTCTTCATTAGATATTAATTCTTTATACTATTTTCAATAATTTTAATACTTTATGCTTTTCATTTGCAGGACAATCTACTTATTCTTCATTTAATTGGTATATAAACCCTTTATTGGCATTATCTGCATTTATATATTCATATTTCACACTATTATTCATGCATTGCTCCTTTTTGACTTCTTTATATACTACATTATACTTTTCACTTGATTCCCTTATTTCTACTTCAGTTGCTTCTTCCTGCATAATGATTAATTTTCTTTTCATTAGAATTTCTGCTGAGTATTTGTTTAATATATTGTTGTAAAATTTATCTACGCCATCCCAGGGCAAAGCAACGTAAAACATTCAAGCCGACTGAAGTATAAAGAAGAATATCCGCAAGGTCGACCGTGCTGGAAATTTCGAAGACTCCACAATCCGGGAGATGACCCTCGAAATTTGCTAGAAGAGTTCGATGCAGATTATAAGAGGAACGGCCGGACATCACAGAAGTAGTTTGGGCTTAGACAGTGTTTATTATGTCGATGTAAATTGTATTTAGAACCAGCTGATGTAAATATTTGATTTTTACGTGTAAATAAAGGTTCTAGAAAGTGAAATGCAGTTTTTAAAATTAATCAAATTTGAACCCATGCAGTTTATTGCAATTTGGTATCAGAAGTGAAGGATTAAGTGAATTTAACATCGAAAATTTGATTTATTGCAAAAAATCTTAGTATGGAACAAGAAAAAAATAGATGAGACTACAAAAAATATATATTCAAACAGGTTACAAATGGACTAGACCAAAAAATAAATCAGATTCTGGAAAACATGACAAGAAGGAGAAACAACATCAAGAAGAAACCCAGAAAAGGTTAGTGAAATCTTTTGATGAAAAACGTAAAATAGAATTAGAGAATCTTGTTTCCACGATAAAAAGTGAACAACAGATTTTTGTTAAGGATCATTCTCGAAATTTGAAGAAAAACAAGACCCGACTGAATTGCAGAGACTAAATGAATTTAAAATATTAGAGGAAAACAGGCAAAATGATTTTAAAGTAACTGACGAAATAGTATCGCATGAATTAATGAAAAAATGTAAATAGTGAAATTAAATATAAAAGAAATAAACGACGACATAAACATCCTAAAAAGTAATGTGGAGACTCTTTAAATGCCATCCAAAACAAAATGCAAACCGAAATTAAACAATTACAAAAAGATTTGCAGAATGTGAAATACCAGTACACTTGAGTACCAAAGGTTCCCTTAGTAAACCACCCACATTTGATGGTAGTTCATCTTGGCCCATGTATAAACAGCAATTTGAAGCCGTGGCAACAGCTAATGGATGGGATAACCAAGAAAAATCTACCTCTCTGAGAATTTCTGTAAGAGGCCCGGCATTAGAACTCCTCCAAAGCCTTCCAGTCGATGAACAAGGTAATTTCGACAAGATCATCGCCATATTAGACAAAAGATACGACAATCAATCCTTGAGCCATGTATACCACGTCCAGCTCAGTGGAATAACGCAAAAATCTTGACCAGACCTGGAAGAAGAAACTAAAGAGCAATTGGCCACACAGAGTTTCATAAACGGCATCAGAGATGTGGAAGTACAAAGATATCTAAGACTTAGCGGTATCAAGAAGAGTAATGAAGCTTTGCTCAGAGCTTTGGAGGTAGAGGACGTCATGAAAATGTCCAAGCCGAGGGTACGAGCAGTTTCCTTCAACTGGCACCAGAGGAGAATGTTACCATTGTGAACGAACAGGAACGTTACTGTCGAGGGAGGCTACCTGAACCATCACCAACCAGAAGTAGCCAACAAAACAACCTCACCAACCAGGGAAACTCCGATCAGTATCTCAGAACAGTATCCATCCAATGGTCTTTGAGTGCTGTGCAATTAAAATAAAGTCTGAAAGTTATCAGTGTATAATACTAAGTATCTACAGATCACCAGGTAGTACAGTAGATGATTTTATTTTAAAATTTGTAAATGTATTAAATTATTGTACATCCAAATGCCCGAACATAATTGTTTGTGGAGATTTAAATATAAATTTGTTAGTACATAGTTTGGAAAAGGGGGTTTTTAGTGATATTTTATGTAGTTTTGATCTGAGAAATACATCATCTGAGCCTAATAGATATCATGCTTCTGGTAATGGCAAGGTAACATGTTCAAATTTAGATTATATAATCATTAATGACAGTACGAATTGCCTTTCTAAGGTATTACAAAGAAACATTGCTGACCATTTGGCCTTAATTGCCAATGTATCTATTAAATTAAGTGATGATGCAGAAGTGATTAACAGAAGTAACAAATCCTTCCGAAATATGTCAGATGAAAATTTAAATAAACTTTTCTTGTACTTAAATAATCTTAGCTTTGAAACTGTCTATAAAGCTGAAAGTCGGTGGTTAACAGAAGAGGTTAAAGTTGCTAGCAAATTAGTTAAAGATACTTTCTGGTTGTTGAAAAAAACAGGGGATCCTAATATTAAATGAAGATACAAAAATTTAAAACAGGCATATTTTAAACAAATTACTGTAACCAAACAGCAACATTTTAAAAAATTATTGAAAATTCCTGTAATAAACAAAAGAAATCATGGAATATTGTAAACAACAAAATTGGGAAAGATATAAACACTGATGCTAGAATTACTATCAAGGACGATGAAAATAATCATGCAATATCTGAACTGGCTGAAGTAGCTGAGTTATTTGTCAACTATTTTTCAAATATAGCGAACTAAACAATTAATAGTCATTTTGGAAACAATCTGTCAAAAAAAATTGTACTGCAACAACAAATCCTCTAATAAATTCTTACTTTTTTGACATAGTACAGCTGCTGAGGTCACCAATGTAATAAGGCAGCTAAAAAATAAAATGAATGCTGGGCTAGATGGTATAACCACAAAATTTTTAAAAAAAGCATGTGGCCATATTGCTGATCCAATAGCGTATCTTATAAATTTATCGCTTTTGTCAGCAACTTTCCCTAAGTTTTTGAAAGTTGCATCTATTCTAACATACAAAATTATAGACCTATTGCTATTACCAGTAGTATATCTAAAATTTTTGAAAGAATCATTTTCAACCGTATGATTGGACTTCTAAACATAAACAACACTATAACTGATGCTCAGCATGGTTTCCTTAAAACTAAATCCACTGAAAGTGCCACTTGTGATTTTTTCAGTTATGTATACAAAAGCTTGGACAAGGGTGAACACGTTCATTTAGTCGTTCTTAAAAACACACAGGGGTCTGTGTTGGGTCCACTCTTATTTTTACTATATATAAATGATATACCTCTCAATATGAACTTACATGACGTAAAAATTGTGCTTTTTGCTGACGATACGTCTCAGCAAAGAACCCTGAGCAATTACAAGCAAAAATGTGTCACATTGTACAAGTTTTTAGAAACTGGTGTGGTAAAAACAACCTTGTTTTAAACATTGACAAGACTGTTGGCGTAACATTTTATAATAGGAAATATACCCCATCACTTAGACTTAACATAGATAATATCCAAGTAGACACAAAATTGGAAACAACATTTTTGGGTGTCTATGTAAACGACAATTTAAGATGGATCTCTCATATAAATCAGGTTTGCAAACAACTAAACAATGCATACTTTGCAATAATCAATCTAAGATATTCTTTACCAACAAACTATCTTATAAACGTTTATTATAGCCTAGCTCATTACCGTCTTTCATATAATATAATGCTTTTGGGGTAGTTCTCCTTACGCTATCCGTGTATTTCGAGCACAAAAAAGACTATTACGTCTAATCTTTAACTTAAACTACACTAACTCATGTAGGCCGTCATTTATAAAATACTGTATTTTGTACCATCTATATTTATATTTAAAGGTATTTTATTTGTAAAAAGCAATAGTAATAAGTTTGTTAGAAACTCCAGTGTCCATCATTATCCTACTAGGTATAATGATGAATACAGAGTAGAAAAACATAACACCACATTGTATGAGAATTCACCCTACTTTTTTGCCACAAAATTGTTTAATCATTTACCTAAAAAATTGAAAATACTCACTGGCAGGAAATTTAAAAATTACTTAAAAAAATGTTGTTAGAAAAATGTTACTATTCTGTTTCTGAGTATTTAGAAGATTCTATTATGTTCTAAATTTGTTTTTATTGTTTGTTTTTAAATATGTATGTGTAACTTGTGTAATGCTTATTGGTATGTATGTATATACAATACTTCAGGCAAAAACAAATCAAAAAGCTTTATAACATTTTCTAAAATAAACTATAGTTTTGCCAAAAAGGACACATAAAGTTAGAGTTTATGTAGCCCTTGCTACAGTGAATAATACAATAATTTCGATTTCAAAATGTCGGTAAACCTAAATATGTAAATACTCAATAGCTTATACATCTTTAATAGCCACATTAAAAATGAAAATTGATTATTTAAACTCGAAATATGCTTTTATAATTTAGTGTAAGTTTCTCCGAATAGATATGGCAACGTGGCATTTTACTTTAACGACGACTGAGAGTTACGATTGTTTTTTGCGATTTCGATTCTTGTAAATAAGAATAGATAAACGGTAAAGTGATTTGAATGATATCTATTTGATGTAGATTTCGTGGTTTGCTTTCCATTTAATATATTTTTTAAATAAATAAAATCGGTTGTGATTAGTGTGTAAGTTCGAAAATTAAGAATAGTGCGACAGTATTTATTTGTGATAAATAATGGCCGATTATACAATTAGGGAAAGACATGACATGCTCTTAATTTATGGGGAAAGCAGACGTAATTGCAGAATAGCAAGAATGTTATACAGGGAAAGGCTGTGAATAATCCGTTGTTTCAACTCAGTTCTATCATTATAATAAATTCGGTAAGTAGGATTACATATTTACTTATCTAATCTAAATAATATTAATTAAATCAGTAATAATGACTCTTCGAATAATTTAACTGGTAAAAAACTACATATACAGATCTCTTGAGTTGAATGTCATATTTACCCAACTTTGTATAATTGCATAAAAGAAACCGCCAAATACAAATTCTAATTGCAATACCTTGTATTAAAAACGTAAATATTTTCAACAAAATATTTCATACATTTTTATTTAATTCTAAGGTCAATATCATCAGTCAATACAAAAACACAGGTTTTTTGTCGGCGTAGTCATTAATTTATTATTCGCGCTAAGAGTGAATCTGCATCGAACGCGAGCGACGTTGCCGGATTGACAATAATTTACTTAATATGTTTTAGGAATTTTCTTGGTTATTAAGGCCTACTGACCATAGTGGTATAAGAGTTTTTTGTTTAATTTGGTGTATACTACCTCCACCTAAAATATATGCACTCAAACTATTTACACCCTGTATATGTATGTGTATATATGTGTGTATATGTTTATATGTGCACTACAATTGTAATTAATTTTCTATTTGTCATGACGTGTATATCCATCTGTAATGGTTGAAATACAAAATAAATAAATAAATAAAAAATGTTCGACCCGAGGTAAGATGTTCTTCGGTTCCTAAATGAGGAATTTGTATTGACACGGACCGTTAACAGCTCATCGACCCCCATAAAAATTTTAGCAAAATCCTCAGCTAGAATTCCCGGAACAGATTACTCAAGGACAGCAAGAAAGAAACCCTGGGAGCTGCGTTGGAATGATGGAGCCCGTACACTTAGCTCATGACTACTTAGTTGGACGGGCTATAGTTAAAATTTGTCCAACAACGACATCAGAATTTCCAATGGTCAAGAGATAGGTTGTTTCGAGCCAGTAAAGACAATCATCAATTGCGAAGAAGTATCAGACATCGGTGGAGGAGACAGGGCCCAGTAAAGAATTCCTACAACAGTTTGCTGACCATTTGACACACCGTATACCATAGGAACAGAAGAAAGCCAAGCAATTTATCGCAAAACACTGGTAAAATTTTAATAGTCAAGATGGAACCACCGGTCTCACCAACATCACCCAGCACCGTATAGATACCGGAAAGGCTCAACCCATCAGAATACCACCTAGACGACTACCATTGGGGCAACAACAGGCAGTCGAGGAAAACATCGAGTTCATGTTACAAAATGGTGTTATTGAGCCATCCATCACCTGATTGATGAGACTCTGACCACACTAGCAGTCTTCCGTTGGTTCTCCACACTAGATCTAAAGAGTGGATATTGGCAGCTTGGTCTACACGAAAATGACAGAGAGAAGACAGCGTTCTCGCCAGTAAGGACCTGTTCCAGTTCACGGTCATGCCCTTTGGGTTATGTAATGCTCCCGCTACATTTGAGAGGATAATGGAGTATGTACTGAGCGGGTTGACATGGAGGACGTGCTTAGTATACCTCAACGACAGTCTGGTGTTGGGTCACACATTCGACGACCATCTGAAAAACCTGGGCGAAGTATTCTCCAGAATTAAAAACGCCAACCTGAGACTCAACCCGAAGAAGTGTTCCATGTTCCAAAAAGAAGTACAGTTTTTGGGCCACGTCGTTTCCAAGTCAGGAATCCGCACCAACGGAGACAAGATAGCAGCCATCCGTGATTGACCGGTCCCTAGAGACAAGCATGAAGGTTATTAATTCGTCTTTTTTTATGTATGACGAGCGATTATTCAAAAACAGCTTGGGCAATTTTGATGATTTAAACTACATTATATTAAGGAACATTACAGAAAGCTCTAATATAATTATCTATAACATGAGATTTACGGTTTTGTAGAAAATCAGAAAAAAAAGTAAATAAGGGAATAGATTTCAGCGATTTTCAATGAACCTTCACTGTTTTCTCTAAAACTGCTCACGCAATTTGAATATTATAAATTATATTATACAAAGATATGTTCCAGCTTGATTCCGTACATTTTTCTATAACGTAAAGCATACCATTTTTATGAAAATCGGAAAAATATATGCATAAAAACTGTAAACATCATGGTAAATGTCAAATTTTCATCATATCTAGTTTAAATCTCAAGATATGCCATGAAAGTATGTTGTACAGGGTGTTTGTATAGATTTTCATTTTGATGCTTTTGAAGTCAGTTTATTTTAGAAACGAAGTTAAGTTACATTCTCGTGATATTGCAGAAAATATTTCATTAGCTTATTAAAATGACAATTTGTTATTCCGGCGATCTCTTCTGTGTGGAATGCATGCGTGCATGTAATATTAGGTGGTACACATAAGCAGTTGTATACATAGGATGGTTGAAATGTAAGTTGGAATTGAATTAGTTATATAGGGTGGTTCTAAAAATATATTGTATTGGGTAGCACATATGTAGTTGCGTATACAAGATGGTTGAAATAAGAAAGGAGCAAAACTATAGTTATACAGAGTGGATATTTGAGTTATAGACCGCAGTATAATTACAATTATACAATATATATATATATATATATATATATATATATATATTATAATAGTACTGAATGAAAGTGTAATTGAATTTAATTTAGAATTTATAATTTATAATTTTATTATCTCAGGGTCTTTTTGGCTTGGGTTCAAATCTTCAGATGTTAAATAAATAAATAAATTTTATACTTATCTTGTTTATCTTACAAGTATCTATTTCTCCTCAGGTTCACTTACACTTTTTAAAATTTTGGAATTATATTTGCACTTTACTTTTTTTCTATTTTAAATTTTAAATTACTAATAATCAAATTTCCAAATTTTCAATTAGGTTACAATTTATTTAAAATTTTCCACAATAAAATACTGATACGAGGTTTCTTTCAAAACAAAATAAATTTCCTGTCACTCAAATATTCTTAAATTTCTATTAAATTATGTTACAAAATATTTTGATCATTCAATCACAGATATTTATGATTCTAAAATTGTAAAAAACTTTATTATTATAACTGATTGACTACCTTTTTTTATAGTTTCTTTATTAAACAATGTTTCAAAAACTCACTGTTGTTGTTTTCCTATTCTCTCTTCTAGTTGTGGAACTTTATTAAAATTCCAAAATTTTGAATACTTTACTGGTACAATTTACCACTCAATTGAATTTCTCGTGCTGGTTTGCAATTGGTTTTCTCCAAATACTTTTGATTTTAAAATTTTTTATACCATTAATACCATCATCTTCTTATTCTCGACCATTTTAAAATTATTTTTTTTAATTCGCCCTTCCAAATAAATTTGAATTAAAATTTTCAAGTTACTCTTCTATTTCTGACATTGAACATTAAATTTGTTTTATATCATAGGACATTAACTTCGTTGTCATGGAAACTGAATTTATGGGAACGAGAGTTTTTAGAACCTATCTGTTCGACGCTTGGCAATCAAAAGGGATTTGTCAATGTCAGATTTTCTATTTATGTGATTTATTTTTGCCACCTGCTATTTCCATTTCCGCTTCTATTTATTTTATTAATTTCCAACTATTTTCCTTTTAAATCATATCCAAAAATCTAAACAAACTTCAACTTAATTTTCAATACCTTTTACTCTCATAAATTTTATCCAAATCATTTAATTCATATTTTCAAAAACATTGAGTTGACATTTGCCACCTGTTGCCACCAGTCATTTAACAGGTACTTTAAAAAAATGGATTTTATTAAAATTTAGACTTTATATCTTTGAACTATTTACTTTTTTATATACTATGCTCTACGCTCCATTTATTGTGATAAATTTCTTTACTGTTCCATCATTTCTGAAGACTTATAACGGTTTTTATAATTTTGACATTTCAATTCTCTATTTACTTAACAAATTTATGTATTTAAAACTTAATTTTGATCTAAAAAATGTTTTATTTGATGTTTTCATGGCCTTATATGTGATCTATACATATTCTACAAACTCTACTGTGATTTTTATAATTGAATTTCACCTTTTTAATGTTTGACCTAATTATGAGTCCCTGCATAGATTTCTTTCTGTAAGTATTAAAATTTTATTATAATCTGCATGATATAATATCTAACTTTATATGCCACCTTTTATCCTTTCAACAATTTGCTTTTGAAACATTTTTTTTACATTGTTTTGTATTTTTAGGTTAACTCTATTTATAATATGATTCCTGCAATTTCCTTTTTTTTTGTTATATATGTATGCATTTTCTTTACATCATCCCAATTATTTAACTATTCAAAGTGCTAATGTTTTTATATTATTTCATGTCTGTTTAAATCCATTACAAATTTCCCCAAAATTTTACAGAATAAATTCTTTTAGTTTTAACTTAAGAATTTATTTTGCTGAAATTTTCCAATACTTTCTTAATATCTATATATTTTTTTAACCTTTTATATTTATTAATTTTTCTTTAACTTTTAGCTATCAAGAACATCAAATAACAAACAAGATTGTGAACAAATTAATTATGAACAACTAACAAATCAACAAGAAAACTCAATAAATCTACAACTACTAGTATAATTATTTACAAACTTCTCCAAGATATGCTGTTCAAAAAATTTTTCATTTTTGGAATCAACATTCTTAGTAAGTTACTTCGCTTAACATGTATCGTTCTTCTTTTATTTTTTTAACAGACTCTTTTTATTTTAAATCAAAGCACTGACGGCCGAGAAACCTAGTCCCAACTGGTAGTCCCAAAGAAGACGGTACCAGCCATCCTGACCGAAGTACATGATGGGATTACCGGGGGTCATCTGGGCATGAATAAAATCTTAGATAAAGTTCGCCAGCGATACTACTGAGTAAATTAATTCGAAGATGTCAGAGCTTCGTGCCGGAAATGTGACATCTGTGCAGCCAGTAAGGGCCCGAAAATCGGGACAAAGGGCAAAATGTAGTAGTACAACGTGGGCGTCCCATTTGAGAGAATCGCCCTCGCTGTCGCCGGTCCATTTCCTGAGTCTAAGAGGGGGAACAAATACATTTTAGTCGCAATGGATTACTTCAGCAAGTGGCCCGAGACATATGCGATACCCAATCAGGAGGCAACCACGGTAGCGACGGTGCTGGTAGAATAGCTATTCAGCCGGTTTGGCGCCCCGCGGGAATTTCATTCAGACCAGGGGCGTAAGTTCGAATCAAATGTATTCCAGAAGGTTTGTACGATGCTGGGAATCAGGAAAACGAGAACATTGCACCGACAGTCAGATGGAATGGTGGAAAGACTCAACAGGACCTTGGAACAACACCTATCCAAGGTCGTCAGCAATAACCAGCGTGATTGGGATGAGCATATTCACCTATTCCTGTTGGCTTATCGCTCTGCCGTACATAATAGTACAGGCCTGACTGAAGCCAGGGTCCTATTCGGAAAAGAGCTGCGATTACTCTGCGATTTGACTTTTGGCTCCCCCGAAGAACCTTCCCAAGATATCAACGATTATGCCGACCAGCTCCGACATAACATGCTGACAATACACGAAAGAGCCCGAACGCAGATGTTGGCCACCAGTGACCGGTTGAAGACGCGATACGACCCCAAGACCAATTCAGACAGGTTCCAAGAGCGGGACAAAGTCTGGCTGTACAACCCCCAACGGAGCAAGGGTAAATCTCCAAAGATTACACCCGCCTGGGATGGTCCATACGAGGTGGTCAAGAGGATTAATGACGTTGTCTACCGTATCCGTCAAAACCCCAGGGCTAAGTTGAAGGTGGTTCATTTAGATCGACTCGCACCTTACCATTAAGAGGATGTTTCTGATCGGGACGATCAGAATTTAAGGGGGTGGGCAGTGTTGTAAAATTTATCTACGCCGTCCCTAGCTAAAGCAACGTAAAACATTCAAGCCGACTGAAGTTTAAAAAAGAATATCCGGAAGGTCGACCGTTTTGGAAATTTCGAAAAGACTCCACAACCGAGGACATGACCCTCGAAATTTGCTAGAAGAGTTCGATGCAGATTATAAAAGGAACGGCCGGACATCGCAGAAGTAGTTTGGGCTTAGACAGTGTTTATTATGTCGATGTAAATTGTATGTAGAACCAGCTTATGTAAATATTTGATTTTTACGTTTAAATATAAGGTCTACAAAGTGAAGTGAATAGCAGTTTTTAAAATTAATTAAATTTGAACCCACGGAGTTTATTGCAATATCCATTCCTATAACGCCTTAGTACTGAATATTCATTAATACTAAAAATTCCACGTTCATTTGTTCTTTACCCACCATTTTTTCTGTCCTTAAGAGCTTGTTTGTTTCACATATACTCTTGTTATTAGCTGATAAAATATTAATTTTTCTTAGTTTCCTTATGTTTTAAATTTCTAAATTTAAATTTTGCACTACTTCATCACTTAATAAGCTTCCTTCTGATCCCGTATCTATTAATACTTTAACTGTTTTCCTATTAATGCTTTCGTTGATAAATATAATATAATATAATCCTTTGTCTTCTTCATTTTCATTGTTTATTTGTTCATTTAATTCTATTTATTCCCTTGGGTGTTGATAGCTACAGTTTAGGTTGTTTGTTGTTTGCTTGTCCTTAATTATTACATTCTTATTACTACTATTTATATTTTCTTTAGTATCGTGCGCTATTAAAAATTTTGAATGTCATTTTGACTATTTTCCTGTTCATGAGACTGTCCTTCTTGACTTATATGCTCATTTTCCCTATTCTTATTTACTTGTCCTCTTCACATTTCTTGACTTCTTTCCTGTTTTCTTTTTCTTCTTATATTACTGACCCTTACATTTTGTTCTTCATTTTCTCTTTTCCTTTCATTCCAATTACCTTGATTTCTTACCTGAGCTTGGCTTCTTTGGTTATTTGTATCTCTCCTTTGATTTTCCTGTCTCACCTCTTGTCTATTTCTTGAATGAGGTCTTCTGTAATTATGGTTTGCATATCTTGCATTATTATTGTTTTGGTTATAATTATTTTGTTGCCTTCTATTTTCAAATACATCTCTTCTTGGTTCTAATATTTTGCACTGATATAGTCTCTGATACACCTTCTTCATAGTGCCGAGCTATGTTTGTATTATTTCATCCTCTCGCATGGGTGATTTTAAATATTTTGCTGAGGTTATTAGTTTTAAGGCATACTCCAACATGTTTCCTCTTCTGGGGTTAAATTTGCCGAAATATATTTTTTCTCTAAATAGGGACTGCTCTACTTCTCCCCAAAAATGAAAGCCTTCTCAAATTGGTCAAAAGTGTGTAGGCTCGTTCTACTGATGCAAACCAAATTCCTGCTGTCGTATTTGTTCTGATTCTCATTTTCACTTCCTCAAAATTTTCTATTTGGCTGTATTGATTCTTTATAGCTTTTAAGAATATGCATGGGTGTATTGTTGAATTTCTTCCATCATATTACTTGTAGTAAAGTAATGAAAATTATATTTATTATATTTTTATTTAATTATTTATTTTAACTTTTTTTTTCTTTCACAAGAACTTTATACATAAAAAAATAATTTGTTAGTGTGGGTTCATTTGGGCATTATATTTTATATTACTTGTTTATCCGCATATTTAGTTTGAAACAGACAGGCTTTAGCAAATTTTAGATTATATTATTCATATTTAACTTAAGATCAACATTTTTTTAAAATTCATATGCAACAAAATTAACATCAAATCAATTCACTTACAATAAAAAAATTTTATACTTACTGTTGAATCTCATTTTGCTCCGGAAGCTTTTTCCCAAAGGACACTCTCATTATCTTACCTTTCTCAGGCTCTCTTTCCTATTTCAAATTTTCTTAAACTTATTTATTATCTAATTATCAATTTCAATATTTATTAAAAAAAAACAAACTTTGATTGATGCTTTCTTTGAACTGTACTTATTTAAACTCATTATTTCTTTCTTCAAATATTCTATGTTTCTAATTTAACTTCTTTAAAAAAAATCACTTATCTAAAGAACAATCTAACATACTTTATTAATCAACATATTTTAAAACAAATAAATTCTCAAGTCTTATTTAATATTTCCTATTCTACTTATTATTTTTGAGAATCCTCTTTCTTTATCTATCTAAGCAATAATTTCTTAACTAAATTTATAAATACAACATTTCTTATCTTTTTATAACAACTTACAATTTTTAGACACTATAAAATTATTTACCTTGTTCTATTTTGGTTTAATGTCTCTCTTTTTTAAAACACCATTTCAATTTCTTCCTTATCTTTTCTTCTTTTCTCCATTACTTTATTATTTATATTTAAATTATCCATTCATTTATATTTCATCCATTCCATTTACAAATTTAAAAGTTCACTTTCCACTATTTTGGAAATTTTCACACCACTTGAATTACATCAGTTCGTTTTGAATGTTGCTTGTAGATTCACTTCAGTTTATTTCACAAAATTTGCGGTTTTGAGCTTTATTGCTTCTAACTGTCAACCTTCACATTTCTAAATATTCAACATGGCTTACTATGATTGTTTATCACTAAATTTGATATATCCGAGACTTAGGTTAATCGACGAATCCCCTGATTTTGGCGGGTCACTTCTACTTATAAGCTAATAACAAATGATTAACGAGACGCCAAATTTTGCTTG
This sequence comes from Octodonta nipae, assembly GCA_034190945.1. NCBI lineage: Eukaryota > Metazoa > Arthropoda > Insecta > Coleoptera > Chrysomelidae > Octodonta > Octodonta nipae. Next base: position 139,026,426 of record CM067216.1, read on the forward strand.
AAACAGCTAACTTGATGACGGTATTTTCTAGCCAAAAATTTAATAAAAGCTCTAATTTCAACTATATATTCTAAAAAATATCTCATTTAATTTTAAATAAATTGTTTCCTATAGACTATTGCTTAATTTTTCTTGGTTATTGATATTGCAATAAACTTCGTGAGTTCAAATATAATTAATTTAAAAAACTGATATTAATCACTTCACTTTCTAGAACTTCACTTCCACGTAAACATCAAATATTAACAACAGCTGATTCTAATACAATAACATAGAATTCATAACAATAGTTAAGCTCTACTAACTAACTACTGAAATTAATATTGCTTTATATAGCGTACGTCGAATTTTCTGGTCGTTTTACCTTTGATCGCACAGCGTCCAGATAAACAGTTTTTGCCCCATTTGAACCTTCTAGTTCTTTTATTACTATCACAGCGATTGATGTTTATTTGGGATGAATAATGCTTTACGTTGCTTTAGTCAGGGACCGCGTAGATAAATTTTATAACACTGCCCCCCCCCCTTAAATTCTGATCGTCCCGATCAGAAACATCCTCTTAATGGTAAGGTGCGAGTCGATCTAAATGAACCAACTTCAACTTAGCCCTGGGGTTTCGACGGATATGGTAAACAACGTCATTAATCCTCCTGACCACCTCGTATGGACCATCCCAGGTGGGTGTAAGCTTTGGGGATTTACCCTTGCTCCTCTGGTGGTTGTACAGCCAGACCTTGTCCCTCTCTTGGAACCCGACTGAATTGGCCATGAGGTCATATCGTGTCTTCATCCGGTCACTGCTGGCCAACATCTGCGTTCGGGCTAGTTGGTGTATTGCCAGCATGTTTTGTCGGAGCTGGTCGGCATAATCGTTGATGTCTTGGGACGGTTCTTCGGGGGAGCCAAAGGCCAGATCGCAAGCTAATCTCAACTCTTTTCCAAATAGTATCCTGGTGGGAGTCAGGCCTGTACTGTTTTATGAAGCTGAGCCAACAGGAATAGGGGAATACGCTCATCCCAATCAAGCTGATTATTGCTGACGACCTTGGATAGGTGTTATTCCAAGGTCCTGTTGAATCTTTCCACCATTCCGTCGGACTATGGATGCAATGATCTTGTTCTCGTTTTCCTGATTCCCAACATCGTACAGACCTTCTGGAATACGTTGGATTCGAAGTTACGCCCTTGGTGTGAATGTAGGTCCTTTCGGAACAATATTATATCTAGTGAGCGCTGGAGAGAAAAACGCAAATCTGATCAAGCTGTCATTGTTAGTAACTATTGTGTTTTATCGTGTTTGAGTTTACAAGATCATTATATAAATAATTATTCGTGAGTTTGCTGGTTGATAATTGATAATGGCTGGAAGAAAATTCGTTTTTCAAAATAACGAAAAATACGATATGATACAATGTTTAAATCAATGTTATGAGAATGTTGAAGAAGCTTTAGAACTATATTTCCACAGGTATAAAGTACGAGTATTTTACCATAAGATATTTCATGAAATCGCGTTTTTAAAACTTTCAGATATCCAGAGAGGCATCAACCTAGTCGAGCAACTATATTTAGACTAAATAATAATTTACTAAGTTTTGGTGCATATTCTAAACCTCGATCAAAGGTGTATAACAAAGCAAATCGAGAAATGAATGAAATAAATGTGTTAGCTAGCGTTCATGCCTATCCCCAGACTTCTTGTGCGAAATTAGAAAATTACACAGGACTTTCTCAATCACGGGTCCAAAGAATTTAAAAAATATATAAATTTAAACCTTACAAAGTCAATATTGCCCAGCATTTATATCCTGGTGATGCAGCAAAAGGGTTAAATTTTTGCAATTGGTTTTTAGACCAAACCCGAAGGGACAATGATTTTGTAAGGAAAGTTATTTGGTCAGGCGAATCTCATATAAGCAGTGCCGGTATATTTAACAGGCAGAATACAAGATACTGGTATGATGAGAACCCGCACTTAATTTTTGAGCGACAACAGTAGGGTCGATTTGGTTTTAATGTAGCCTGTTTCATACTGGGGCCAACAATAAAGTACCGCATTTTTGAAGGAACCCTTACCGCCAATAGGTACTTGACAATCCTAGAAGACTTATTACCCGAAATATTGGAAGATGTTCCCCTCGCCTTTCGCAATTCTATACACTTTCAACAAGATGGCGCTCCTGCCCACAATTCTAGATTAATTGGGCGCATTTTAGAAAATAATTTTCAAGGATGTTGGATAGGAACACATGGACCAATTAGGTGGCCTCCAAGATCACCCGATTTATCTATATTGGACTTTTTTTGTGGGGTTATTTGAAAAATAAAATATATACCAATAGACACAACAGTCGCGAAGAACTTCGTGCCGCAACGGAGGCAGCTTTTCGGAATTTACAAAGGCGACCTGTTATAATTTTAAATGCACTCAGGCATATTGAAAAGGTTTGCCAATTATGTGTTAGGGAAAATGGACAACAATTTGAACAGATATTTGATTTGTAATACTTGTTCTGTTTGTTATACATAATGAACTATTTATTAGTTGCTTTTAGGTACCTGAATTTCGTGTTTCATGTTATTGAATTATTGTTAACATTATTTTTCTTTGCTGATAAACTCATATAAAAAATCTCAAATGGAATTATTTGTTTGATTCTCCTTTTAAATGGAAAATACATGGCCTACTAGCAAAAAACTCAGCTTTTTAGTGTTTTTTAGCATTTCTAATAATACCATGTGTATTGTATTATACATTATTTTAAAGGGGAAAAAATAACAAATTCAATGAAATAATAAAATACAGGGTGTTCCATTTAAAAATATATAATGTTGTGTAGTATCTTCAAAACCATACTCGGAAAAAAAATTGAGTACTCCACTGGATTCTATGCAAAATTTTCTATTAGACGTAGTTCTTAGCGCAAGAGTATTTCTAATAACTTCGTAGATATAGAAGGGGTCCAAAAAGTATAAATTATCAAAATCGCCCTGTATCTTATAAATGGAAACACTTATGCAAAATCTGATATGACCATCCTGAGTTTCACAAAAAAGTAGAACAGGTATGTGAAAACCGCAAGACTCTATCTTCAATAACAACCGAGTAACCTGGCAATCTCAACTAAAATGGGATGCACTGTACTGCTGCATTCTTCCCTTGGTCCGGGTCTTCGGGCCCTTACTGGCTGCACAGATGTCACATTTCCGGCACGAAGCTCTGACATCTTCGAATTAATTTACTCAGTAGTATCGCTGGCGAACTTTATCTAAGATTTTATTCATGCCCAGATGACCCTCGGTAATCCCATCATGTACTTCGGTCAGGATGACTGGTACCTTCTTCTTTGGGACTACCAGTTGGTACTTGGTCTCTCGGCCATCAGTGCTTTCCCAAACTCGCTTGAGCATTCCATTTTCTACTCTTAGAGAGTCCCATTGGGCCCATAATGATTTCAGGACACCAGAGTATCTAGCTACCTCGTCCCATCGTGGCCTGGGTGCCCCTCTCTTTTTAAGTGACAGGATTGATTCGATGTTCGGATCGGCCGTTTGGTCCTGGATGCACTGTTCCGTTATCCAGTCTTCATTGACCTGCAATCGGATCTGTCTGATGGAGATACCCTCTCGCTGTTCCGTCTTCAGACTATGTCCGCATTCTACTCTACAGGGTGTCCTTGAAAGGACATCGGTATTATTATGCTAACGACCGGCCCGATGTTCAACCTTGAAATCGTATTGCTGTAATTTCTCTATCCACCTGGCCAGTTGTCGGGGTCTTCATGTATAGCAGCCATTTGAGGAGGCATCATCTGTTCGGATTAGGAAATGACGACCATAAAGGTATTTATGAAAATGGTCTACAGTCCTTATTATTGCCAGAAGTTCTTTTCTGGTGACGCAATAATTTCTTTCCGGCTTCGAGAATCCACCCTCTCTTCACCATCTTGCATCTGGGATAGAACGGCCCCCAAACCTGTGTTGCTGGCGTCGGTGTCTAAGATGAACTTGCCGGACTGTGTAGGAAACACTACGATTGGGCCTGAACAGAGTGCGGCATTCAGTCGTTGGAATGATGTTTCACAGTCTTGATTCTAATGGAAGGTCTCTTTTTCAAGAAGCTACGTAGTTCATGCTTGTCTCTCGGTACCGGCCAATCACGGATAGCTGCTATCTTGTCTCCGTTGTTGCGGATTCCTGACTCGGAAACGACGTGGCCCAAAAACTCTACTTCTTTTTGGAACATAGAACAGTTCTTCGGGTTGAGTCTCAGGTTGGAGTTCTTAATTCTGGCGAATACCTCGCCCAGGTCAGAGTCTCTTGAATTCGGGGTAGTAAATAGCTGTGTTTTTTCGTGCGTCATTTAGCATTCTGTAGTTCAGGCAAAATCGAGTGATTCCATCCTTCTTTTTAACTAACACGACGGGAGCGGACCATGGGCTGATGGATGGCTCAATTAGTCCATTTTGTAACAAGGACTCGATGTTTTCCTCGACTGCCTGGTGTTGCCCCAATGCCCACACAGCATGAAATATTTCTAAAATATTTATGCAATATTTCTGGTTTGATTTGAAACATTTCAAAATATTTCTTGAAATATTTCAGCAATATTGCTATGTCCGCGACAAAACCCCATTTGAAATAATTCACGAAATATTCCTGTAATATTTTATGAAATCTTTGTGTCATATTTCATGATATTTTTCAAAAGATCTTTTGTTGTAGATATAAATATATTTTAAATAGTGAACTGTTTAAAAATATTTATATAATATTTCATGTTTGTTTAGAAGTATCATAAAATATTTCAGAAATCTTCGTATTTTCACTACACAAACCTTTTGAAATATTTCATGAAATATTCTGTAATATTTTATGATATATTTCAAAAGATTTGTTTCTCGTGAGCATACGAATATTTCTGAAATATTAGAGTCAAATATTTTAAAATCGTGCTAAAATATTTGATGTCTGAAGTATCTTTTGAATTTTTTTCCAAAATATTACTATATTCAAGACTAAAGTTCTCCTGAAATATTTCATGAAATATTGGTGTAAAACAGTAGATGTTTTGTCGTGGACATAGGAATAATGCAGAAATATTTCAGTGAAATATTTCTTCAGATATTTCATGCTGTGTGGGTGGTAGTCGTCTAGGTGGTATTCTGATGGGTTGAGCCTTCCCGGTATCTATCTATCTATCTACCTATCTATCTATCAGGCGTTTCAAATAGCAAACTGTTATAGGAACTCTTTACTGGGCCCTGCCTCCTTCACCGATGTCTTCGCAATTGATGATGTCTCGACTGGCTCGAAACAAGCTATCTCTTGACCATTGGCAATTCTGTGTCGTTGTTGGACAAATTCAGGACTCTTATTGGCATATCTGGTCCGGTTTTAATTATAGCCCGTCAAACTAAGTAGTCATGAGCTGAGTGTACTGGCTCTACCATTCCAATGCAGCTCCCAGGATTGCTTGCTAGCTGCCCATGAATAACCTGTTCCGTTCGACCGGGAATTCTGGTTGGAGATTTTGCTACAATTTTTATGGAGGTCGATGACCTGTTAATGGGCCGTGTCAATACAAATTCCTCATTTAAGAACCGATGAACATCATATCTCGGGTGGCTAATAAGGTCCATACCCAGTATAAAATCGTCCTCAATATTCGCTACCAGGACCCTATGCCAGATCATGTTGTCCACTATATGTAGCACGACATCTGCCTCACCCTGTATTGACATGGACTCGCCGGTGACTGTTCTGAGCTGGATGTTACTGTTAACTGGCCGGATTTCTGGTGACCTCAAAACCCTGGACTTGGCAAAGGACACAGCGGCGCCGTTGTCGATGGTGATGGTACTTGCTTGGCCATTGATGGTGCCCCTGATGACTAGGCTGCTGCTATCTCTGCAAAATCCTCGGATGGATAACGTTTTGGGGCCGCTGGAGGGTTAGTTAGCATTCGCCTCCTTATGCTGACTGGCTGACGGTCCCTAGACATGTGACTGTTCTGTTGGTTACCCCTGCAGTCACGTTGAAAGTGTCCTGTCCGTCCACACCGGTAGTATGCTCCTCTGTGGTCAGTTCTTTGTGATCGTTCTAGAAGTTTATGGATTCCGGACAACACTGCCTGGGAGGATGGTTCTGGTTCGTCCTGGCTGTAAGTCCTGCTGCATTTTTTAAATTTCTGTTTCTGCCTTGTTTTGGATGGCACTGATTTTATCTTGAACTGTGTTTTGAATAGAACTGATTTCAAATTTTACCTGACTTTGGAAGGAATCGAGGTCATCTACTTTGGTTTGAAGAGTGTCCACGGTATTTTTTATGGTCTTAATGTCATCATTTATCGCTTTTATGTCTGACTCAACTATTTGCATTTTTTCATTAACTGTTTCATTAACTTGTGCTACTATTTGCATTAATTGTTCAAATTGCAGTTGTTTTTTTCTTCCGTTTTGCCTTGTTTTTCTTCAAATATTTTAAAATCTTTTTGTCGTTTTAATTCAATTTGTTCTTGCTTTTCTTCAAATTTCGAGAACAATCCTGCCAATAAATTTTGTTGTTTTTCTTCCATCGTGGAAACAAGATTTGTTGTTTTTTCATCAAAAGATTTCACTACCCTTTGCTGGATTTCTTCTTGATGTTGTTTATTCTTCTTTTCACGTTTTTCCAGAATCTGGGTTATTTTTTCATCTAGTCCCTCCGTAACCTGTTTGATTATTTTTTTGGTAGTTTCGTGCGTTTTTCCATGCTTTGGGTTTCTATAAATCAAATTACGATTTTAACTTCACTTAATCCCACTTCTGACACCAAATTTGTTATAAACCCCGTGGCTTCAACTAATTAAAATTTAAAAACTAATATTCACTCTCACTTTCTAGAAACTTTTATTTACATGAAATATTCAGAACAGCTGATTCGAACATCTAAACAATAACATGAAATAAACTTATCGCAATAACTAACCGACTGCTGCGATGATGGGCCGCTCCTTTTAAAATCAGCATCGAATTCTCTCATACAAACCAGTTTCAATTTTGCAGTTGTCGAGTTATTTCGAAATAAGTTTTTTTCCCATCCAAACCTTCTAGCCCTTCTTTTTGTCTATCGTAGCGATCGATGTCTCACGGAATGAAATCAGGGACGGACTGGATAGATTGTTATAACGATACTAAAAAAATAATAATGAATTAGTAAAAAGTTGGCGAGAAAATAATTATATTTCTCCAAATTTAGCCAAAACATTAACAATTCATAATGCACTCCCGCCTAAAATATATGGACTGCCAAAGTTAAATAAAGAAACAGTACCATTAAGACCAATTGTCTCGTGTATCCAGTCCCCTTTCAATGAACTTGCCCGTTTTTAGAAAACAGCACTTAAAAATGTAACATTTGAGAATAAACAATTTATTAAGAATTCTTTTGATTTAAAAGATAAAATAAGAAACATTAAAATTCCAAAGAATTGTATACTTCTATCCTTAGATGTTGTGTCATTACACACTAGCATTCCAAATAATCTAGCTCTAAAATCAAAAAATGGGACAAAATTAGTGCGTTTACAGATATACCAAAGGATGAGTTTTTATACTCAATAAATACAACACTGAATTTAACTTACTTCTCTTATAATGGTACTTTTAACAAACAAATCGATGGTTGTGCCATGGGCGCATCTATTTCAAGTATTGTTGCCCAGTTAGTGATGGAAGACCTAGAAGAACAGATCCTATCTAATATTAAGTATCATATACCTTTCTTTTATAGATATGATGATGATTGTATAACAGCAGTATCTTGTGAAAAAACAAATGACATATTAGCAGCATTTAATATTTATCATGAAAAAAAATCATGTTTTCAATAGAAACCGAATACAACAAGAACATAATTTTTTTAGATATAAGATATTACATCAAAACAATGGAAATATTTACACCGATTGGTACACAAAACAAACATGGTCTGCTAGGTATCTTAATTTTAATTCAAACCACCTCCTATCACAAAAAAGGCAGTAATACTAAATCTAGCCAACAGAACTATAAAATTATCTGATACAGAATACCGACAACGTGCAATAAATAAAGCTAAAGAGGCGTTAAAGGCTAATAGCTACCCAAAAGAAATGATTAATAACATTTTCAACGAACAACTAAAACAACACCACAGTCAAGAAAGAAACAACTCATTATCTGAACAAATAACTGCAAAAAAAAATATATATCTAACTTTACCATATATTAAAGGGTTGTCTACACAATTTCAACGATTGATAAAAAGCACGAAATTACTGTAAGTTATAAAGGGACATAATTTGCTATAAAAAAATTTCAGCAATTTAAAGACAAAAACTCCAAAAAAAAACAAAAGTAATATTGTTTATGAAATACCCTGTAGAGATTGCAGTGGTGTGTACATAGGTTAAACATCAAAATACTCTGAGAACAGAATAAAGTCTCATAAATATGACAAAAAAATCAGATCGCACTAACGAAGCACGAAAATTCAAATAAGCATTCATTCAATTACAATAATAGTAAAATTATAAAAACTGAACCAAACACAAAAAAGAGAACTACATGAAATATTCAGAAAAATGAAATGTCAGTTAAAGATAGAAAGGGTGTTAATTACACGTGCAAAATCTACGCCGCTGCCCTCTTAATGGAATGAGACAAAAATTGTACAGATGTGTGTGTGTGTGAGAGATGTCATTCGTTTTTAAAATGTTGTTGATTTAACTTTGTGTCGTACCATAAAATGTTGACAAATTTAGTAGCACTAGTTTTGTTGTGGTATTTGATATACAAATGATTGTCTAGTTGGTAAGTTAATGTTAAATTATATGTATTTGACGTTTTAAAATTAGATCTTTTTAGTTATGACAATATTTTGTTGAAAAAGGGACGCATGTGGGTCCGAAACGTTCAAATGAAATAAAAATACAAACATATCGACCAAAAAACAAGAATTTGATTCTAAATTAAAAATATATATCCCTGCCAAAGAATTATTGGAAATAAACAGTATATATATTAGGGTGGATCGAAAAAAGGCATTTATCTTAAATCAACTTCTAATAGCAGTCAAACGTAATCATACCGTCTAACTAAAAAGTATACGAAGTACCTAATTAAATGAGATCTTCCGCTCGAACCTGGAGGAAACTCAAGTTTTTGGCTTATTTTTCCGAATTTCCTACTTTCTAATCGCTCTTCTCCAATAGTTGTTGAAATAGCCTCACAAGTATGTTTTTGCTCCAGGGGTCTCAATAAAACACTCTTACCAATATATTTTTGCGAATACAGAACTAAATAAGGGGCGTACATTTTATTTCAAACAGGATTTTTTAAAATTTTTTAGCAAATCATTAATTAACTCCTCCATTTTCAAAATGTAATTTAAATGTCTTTTACACTTCCTGACAAAGGAATAAAATGGCCCAAAACATTTTTATTCTGGTTCGGGATAGAACAGATATATACTCTTCTTTTATAGTTGCACGTTTGCGTTTTCACTAGTTTACTGCATTTTATCCCTTCAAAAAACGCTGGTTTTTAAGGAACACGGTTTTTATTAAATTCTTGGTGCCATAATATATTAAGCTGTACTTTTTTCGCGTCAAATTTTATTTCTATCTAAAATCAAAGAATTATCGTGATATGATATTAAACCTACATCTGCTAAGGTAAAAGAAGTAACTTAATTTGTTTTTATTCATTAAAAGTATGGTTCAGTATCCCAAAGGAATGGCTTCACATTCAATTTTTTATTATTAAATTACTAAGATTTTAAATAAGTAATGCATACGAATCTAATTCTTGCTTAAAAACTATAACATAAACCAAAAATATCTTAGTTTTCTTTCAATCCGGCAATTTAAAAGATTTTCATAACCAAATTTTTGACGATATCTTCGAAGAGAACGCCGACTTCGAGCAATTCAAAATGAACATTTTCAATAGTGAAAGCGTTCGAAAAAGACGATATTACATTATTCCCTGTGAACGAGGTATTATTTGCCTCAATTTACAAGAGCAAAGACCTTCTAACTGACTCTGAACTATACTACGTTGAAAATAACTTAGACCTACCTATACTCGAAATGCTTTCGTTTATATTTGCAGAAACAGACATAAAGTGGAAAGTCTGTCAGAACATAACAAAAACAGTAGAAAGAGATCAAGTGCCAATAATACTAGATCAATTTCATAACGGTAAAAACAACATACACAGAGGGATCAACGAAACTATTAGACGAATTAAAGAAAAGTATAACTGGCAAGGTATTACAAAAGACGTAGAAAACTTCATTAGAAACTGTCAAATCTGTCAGACAACTAAAACTTTCCGAAAAAACCTTGACAATCCCTTAGTAGTAACCGAAACTCCAAGAACCCCTTTTGAAAGAATAAACATCGACATTCTCGAAGTTCTTAGCAAAAATTATGCCCGTACTATCCGAGACGAATTAACTAAATATTTCCAGGCCTACCCGATTAGCGACAAATCCGCCAAAACTGTCGTTAGTACACTCTTGGTGTTTTTCCAACACTTCGGAACGCCTCTGAGAATACACTGCGACTAGGGTAGTTTGTTAGATATGATTCGTATTCATAAAGCCGAGCACCCTGACGAACACCCCTTCAATATTTTGCCATACGCAATTATTACTTACAACAACTCCGCTAACAAAACTCATGGGTACACACCTTATGAACTCGTTTTCGGGACACGTCTAGCCGACCACCTGAAACCCTCTATAACGAAAAGGACTTGATTTCTAAATACATCAGAGACTTAAATAACCGTATTTCACAGTACTACAAAATAGCACGCAAAAGAACCGATACTCAAAAACAGAAAGCCAAAATTCGATTCGATAAACATGTTTCGGACAAAACCCAAATTATCAAGTAGGTGACAAGGTTTACGTACGCGAATCTCAGTTCAAAGATAAACTACAAAACAAATTTAACGGATCCTTTCAAATAGTAGAACTACATAAAAACTCAGCTATTTTACTAAATTCTCGTACTAACCAAAAAACCAAAGTAAACTTTGACCATATGAAACCTTTCACAGAAGACTGATTTCTTTACAGGGTCATCCTGCTGTTCGGATCGGCAATTTGAAATAAAGCCAATCAATAACACCATAGGGATTTATTATCATGAAGAATCACGTATAGCCGTGTCAAATCATAAATGGACTCTTCTAGTTCATAGAAATCTCTACGCTCTAGAACAAGCTTTCACTGCCAACGACAGAATTCTCGATGCACTAACTTTATCACTAAAAACTAACGTTCACCCAACCAACGTATTCCGTGCTGACGTTCAATCACACATCAACTTACTTAAACAAATCTCAAACTCTGTCAAAAACAAATTCATTGAAATCCACATGGACACCCGAAGGTACAAACGTGGACTAATCGATGGCGCCGGATCAATTTTCAAAGCCATAACTGGTAACTTAGACGCCGCCGACGGCGAGTACTTCACCAACAGCATAAATAGTTTAAACAAAGGACAACTGCAGATCGAAAACCTTTTGAAAAATCAAATCAGTGTAACTACCTCAGTTATAAAGAACTTTAACGAGACTATCCAACACATTCAAATCGACGAGAAAATATTTAACGAAAATATTCGAAAAATGGAAAATATGATTCGTAAAGTAAACGACAAAATGGCGTACGTGGAAACAAAACTTTCATTTCTAGAAATGACGGAAAAACTAATGGAAAATTATCTCTTTCTAGAAGACAACTTAAATGATGTTCTTAATTCCATAACTTTTGCATGCATAACAATTATCCATACTTCAATTTTAACTCCCTAACATTTCATTGCCGCCTTACGAGAATTTTCCGGAGCCACACTGTACTATAATTTTATTTCAAATAAGTAGTTGTCAAGTGCAGTTGCAAAGTTTCAAAGTATGGTGCGTTTAACTGAAAAACAGCGAATAGAAATTTTGACGATGGTAGGATATGGCGACAGAACTCGAACACAAGCTGAAGTTTGCGAATTGTTTAATATGAAGTACCCGGAGCGGCCTATTACACGATCGGTAGTTAGTAAAATAGAAAAAAAGTTTCTAGTATTTGGCCACGTAAGAGACAATTATAAAACCAAACATCTTCCAGAAGTTACACAATTAAATGTTTTGCTCGATTTATAAGAATAAGTCAATAAGTAAATCTTCTGTTTTAAAATGCTTGCATAGAAATAAATGGCACGCATACAAAGTACATTTAGTTCAGGAACTTACTTAAGATGATTTGGACCGGAGAGTAGAATTTTGCTAAATAATGATGGATAGATGCAATGCCAACCCGCACTTTTCAAGTAAGATAGTTTTTTCCCACGAAGCAACATTTTGTTTAAATGGTTCAGTAAACCGCAAAATTTTTGGGCATCAGAAAACCCACATTGGATTATGGAAAGTTATATACAGTTTTCCAAGAAAGTTAACGTATGGGCCGGAATTTTGGGTACTTCAATTGTGGGTCTTTTTTTATTGAGGGAACACTTAACTCAGAAAAGTATTTAGACCTATTACAAAATGACATAATACCCTGTTTAACAGAACTATCCGCAAATGGTGAAAACCCCAATATACTGGCAGATTCGGTATGGTTTCAACAGGATGGAGCGCCCCCGCACTATTCGCGAAAAGTGCGAGATTATCTTGACAACATTTTCCCAAATAGATGGATCGGAAGGCGAGCTAATATCGAGTGGCCAGCTAGGTCTCCAGATCTAAGCCCGTGAAATCGAAAGTCTACTTCAATAAGCCGGAAAATATCCAGGAATTAAAGAATATAATTAGGGCCGAAATATGACGAACCCTGACACAAACGCTATATGAAGTGTTACGAGAATTTGAAAACCGTCTTAGGTATTATCAGGAAGTTAATGGTCAACAATTTGAACAATTAATTTGATATGTTGGTGTTTTTTTTCTTCAATTTTGAAATAAATGTAATTTTTTTAATAACTGTTAATTTTCGGTATAGGACATTGAACATGAAAAATGCTTAGAATTCAATGCAGAATTCAAAAATAAAATAAAAGTTTCCCTTTGAAAAAATGAACATGATGGCCGCAATTTATATCTGGCCCACCCTGTGTAAATGAGTTCATCATCACAAAAACCGCACTCCAAAAAAAAAACCGACGTTTCCGAGCGTTTTTCCAAAAACCAACACCTGAAATCTAAATGAATTTGTTCCAAGGCACGCGTCCTCACTATATATATATATATATATATATATATATATATATGGAATTTTTATTTTTTGGTGTGATTATATTTTATATTTACTATTTAACTTTTAATTTTCCACTCCATAAAAACTCAACACAATTTTCTATTCTCCAAAACTGCTCCGGCTCTTGAGACTCTTTCTGAAAATATAAGTATAAGCGCCAATTGACTTTTCGTCAACAATAAAACACCAAATTTTATTTATTTTATATAATCAAACTCTTCCTCTCTTTTTCAATAATAATCATATAACATCAAATTACTTAATTTTAAGAAATCAATCAAAATAATCAACAATCAAAAATAAATCAAATGTTTCTCAAAAATATAAATATTAGAATACCTTATAATTAGATTAGTAATTTATCTAAAAAGATGTGTGTTTTTCGGAATGCATTCTATTTTTATGAAACAATTAAATTTTAAGTTCAATGAATTATCAAATGCAATTCTATTCAACTTTATAATGTAAATCAATATAATTTTATATTGTTTAATTAAATTTCAACTGTAAATACCCTGAAACTGTAAATACTGTAAAACTCTTTTAAAGTGTTTCCACATTATCGTTTTCAAAAATTCTTTTGCTGCTGTATATTATCTCACCTTAATGTATCTCAGATGATACCGCACACGCTGCTATCTAACTGTAATACCTCTGCTACCAATGTTTAAAACCTTTGCTATTTGTCTGACAAAACCCTCTGCTAGCAATGTATGAAAATCTTTGATATTTACTTCTGCTACCAAATTTCAACCATTTCCTTTCAGCTTCTCTTCTGGATTACTTTGTTTGATTTTATAATTGCTGCTGTACCTTTATACTGCTTTGCCCGTTTTATATTTTAATACATTTCCATTAACTTTGCACTGTTTATTTCAAATAGTCTTCGGATGTCATTGTGTCCATTCAATTTATCATCTTTAAAAAAAAAGAATTTTGAAAACTTTTTATTTTGACAAATGTCACTGTATAACTCCCAACAATGTTAACTGCTGCACTCTCAAATTTAGACTCTGTTTCACAATGATGTTTGATCTTACTTTTATAGTTTTTAATTTTGACATAGAACTGATTATTTTCAACTTTTTAAATCCGCATATTTCAAATCCTATTTTCCTTTTTTCCAATATTTAATTCCCCAACTAATCAATTTTGTATAATACATTCTACTTTTCTTAAACTCTCTGCAATTTTATAATTTGCTGTTTTATGATTCAACAATGCAATATTTTGATTCCGCGTTCCGTTTTTGTGTTGTCTTGTTAATTTGATCTTGTTTTGATTGTTAGTTCTGTCAAAATCTCGCTCCAAAGTTATTATGACATATTTCATTTGAACTTTTTACTTACTCGAGTAACTAGAAGCGAAAGCAGAAGGCTACGAGAATTATCCGAACCGACCTGAAGAGGGCAGATGTGACTCTGCCGAAACGTCATTTTACCATCGATCAGTTATCAACTACGCGGATGAATTCCTGGAAACCATCTAATACATATATATATATATATATATATATATATATATATATATATACAGGGTGTAAATAGTTTGACGTTTGACTGCATATATTTTAGGTGCAGATAGTACCCACCAAACAAAACAAAAAACTCTTATAAAACTATGGTCTAAAGGCCTTAATAAGCAAGAAAATTTGAAATACATATTAAGTAAATTATTGTCAATGTGGCAACGTCGCGCTAAAAATGAGATTTGCTTGTAGCGTGAATAATAAAGGAATGAGTCACCACAAAAAAAATGAACACCTGTTATTTTTTTGTATTAAATAATTTCATAGTTTCGAGTGCCGGTAGATTTATTTAGGTACATAAAATTTTATGAAATATTATTTTCAAAAATGTACCCTTTTAATATCTATGTATTGAAATGAATATTTATATTTGGCGATTTATTTTATGCATCAAGTTGAAGAAGGGAGGATACAAAGTTGTTTACATTATGATACAAAAATAATGCCATACAAACTATATTAAACAAAACATTTCTTATATGTAGTTCTTTTATGTGTTAAATTCTTCGAGAAATAAATGTTACTAAGAAATTAATATTACTTATCTTAGACAAATAAAAACATTTGACCTGCAGGATGTCATTATGATAGAGCTCTGGCGAGCAAACGGATTATTTATAGTAAATATTCCAAATTCAAAATTCTTGTTATTACATTTGCTTTCCCCACAAATTAATAGCATGTCAGGTCTTTACCTAATTGTATGATTGTCACTGTTTGTCACAAAAAAATACACTCGAACTCACAATTCACAACAGGTTTTATTTATTTTTCCAATTTATATTTTAAAATGAAAATCAAATAACTTACGCTATGTCGAATGTCACGCAAAAATCACTTTCACTTTCTTAAAAGAACCGGACAGCAAAAAAGCATTCATGGCAACGGCCAGCTGTAGTACTGAGTATATGCTATGTTGCCACATCTGATCGGAGTAACGTAGGGCAAATTATAACAGAATATTTAGAGTTTAAATAATAATTTTCTTTGTTAATACAGTTATTAAAGGTGTATACGCTATTGAGTATTTACATATTTAGCGTTACAATCATTTTGAAGCCGGAAATAATCTATTATTCACTGTAATAAAGGCTACAGAACTTCTAACTTTTTCATTTTTTTTTGACATAACTATAGTTTATTTCTGAAAATGTTATAAAGCTTTTTGATTTGTTTTGACCTGAAGTATTGATCCTCAAAATCTTTGCACTCAAACCGTTTACACCCTGTATATATATATATATATATATATATATATATATATATATATATATGTATATTATATATATATATATATATGTATATTTATATATATATATATATATATATATATATATATATATATATGTATATTTATTTATATATAGTTATGGAGTTTTTATAGAGGTTTTTATTTTTAAATTTTATTTAAATGAATGTTTTTCGATTTTATTATTTTACCGTCTTACCTTCTTATAAGCACTCCACTTACACTGCTCCGGCTTTTGATACTCTTCTTAGTATGGGTTCTTGCACGTTGGCTGATCAAATAAATTTGTAATCACTTTAAAGACTTACCAGTTATAATTAAAAAAGTAAAACACAATATATTATATATTTTTGTATTATAAATATTTTCAAAATTATCAACACATAAACTCAATATTATATTAATCAAAAATCAGACGTTCATTATTAAATTGTAATCATCAAACAAACTCTTAACTATCAAATAATGAAATTAATCTAAAAAGATTTGTTGTGTTTGAATAGTTCTTTTCTTATTTAGAACCAAATTTAAAATGTAATGAATGATTATATGCAATTCTGAAATTTAATTTTGATGTGTAAACCCGTTACTAAAAATAATATTTCCCAGTAAATACAGTTAATAGCATATAGTTGAGCGCCAAATAAACTGTTTTAAATAAATTATAAATTGAAATACCTTGTATCACTTAAAACAGTTTCAAACTGTTGTCACTTAATCCTCCAACTGTTCCTCTTGTCCACCAGCTATTGTTTCAGGTTTGATCTCTTTGAATGATATATATATATATATATATATATATATATATATATATATATATATTGTTACGAGAATTCATCTGACAGCTGGTGCAACCGGACATCAATCAATTCGTGGAAGGGACATTATTACGATACTTCTGGGAAACCGAATATTTTGCCTCTCAACAGGCCGACCGCTGCCGTTACTGGGATTTCCCTTGAAGTTTCCAGAACACATAAAAGAAATTTCCCGATGGTTCGTTGACATACCAGACAATTCCAAGAGAAATATATAAATATGGACAGCTAGCGATAGGAGTCATTCTGTTTTCGATGGTCGTATTGTATAATTATGATAAAATGTAAATAGTTTCTGTAAATATAAATTGTTTTAAAGTTAGAGTGAGTTGGACTGTGTTTTTAAATAAATCCAAGAACTGAACCCGCGTGTGAAAATAAAAACATTACAGTTGTGTCAGGTGTTCGGTGTATTTGTGAAACATAAAATAAATAGACTAACGATGTTTAAAGCAGTGAATTCGGACCAATTGAAAGTGGCGGACTTAAAAAAAGAATTGAGGAAAGGGATTTAGAAATTAGTGGGAAGAAAAGTGAATTAGTACAACGGCTACGAGATGCGCTAATAAATGAAGGTAACAATTGAAGTTTCTGCTAATGGGAACATGAGTATGCTGTTAAAAAAAATAGACAATTTAGTAGAAAATTCTAAAACCTTAGAGGATAAATTGCTAGAAAGTTCTAAGACTTTAGAGGATAAGATACAAACATTACAAGATAATTCTAAGATCATGAAAGAGACGTTAGAAGACAAACTAGCAGAAAATTCTAAATCCCTAGAAGATAAGATAGTAGAAAAATTGCAAGAAAATTCTAGAACACAAATGGTTAGAAAACTCTAAAACCTCGAAGGAATCCTTAGAAGCCTAATAACTAGAAAATTCTAAATCTTTAGAAGAAAATTTGAAAAGCATGGTACAGGAAAATTCAGAAATGCTGGAAGAGAAAAGAGTAGAGTATGAAGCTCGAATCGAAGAGTTGAAGCACACGACACTCAGAAATGAAATGCTAATAGAAGGGTTAAAACAGATAATGGAGAGAGAGATCAGCAAAATACAATAACAGGTGGTCACAATACAAAGGGGAGAAACTCCATCAAAGACCGAAAGCAGGAACAGCCTGGGGGTAGGGGATTAAAAAATTGGCATCGAGGGAACAAGGCAAAAAATGAAACCCCCACAATTTGATGGAAAGTCGTCATGGACTAATTATCGGCGCCAATTCGAGGCTGCAGCAAAACTAAACGGATGGTCGGCAGAGGAGAAAGCAATAGCATTAACCCTCGCTTTAAGAGGGGATGCTACAGATATTTTGCAAGCGTTGAATACCTCGGAGCAAGAAGACTACGAACAACTGGTCAAACATTTAGAACTGAGGTATGGCCAGACACATTTGGATCACGTCTCTCACTCCCAATTGAAAAATCGCCACCAGAAATCAAATGAATCCTTACAAGAGTTTGAAGCTGATATTGCCCTTCTGGTTCGCCTTGCCTATCCAGCCACACCGGAAAATGTGATAGAACGATTAGCAGTACAAGCGTTTTTGGATGGACTGCGGGACAACGATGCCAGACAAGCATTAACACTAGCTCGACTGACTCAATAAGTGTTCGAGGCTGCAAAAAATACCTGCAGAGTTCAAGCCAGAGTCAGAATCGTTGATGGAGAATCCGAAGATGGCGGAAACGATGAAGCCTCTGTAAGAAAGCTAATAGAGAAAGTCCTTACCGAGAAAAGACAACTGAAATGTTGGAAGTGGGGTAAGGTAGGACACATAAGGAGTCGTTGCAAGGAGAGCAACGGAGGCCCGACTTCCTCGTCGGAAAACTAAAGAGGGTCGATTTGAAGGGGCCTTCATCGACCTGTAGTCAACAAGCCCCAACTATCTACGCATGTGTCGCTTCGCTACGCAACCACGTTAACAGTGTCTTTGTAGATGGCTTTATTAATAAGAAGCAATGTGCAATGCTGCTGGATACAGGTGCGACAAAAACAGTCATAAGGCTTAACATTGTATTAGATGAGACCATGATAAAACCAACAAGGTGGCAACAGCGACAGGAGAAGCAGCTAAGGTCCATGTTAAAATAGATGTTGAAATGGTCTTGGGAAATGAGCTCCAAGGGATTCCAATTAAACTTCAAAGATGGAATTCTGCGAGTGAATGACGAAGAAGTGGTGCTTTATGGAAAAGATGACATAATGCTGCGAGCCATCTTAGCAGAGGATGTCAATGTTCCGGAAAGAGCTGAAATCATTATAGATGCTTGCTTAGATGGGAAAGCTAAAGCTGGAACAGTAATCATGTTTAATCCCGAACTTAACGACGGAAATGTAGGCAGAGGGGTCGCACTGGGGAAGACTCTGTTTCGGGTCAAGGAGATTGTGCCAATAAGAGTAATAAACCTGAATCATTACTCGGTTGTGCTAAAGAAAGGAACAACTTTGGGCCATTGTTCAACAGTATCCTCTGTAGTCAGAAGCACACAGCATGCAGAAATACCACCAGGTAAACTATCTGAAGAACAGGAAAGACTCATCACCGATTCATCTAAGAATTTGAAACCAAACCAGAAAGCAAAATTGAGGGACATCGTTAGAAACTACCAGGATATCTTCGATGTAGGGAATGGCAAAAGAGGACGAACTGATCTAGTGAAACATAAAATTAATACTGGGGGCGCTCAACCTATTCGACAGTCGGCGAGAAGACTACCCCTAGCTAAAAGAGCTGACAGGATAGTCCGCGAGATGGAGGAAAAAGGTGTTATTGAACCATCCAATAGCCCTTGGACTTCTCCAGTTGTCTTGGTTAAAAAGAAAGATAGTTCGACCAAGAATAGACGATACCCTAGATACATTGGCTGGATCGAAGATGTTTTCCACCCTGGACCTAAAGAGCGGTTATTGGTAGGTGGAACTAGCTAAGGAAGACCGAGAAAATACTGCTCTACCATCGGCTCAGGACTTTACCAATTCACTGTGATGCCCTTTGAGTTGTGTAATGCGACGTTTGAAAGATTGATGGAAACAGTGTTAAAAGGGCTTTCATAGAAAACATGCCTGGTGTATCGGGGCGACATTATCGTGGTTGGAAGATCATTTGAAGACCACGTGAAGAACCTGAAGGAAGTGTTTCGGCGACTTCGAAGTTCCGGACTAAAGTTAAGCCCGAAGAAGTGTCTGCTGTTCCAAGAAGAGTTGCAATAGTTCCTTTGGACTACAATTTTGAAAACTATACTATGCTTCATATAATTTTTAAATTTCAATAATTTTACATTTGTTTTTCTATGCTTGTTTAAAAAATTCTAATCTAAAACAATTCAATATTTGCAGTTTTTCTCATGGTAAGCAACAGAAAATGTGGTCGAAGATTGTGTGGAAAGGAATTTGGTTTTTGAAAAAGACTAGTGTGATGGGGACACAAAGAATAAAATATGTAAGTAATTTAGGCAAACCCACAATGCTTTTGTAGTAATTTTTTTGGATTGTTGTTTTATGGGATAAGCAACTCTACAAAAAATGCCAGCTCACAGTTACCAACTATTTTGTGAAAATACAAATTTTGTGTATATGTATATTGTTAAAATAAATTATTATCTTGAGTTGAGGGTATATTCATGGTGTCTTCTGGCCATTAAAGTCATTAATGTGCTTTTAGTGGAAAATAACATTTTTATCTCCTTGAAATGTTCTTAATTTTAAAGAAGACTCAGTAGTAAAAATTGTGGCCTAGAGAAATACTTAAAATTTTTATGGTGCCGCAAAAAGCTGGAATTTATGAGAAGACTAAATTTTAACAGTGTTTGCAGTTTTTTGTTGCTTCAATTACCAAGGAATATAGAAGCTGGAGCTGTAGCATTGGCTCTTAAAAGTTGGCTAGAAAAAGGACAAATCATTTCATAAACCACTGCTTATTCTCAAATACCAAAATAATTTGGGTATTGCCTTAACAGCAAAAGATCCAGACATTAAAAAAAATTAATAGGCTCTTTAATGATTTTTGTGCAGAATTTGATGAAAGCTGACACTAACATATATAAACTGGGACTTGTTTTTTTTGAATATTGTCAATTAGAGTTATAAAATATTACAAAATAAAACTTGTTGGAAATGTTTCCTCATATTTCAAAATAACTAAAATATTACAACCTTATTTATTTGCTTTTGAGAGCAGTGTTTCTTTTACAAAAGCATATTTTGTTGGATTTTATCAGGGCACGTTTCCTTACTTGAAAGAAAAATTAAACAAATGTTCAAATAGAAATAAATTATAAAATGATTAGAAACAAATTTTAGGAAGAAATTTTCTAAAAATATATTAAACAAGTTGCATATTGGTCAATATAAATATTACTATGCTGGATTGAATTTATATTGCATATATATAGTATTTAAATTCATTTAGGTGAATATGAAATATTTTTTATATGACAAAAAGTGTGTATTTTATAGAATATTTATTTTTATTAAAGCAATGTAAATACACACTGTGACGTTGGACTACAAATTGTATTTGTAAAGGGTTTTTAATATAGTAAAATAATATTTATTTCTTTCTCCTTGCTCCTTAATATTCTTATTTTATACCACATTCAATTAGTAGACACCCATAGTTTTATATTGGACGCAAATGACGACTACAAATAAAAATGTGTATATCAATTCAAAAAGATCTTTGAAGGTTTTCACTCCACAAATGTACATATACTATGTTACAAATTGTATGGTCTGTGCAAGAACCAAAATTACTAAAGAGTTCTGAAGTATCCCAAATTTTAAAAATGTAGGCCTGATTTTGAAAAAGTTACATATTAGTTTATACAAATTTACTCAATTCGAATTTGGTAAAGTCTGCGATTAGTTTTAAATTGTAAAATTCATTTGTAATTATTTTTTCAAATAAAGTGCAACTATTTCCGCGGAGAGGACATATAATTCTATCTGGCTATTCCACCTAAATTTATATTTTTATTGTATATAAACAAGAACTACACAATGATTATTCTGTATTCTGTGTCACAACTTTCAAATGCGTTACGCCACTGAAACCGGAAACGCTGAGTTCGCCATTTGCATCAACTATCCCGGACAACTCAAAAGTGGTAATTTGTTCCTTCCTGCCATCTTTTTACTCACTGGGCCCAAACTAATGTATTCCATGGAATTAGAGCTCCCTCTTTGTCTAACTGACTGAATTTCAGACCCTTAGATCATGTACCATCTAGATATAGCTTGTCATGCATAAAATCGTGGCATCGCTAGAAAGAGAGGGCAATAGAGACAGTAAGAGGCTATTTCATTTAGTGGGTGGAAGCAGCCAATGAACAACATGCTGAACGTATTTTATTGGAAACAGCTCCCAACCGAGTGAAATAAATAGCCTCTTGCCCTCTCTATTGTCCTCTCTCTCTCTTTAGTCTTACAACGACATTTGTGCACTGCAGGCTATCTCCAGAAGGTACAAGCTCTAAGTTCAAACCAAACGCTTGCTAGGTTACTTCAAATCTCGTTCTAAAGATTTTGACTAATGAAGTTTTCCTTTACTAATTCTGATGTGGATATATTAAGTTTTTATATGTTATTTGTCCTAAAATGTGTTTATAAGAATCTAAAGTTGTGATACCCGTGTTGTGCCTAAAATATGAAATTATGAAAGTTCCAGACCATTTAAGTTTTGACAGTTCACTTCCCTGCTTGTGTATCAAATTTTAAGGTAAAATTTGTATTTTCTAACAACTGTATGTTTTCATTATGTTGTATCGCGTGAATATAATTATTGCAATTCCTACAAGTTTTTTTTTTATTTTCAATAAATGTCAAATGTGTTTAATCTCAAAACGTTATATTTTACTAGTTAAATTGTTTACCTTTCCCTACAAATCATAATTTGATTGTCTAGCTTCATAATTGAATCATTTCTATACGATCATTGTCTCTGAATTGCATTTTATGTTTTCATTTCATTTTTTTACTTTTTAAAGAACTACCGTTTCTAATTTTCAATTGCATCATTTAACATTGGTTTTGTTATTTTATATTATATTTATGAATTTACTTTACTAGATATTTTGATTCTTCATTTTTATTGATATATATATATATATATATATATATATATATATATGACTGCAAAAAATCGATGTCGGAATTTTGTTCGTCTGGACCCCACAAAACGATTCTCCTTTCCAGATATTGATATAGCCGAAATTTGAGTTAAACGACGTTAACCCGTGCCGCTCGTTGCTCGAAGTTTGAAAAAATCCAAATTTTTGGCCAAAAAGCTGACA
The DNA here is from genome assembly GCA_034190945.1 of Octodonta nipae. Classification (NCBI taxonomy): domain Eukaryota; kingdom Metazoa; phylum Arthropoda; class Insecta; order Coleoptera; family Chrysomelidae; genus Octodonta; species Octodonta nipae. Next base: position 139,049,605 of record CM067216.1, read on the forward strand.
TATGAGACCATAACTCCAGAACGATTAATATTAGAAACACGCTTAATATCTCAAAAGAAAGCTAATGTTGTTCTTTAAAATTTCTATTCTATACATAATTGTTTTTTTATATATTTCTGAGTTTAAAGTAGAAATATAATAAAAAACCGTTAAGTCTAATGACATTTTTTATTTTAAAATATAAAAATCAGGTATATAATTCATACAAAACAGACATAGAAAAGATATACAGTGATGGGCAAATGTGTGGAACCAAGTAAATATCTCTGGAATTATTAGAGATATCAAAATGAAATTTGGTGCATACTGCAGTAGATTTTGAACTTCCTGTTTTACCAGAAGTAATGTCGATTTTAAAATATGCAATGAAACACACTGTATAGTATTTTAGTTTCTGATGAAACATTTTATTGCGAATACAAAAATATCGGGTTTGATATTGTTTACTTGAATACGTACCGAGATATTAACAGAATATGAATTAAGGAAAGGAAAAATCTAATATCCACTAAAGAAATACATAATCATAATTATTAACTAAATCTAAGTGATTTTCAAAACATTGAAACTTAACTAAACTTAATGTATTAGATGTTCAAACTGAGCACCGTTTACTTCTTGACAATAAGCAAGTCGGTTTTTAAATTCTCTAGTAACATTAGCTATTACTTCTGGTGTAATTCTCTGGATGTCTTGAGTTAATTCTTGCAACTTATTTGGTCTATCAACATAAATCTTAGACTTTAAGTAACCCCACAGAAAATAGTCTAGTGGATTAAGGTCGGGACTTCGTGCAGGCCATTCAAGTACCCCTTCTGCCAATACATCTGTGATGAAATGTCCTATCTAAATGATCTGGAACAATGCGAGCGTAATGGGGTGGTGCTCCATCCTGCTTAAACCAGATATTATTTAGTAATTGTCCATTTACCTCCAATGCCGGAATAACTTGTGTCTCCAAGAAATGTAAATACCTATATCCGTTTAAAGTTTCTTGTAGGAAAAAGGGTCCCACGATTCTGTTGTTGTCGTTTCACAAAATTGCAAACGTCTGTCGAAATCGCCTTCGGAGAGTTCTTGAACGAGGCGAATTTTGTATGGAGGATATTTTTCTCGCCTTAATATCCTTCCTACTGAACGGTAGTGGATAAGTGAGGATTTTCTTCCAAAGATATAGCAACATTTTGAGCTACACCTTCATTACTTGCACTTTTTAACCGTCCACTTTTTGATAAATTGCTAACTGTTCCACTTGTGTCGTACCTTCGCAAAGTTTTCGTCACTACTGAACGGGATATTTGTGTATTCGGATGAACAATGTTAAAAAGGCCACAAACTTCTTGATGCGTCCTTTTCCTCTTTATTCCGCTGAGTTACTGCATAATTGGCAATTATCTAAAGGCCTTAAAATAGCAATTTTAATAAACATTTTGGAATATCTCGAAAAGGGCTGAAATTAAGTATAGGGTATTATTCGTGAATTAGTATTAAAATTACCCGTTGAGTTCAGAATTGCAATAATTTACAGGGTATTCCATTTGAAATAAGCAATTTGGTATCACATGCTTGAAAATATATTAGCTTGACTTCCCTCAATCGAAGAGTAATACCAGTAAATTTTCATTGAATTAGTAAACACCGTTTTCCCGTTATCGATCGATATCATTCCCGGTGGGCCACCCTGTATAAAAACAAGCAATACATTTTTGAAGAATAGATCTCTACCCTGTTCTCACCTGATTGAAATTAATTATGAATAGAATACGATCCAAGATCACCCCGGAGGTATATATATATATATGGCTATACTAATTTTACTCCATTGTTTCTCGGAAGTAGTTGGAGCAATAACATCGTAACGAATGTTAGGCTTTATCAATTAATTAATTAACAATAAAATGCGCCTCCAACATCACCTGATAGCGCTGTTCCTTCAGGAGGTATACATTTTCTGGGATTGGGTTAGAGCAATTAAATCGCAAAGACGTAGAGCTTCAGCAGTTAATTAGCAATTAAAAGTCTATTGATTTTAACAACGAAAAACATTGAAATGAAATTTTTAACTAATTTAATTAATTAACAATAAAATACGTCCCATTATCACCCCGACAGCGCTGTTCATTACGGAGGTACAAATATGGTTATGCTAATTTTGTTTTGTTTTCACGGAAGGGGTTGAAGCAATAAAATCGTAATGGCCGTAGATCTTCAGCAATTAATTAGTAATTAAAAGTATACTGGTTTTAATAAAGAAAAACATTGAATTAAATTTTTTTATTAATTTCCCAGGGGTGAAAAAATCACTAGGGGATGAAGGGCTAGTTTTTAGATGTTTGCTGTGGTGCCATTTGATAGCAATTAATTAGCGATAAAATACCCCCCCAAGGTCACCTTAATAGCACTATTTGTTCCGGACATGGGTAACTTTTATCTAAAGTTAACATAGGCATTGTTTCTCGGAGCAATAAAATCGTTACGTTAAACGTTAAACGAAGGTAGAGCGTCAGAAATTAATTAGCAATTAAAAGTCAGATTTTAAGAACAAAAAACATTGAAATACATTTTTTCTTAATTTCCAAGAGATGAGAAATTCACTAGGGGTTGGAGGGGTAGTTATTGGTTATTTAGTCTGGTGCCGTTTGATAGCAATTAATTAACAATAAAATACACTGGATAGTGCTGTTCGTTCCGGAGATATTGATATGACTATGGTAACTTTAGTCTAAAGTTGGAAGTGGTTGGAGCAATAAACTTATATCTTGCTTAATAAATTAGCAATAAATTATGGGGTTCGCCCCAATTGGGCGTTATGTAATGACTATGCTAGCTTAACACACATGATGCTAGTCGCTTGCCGACAGCGTACCTACCTCTTGTATTCCGCGAAATATCCCATGAATGCAGATTCTACCAAATATCGCATGAATGCCAGACACAATATTTTAGTTGATGAAGTATTTATAGTTTGTAGGGACGAACCTTATATTTTTATTCAAACTAGTGGTCACCCAGTGGTCGACATTCGACCCTATTTCATGAAATTGTAAAAAGTATATTTTTATAAGAAACCGAGTTGTGGAGATATCGGAGAAGTAAATGTAATGACCAAAATTGTTCACTCATATTGACAAACCTATTGAAATAAAAAGAAAATAAAAATGTAATCAAATATCAGTATTCGAAATATTTTTGACACATGAATGACCCTCAAAATTTTTGGCTGTAACCGCTCCTGGGAAAATATTCGATATAATAATTGGAAGACTGTTCTTTGCAACCTAAAAGTTTTCGTCATTTGCGGATTCAATCAAGTTCAGGAATATTAAAGAAAAGTGCGGGCCAACAACCCTAGTAGAACTTAAATATTTAATACATTCTCTATTGTCCGCTGTCTGACAATTTTTTGCACAACAGCTTCGAGAAGGTTGTGATAATAATATATTAATCAAATAATTAAATTCACATTAAAAACAGAATATTTAATATGAAAGTTACTGCAACGCGTCCGAAAAATCAATACTGATCTACTACATTGACTATTTTACCACTAAACACTAACAACGCTTGTATGCCACTTCCAGAAGTACATGCTCTAAGAATATATCTAACGATCGCTCCATATATAATTACTCAATGTCTGGCGGCGGCGACACTGTCAATTGTTTGGCGCTGGCAGTATGAACGTAAATAATGAATTTTTATTATATTTTATTTAATGAATAAACCAATATTATAAATTAATATTAGCATTCTGCACTGAAGGTCGTCAGTAACTACATAACAAAACAAAAATGAAGAAAATCGGTTGAGAGATGTAGGTGAAAATGGTACCTAATCGTTTTGTCTTTGCCTACTTATATATAGATATTTAAAATTTTGTAGAACATTTATCACCTTTTTGCAAAATGATCAATTAATAGTTAACAAATGAACTGGAAATTGACATATCTTTTACGTTCGTAAAAAATCAATAGCATGAAAACAGAAAGTACATGATAAAAAATTAAATTATTGGGAACTCATTAATTCTAAAACTACGGTTGAAAACTTTACCTCTTGGCCACTAATTACGTTGGTTAACATTGGCAGAATTAGGTACTCTCATAGGTATTACATGTAAGTAAATTCAAGCCCAATATTTCAAACTGCTCAAAGTTCTTCTGTACACTACCTGAGTAGTTCGCAGTACGTATCTTTGTTAATTTATTACCTACTTCTGAAACTTCGTGAATATTTTTATTTTGACCAGTAAGCAACTTTTTTGAGCGGAAATTGTTGAAATCTGGTATTTCAGTATGCAGCGCATGCTTTTCCTATATTTACCCAAAAAATAGCTATAGTGTGAATATTTTACTATTTATATATGTTTTTAGTTATGTCTCATAATATAATTCAAACTGATTCTCGGCCACGAGACAAAATTAATCTTCCTTTATGTTAGCTCGTGTACTCCAAACACTATGTCTTGAAACCAAAATAGCAAAATATACTCTGGCAACTTCAGAGATATATTAGTTAAGTTAGTATATTCAGTTATATAGTTCAAGAAGACCCTTTGCGTGATTTTATCTTGAGTAAACTAGTTATTCGAATTTTGCACTTATTCTAGGAAATCTTATAATGATGATGATTGCAAACCAAAAGTTTACAGTGTAGCAATCCCACGCCAAGAGGTTGTCTACCTTGGGAAACTGAAGAGAAAGATTACTTTTATGTTTTTTTGGGGAATAACACCACAATAGAAATAAAACTACGTATATTGCAGGAATACCAAACGTTTCAAAGTCTATTTCTGAAGAGAAAGAGTTGCTAAAACATCTCTCAGCTGAGACAGAATGTAAGGATTGTAAACCACGAAGTTTAGTAGAGAAATTAACCAGAACAATCTGCGAAAGAAGAAGAATAGCCAAATGTTTAAACATATTTAGAGATAAAGAGAAATGCAAGTTTTCAATTTTATTCAATTTTATTATAAAATATATATAAATGAGTCCAACAATTTTCTTTGTCTTTCCTTTAATCGGCTAGAAAACTTTTTGCTTCTACAAATGCGGTTGTCAAATATTTTGGCGCTTCATCAAGGTCTAAGCAAATTCTGACAATGCAATGGGATTTCTCCAAAAATAATATCAAAGACATTTTTTATGGAAATCTGTTAATTTTCAATAAACATAAACGACATGAAATGTTCAGTTAATATCAGAATTAGAATTTTTTGACTGACTTCGGACTTGTTTCCATATTTGTGGCTAATCAGAAAAGGTCCTTATCTATCTTGTAAGTTTTTTTTCCGACAAACGGTAACCAGCTAATAGAAAAACTAATTTTCCTAGGGCAGATTGAAAAAACGGCCTATGGTACTTCTCGGACAACATGACCACTGGATATTACAATAATTATTAAACAAACCTAAAAATTGCAGTTGGTGGTGGCAGGAATAATTCTATTTATTGTTTCAGAAGTATACTTTCTTTTTTCTGAAGATTCATAAATATAAGTAACATAACTTCGTTGTTTAACTATTTGGTAGGTTCGAAGCATTATATTGTGCCATAGTTCAAGTGAAAAGCAAGGTGATGGTCATACTTTTGCAGCTGAGTATTCGAATACGCCCTACTTCCAGAAAGTTGTTCAACTGAAATGAAGCTATTCACGAAGTTTCAGAAGTAGACACAACGTGTGGATCTAAAGGGGGACGTGGGGGTCATTGCCCCTCCAAGAACCTCAAGGTCAGTGAGTTCAACAATAAATGTAAGTAATTTTAAAACCAATAGCCTGGAAGAAAGAAATGTCTGTGAGTATAAACCGCTTGTCAACTAATTTTATTGCAACAGCCCAAAACAGAGAATGTGTCGAAAACCATATAGAAACTTCCCCTAATTTACCTACCAATTTGCCACCAATGAAGCGTGAGATCTCCCCTCTTAAGTTCGTCTCTGGATCCGGGCCTGGCACACACTGCTCCCAGAATTTTATGTTCATTTATTTAATAGTTTTTGTTAAGAAAAATAATGTAATTTCTTTCTTTATCAAATTATAGTTTACATACATTGACATCCTTTTAATATCTAAATATAATTTTTTTTTCCAGAGTGTGGGAACTATGACTAATTTACTTGATTATCTTGCTACAATTTAAGATTAGTTTAGTAAACATGCGTGGATAAATACACTGCTGTTTGCTCAGTGAAATAATTTATAAGTTATTAAACAGGCAATGGACCTATTAAATTATACGTTAACTTTGCACTTTCTAAGGACTTTATTTAACAATAATTTACATCTCATATTTCAATAATAATGTCTAAAAAATATATTTTACAATAGTCAACTTTAAAAATATAGCGGTAGCTACTCAGTCATGCGTTGTATATAAACACTGTCCTGTAGTAATAATTATACATTAGTGGTAATTTAGGAAACTAGTTCTAAGTTCAGCTTAATAAAACTCTATAAACTTAATTATGTTATGTTATTATATGTGATACTTTTAACTACAATTTAATTCAATAGGAAAATGGCTACAACCTCTACGTAATTGTGTTTACGTTTTTATTACTAATTCATAAATCATCTATGTATAATTAATCATCACAGCATTCTGTACAAATTTGTGTATAAATTTAACAAAAAAACAAATTTAATAATAGGCATTATTTACAACTAAATTTTATATGGGAGAATAAAGTAAGTTACATATCTAATAAGAATTATTTTAAAAATAAACGTGATGGAAATCTAAAGCGAAATCAATATCGAATTCAATTAAAAAATAATAATAATAATCTGAAGGTACATTGTCTTAAAGTAAATAAAATATACTTACACTGAAAGTCATGAGTGTGAGCAAATAGATTATGCGATTCTTAGGTTTGGTTGATTACACATTGTTTATTATTAACAAAAAATGTACTTTTCATGCTGTAATTTAATTAGTTTTTGGACACATTATATTGACAACAATTTGACTGGGGCAATTTTAATTAAATATGATTTATACCTAAGTTAATGCAACATGATCAAATATTTTTGTTGAAAACCATACATCTAGTGATTACTAATATGTATATTTACATAATAACCCCGTTAATCAATATGCACAAAAAGCGAGAGTATGTTACAATCTTTGATTTCCTCTACTGAATTACTATTTTTATGACTTATTGGAATATCTCAACAGTTCCTTATCTAGTCACTTAATATACGTTATTTTCATGATTTTTTGTCTGCTCAATTATAAAATGGCTACCAATCAGCAATTATTTATTAATATTTACTCAGAAATATGAATTCTAATGTACAGTAAACGTAACATGGCATATATATATATATATATATATATATATATATATATATATAAGGAGTAACTATCAACACCGTTTTCCCGTGTGAAATGGGATTCAGGAGTTGTAAAAGAAGGTACAAATATTGTAAAAAAATTAAAGTTTTACGTGAGATGGATAATAAGAGGGTCACCAGTATAATATTCGTTCTGATTGTCAGTCATTCGGAAGAATTACAATAGCAAAATAACTAAATACATTCAATCTAGTATTTGTTTCCAAATATTTTAAGAATATATAATAATAATTGAATATCTGCAATCTAGCCACTGAAATGAAGAAACTTATCCATGCAAAACGCATCGAAACTTAAAATAAGTGTATTATCCAGTTTCTTACTTCAGTCAGAGTGACTCTATCCCAATCAAAAGTGGGTACATCCCAAGAAGAATTTCCTATCCGTTTTGGTACATTTTTTCTCATTCAAAGTCTGTAGAGATAAACTTTAAAAGTCGCCAGTTTTTTTAACCAATCTGCTCTAATCTCCTCACAGCTTATAAATAATTACCGCCTATTTATTATTTAGTACATCATTCCAGGATGCATTCCATTTCCTCTTTGAAAGTATACATTCGGATTGCTGCTTAGAGTCGGCTCCAGTGTAGTGTACATGTTCCCGTCGTCCGATCTGAGGATAACTCCTCCTGTAAAAGAATACAGTATATAAATTAATATTAATTATAATTTAGATGTCATTTCTTATTACAGCAAAGAAAAATAAGTCTAATTATACGTATATTGTCATCATAGACAATCTGTTACATAAAGACTAATAACATTTTGTGCTGCTTTTTTGTCATAATTTAAAACATTTAAATTGCAGTGAACGCTATCAATGGTACTTTTCTAAAATGTGAAAAATATAGCTGATTTTTTTTTAATCAGGGAATTCAATAAACCAGACGACGCTCTAAACTTGCCAAAAACGTGGAAGGCACTTCTACAAAAATCCCATCATAAAACTCTTAACAATAAATCCTAATGAAAAAAAATCACAAGGGAAAATAAACAGCGCGATCCCCAAGGGAATCAATAAAGACAACTAACGGCACCGCATCTGAACACTCACCATACAGGTTACGATCTCGACCGAAGGTATAAATAGAAAGCCACTCTCTAAATTTCTTCATTCAGTTTTCAGATTTTCAGCTTTGAAAATGCCAAATGAATTTTGGGCGAAACGTCAGGTAAAATGTTCATTGGCGCTCTTTCAATTTGCCTGTAACGTTGACCGGCGTAGGTGAAGTATGTGTTTGATAAGCAGTGGTTAGCTAGTTTGAGGATATGTTCCGGAGGATGATACTATTCTTCAATGTAGTGGAGGGCCTCAGTCACAGGTACCTTTGTTAAAAGGGAGATGACATCGAAATTCACTAATATGTCGTCCTTATGTACATTCATAATGCATGGAAGAGTCCTAGCTAAACTTAACATAAAAACAGTTTTCAAACCACAGAAAGATTGGAGAAATCATACCGTCTCCCGAAGAGAAAATTCCCCTTGAAGATCAGGGTCTATGAGATACCGTGTAAAGACTGCAACCTCACATACGTCGCGTCGGCCAAACCAACAGAAAGGTAAGTGCTCGTAGAGAGGGACAGAGAAATGCAGTAAGCAAAAAACAACTACGTCTGCATTGTCACAACACAATGTAAATACCAGCCATGAAATAGATTTCGACCAGATGAAGATACTAACAAAAAGCGAAAATTATAGCACAAGGCTAGTTAGGGAAGTGATTGAAATAGAGAAACGGAAACCAAATCTTAATAAACGGGACGATGCCCAACGCTTCCCACTCACTTGAGAACTGCACTAGCAGACTGTTACATTAAAATCTAATTTTCAGATAAAAGGTCAAATAACGCCAATGTACCTCCCAGGCCAGACAATGACCACCGGACCGATTACCCGTCACAGAGCGAGAGCTCTGATTGGGCAAAGCAAACAAGACCACGCCCCCTCCGGCCTATAGCATAAAACTGAGACGCACAGCAGCATCAACTCATTTTGTACTACGCTTAGTGAGTGACAACATCGATTATTCCGAAGAAGATGCCTGAGATCTCATCGAAACGTCAAACTGTCTTTTCTAAGACAACTAAAACATACACACGAGAATCTCGAGATCCTTCAGTGACATTTCATACTCTTGACGACATCCGATGTAACATATATATTGTTATGGAGTTTTAATAGAGGTTTTTATTTTAAAATTTTATTTATATGAATGTTTTCAATTTTATTATGTTACCTTCTTATAAGCACTCCACATAATTGAGAACAGAGGTTTTCGCTGCCAGAGTCATAGCTGATTCTGCTTTTTCCGGATTTGAACCGCGTCATTTTTTCGAATTTATTTATATACCTAAACCGGAATATAAACAAAGTTTTCCGACGTTTCGCCCACACTTATAAGGGGCTTTTTCAAGGATGAGACAAAAAACAAAACAAATGTTACTCACCTTGCAGTGACTCCATTCATTTCATCTTTTTCTCACCAACACTTGTCACAATGATGCACAAATTCTAAAATTTTAGGTGAGTAACATTTGTTTTTTGTCTCATCCTTGAAAAAGCCCCTTATAAGTGTAGGCGAAACGTCGGAAAACTTTGTTTATATCCCGGTTTAGGTATATAAATAAATAATTCGAAAAAATGACGCGGTACAAATGCGGAAAAAGCTACTCCACATAATTATCTTACACTGCTCCGGCTTTTGATACTCTTCTCAGTTAGGATTCTTGAACGTGGGCTGATCAATTAAAATTTGTAACCTTATTTAAAGACTTACCAGTTATATTTGGAATAAGTAAAACACAGTATATTACATATTTTTGTATTATAAATATTTCCAAAATTATAAACACATAAATTCAATATGATATCAATCAAAAATCAAATGTAACCATCATTAAATTGTAATCATCAATCAAACTCTTAACTATCCAATAATGAAATTAATCTAAAAAGATTTATTGTTTTCAAATCGTTCTTTTCCTATTTACAACCAAATTTAAAATGTAATCAATGATTATATGCAATCCTGAAATTTAATTTTGATATAAAACCCGTTACTAAAAAATATTTCCCAATAAATAGCTGAGCGCCAAATAAATTATTTTAAATTCTCGCTTAATCCTTCAAACTGTTCTTCTTGACCACCAGCTATTGTTTCACCTTTGATCTCTATGAATGTCATAGTACTCTGCTAAATATCAATCGGCTTTCAACCTTTGCAACTGCTACTCCCCGTAGATGTCTTTCTGCACCTTTTTGTGTGATCTGCTTTACTTTATTATATTCAATTGAATTGCTGCTACTATATCTCCAATAATCAATCAACTGCTTTCCATTTACTGCTTACCGCCTTCTAGTGCAATACCATATACTTGATGCACTTCAACTTCTTTATTTGCCTGGGATATGGTTGTTTTATTTTGGTTTACAACCTTTGTTGAAAATTCTTGACTTGAAACTTTTAAAAATTTTGACAAATCTTTGACATTAGCTGTCACGTCTTAACCTTGAACAAAGTTTACTGCTGCACTGTTGAATTTCGAATCTCCTTCTGGTCCTGTATTCACTCGCTTTTATAGTTTTTTATGTTGACATGGATCTCTAATTTCTTATCTTCTTTATTCCGCATTTTTGAATTAGTATTTTAAAATATATCGTTCCTCTTGTTCACTTTTAATTACCCATACATTCAATTTTGCTCGAAATCTTTTCATTTTATATAAATTGCAATTTCTTATTTTTCTCTGTCCTATGTCTATATTGCCACCCGTAAAATCGATTGTTATGGATGGTCAAATTTAAATAAAACGATGTCTCTGAATTGCATCTTATGTTTCCATTTCATTTTTTACATTTTTAAAGAACTACCGTTTCAAAATTTAGATTGCATTAATTAATATTGGTTTTGTTATTTTATATTAGATTTATGAATTCATTCTAGTTTAGATATTTTGATTCTTTTTATTGATACATTATTATTTCATTTCAATTTCCCAAACAACATTTTAACTAACATCTGTATATTTTAATGTCAGATTTTGTTCAAATGATTTTTTCTAAAATAAACATGTCATCTTGACAACTGTTACCCTAACTTTTTATAATGTCAAACTTGAGATAACATTGATAACTATTCATTATTATTTTAACTCAGCAGTCGGTTCTTTTTTAAATATAAATTATTTATAGGTTTTGTACACTTTTAATGTCCATATCATTTTCACTATACAGAGTCTTTTTATTTTTTTTTCAGATATTTGGCTGCTGAAAATTTCGATTATATTATTTAACATTGGTTTTGTTATTTTATATTAGATTTGTGAATTCATTTTACTTTAGATATTTTGATTTTTGATTTTTTTAATACTTGTTTATTTCCATTTCAATATATATATATATATATATATATATATATATATATACAGGGTATTCCATCTCAAACGAGCCACCTTGAATATCTCGGTTATTTTCAAAACTATTGCAATAAGAAAAAATATGTCGATTTTTGTTTCGAGGGGTAATTTTTTTGAGGAGAACTAGCGCTTGCGCGCATTCAACATAAACAGGCCAATTCAATGACCTTGAGATTTGAGATAAGGAAAATAGGTGTTGTATATCATTTGAAAGCATTTTACGGACTATACCGTCATAAGAAATTTTTTTATTGCAATTCCTGTTCATGTAACAGAAAACCTAACGGACCTAGTAGTAAAACCGGATTATTAAATTAAAAGTTTTTACTGCATTGAAAAGTATTAAAAAGATGTTCTTTTATAGTACGCTCTTAAACCATCCTGTTACACTGCCGCACCCTGTAATAATACACAATACAAGAAAAACATTAAATGTAAACATTCATTTATTTTACATAATTTTTGCTGATATTTACAGCAAGTTTGTTTAACTGTTCTGACTTTTATTTGATCATTTGAAGCATTGTACATTTATCTGTCAAGTTATTATTTTACTGATTTGTTGAAAATTTAAAAGATAATTATGATATACACATTGCAAGAACGTGTTAAGCTCGTAAGTCTTTATTACCAAAATCAAAATTGTGCTCCGTCTGCTGCAAGAGTTTTTAACTAAAACCATCCCCAACGTAACGTTCATCATAAATACTTATTAGAGTTGATTTTAAAATTTGTTGAGACGGGCTCAGTAATGAATAAAAAAGAGGTCGCATTGAAATTGTAAATTAAGAAGGGGTAGCTGTGGCTACTTTGGGTCATGTCCAACTTATACCAAATTTGTACAAAATTCCATATGTACAAAATTAAATTACTTCATGAATTGAATGAGGATGATTGAGAATGAAGGGAACAATTTTGCGAAATTATTACCCACATATGATCGAAAACCCGAATTACTTGTACAATGTTTGCCATTCGGATGAGTGCACTATTTCACTTCATGGGGAGGTTAACCGACATAACTGTAGATTTTGGAGCCAAACAAATCCTCATTTATTTCTCAACATCCGGTAAAACTAAACGTTTGGGCAGGGATTTTGGGAAATCATCTAATTGGACCCCTGTTTATTCCTGGTAATTTAAATGGTGAAATTTATCACAATATATTGGAAAATGAAATTAATGCATTGATAATAGAAAAATTAGAACATGATCCTCTACTACATGAAGAGCAATTGCATTTCAAACAAGATGGAGCTCTTCCTCACTACGCCTCATCAGTTCGTCAATACCTCGATTTGGAATACCCTGGTCGCTGGATTGGAAGAAGAGGTCCTATAGAATGGCCTGCCCGATCACCTGATCTGAACCCTTTGGGTTTTTTTGTGGGGACATGTTAAATCCAAAAATTTTTATGTCTGAGAATTTGGACGAACTACGCCATAGGCATTGTATTGTACTGTAAAATCGTTTTTTTAATACCCCTTTTTTTATTACATGTACAGAAATTGCAATAAAATTTTTTATTATGACGGTATAGTCCGTAAAAAGGGCTTTCAAATGTTATAGGACAATACCTATTTTCCCTATCTCAAATTTCAAGGTCATTGAATTGGGCTGTTTATGTTGAATGCGTGCAATCGCTAATTCACCTCAAAAAATTTCTCCCTCGAAAAAAAAATCGACCTTATTTTTCTTATTGCAATAGTTTTGAAAATAGCCAGGATATTCAAGGTGGCTCGTTTGGGATGGAATACCCTCTATATATATATATATATATATATATATATATATATATATATTGAAATGGGAATAAACATGTATCAATAAAAATTAAGAATCAAAATATCTAGAGTAAAGTAAATTCATAAATCTAATATAGAATAACAAAACCAATGTTAAATGATGCAATCTCAAATTAGAAACGGTAGTTCTTTAAAATGTAAAAAATGAAATGAAAACATAATATGCAATTCAGAGACAATGATCGTATAGAAATGATTCAATTATGAAGCTAGACAATGAAATGATGATTTGTAGGGAAAAGTAAACAATTTAACTAGCCCAATAGAATATTTTGGGGTTAAACATATTTGACATTTATTGAAAATTTTAAAAGAAAACATGTAGGAATTTAGATAATTATATAACAAGAGTCTATTTACTCGATACAACATAATGAAAACATACAGTAGTTAGAAAATACAAAATTTACCTTGAAATTTACAAGCAGGGAAGCGAACTGTCAAAACTTAACTGATCTGGTACTTTCACAATTTCATATTTTGGACACAACAGGGGTAACACATCACAACTTTAGATACTTATAAACACATTTTAGGACAAATAACACATAAAAATTAGTAAATAAAAATTTCAGAATCTTTAGAACGAGATTCTGAAGTAACCTACGAAGCGTTGGGTTTGAAATTCAGTCAGATAAAGAGGGAGCGCTTATTCGATAGAACTCATTATTTTGGGCAACAGTGAAAAGTTTTTATTAAATTTGGCATTCAATAACAATCGATTTTACGGGTGGTAATATAGACATAGGACACAAAATAAGAAATTGCAATTTATATAAAATGAAAAGATCTCAAGCAAAATTGAATGTATGGGTAATGAAAAGTGACCAAGAGGAACGTTATATTTTAAAATAGTAATTTAAAAATGCGGAATAAAGAAGATAAGAAGTTAGAGCTCCATGTCAACATAAAAAAACTATAAACGAGTGAATACAGAACCAGAAGGAGATTCAAAATTCAGCAGTGCAGCAGTGAACTTTGTTCGATGTTAAGAGATGACAGCCGATGTCAAAGAAGTTGTCAAAATTTTTAAAAGTTTCAAAAGTCCAGAATTTTCAAGAAAGGTTGTAAACAAAAATAAAACAACCCTATCCCAGACAAATAAAGAAGTTCAAGTACATAAACTATATGATATTGCACTAGAAGACGGTAAGCAGTAAATGGAAAGGAGTTAATTAATCATTGGAGATATAGTAGCAGCAGTTCAATTGAAAATAATCAAGTAAAGCAGTTCACACAAAAACGTGCAGAAAGACATCTGCAAGGAGTAGCAGTTGGAGAGGCTGAAAGCAGATTGATACATAGCAGAGTACTAAGACATCAGTTTGGAGAATTAAGTGAGAACACTTTGAACTTTTTAATGTGATAAAATGTATTTCAATTTATAATTTATTTAAAAAATTTTCTTTCATAAAAGTAGGTAATATCAAACCAGTAGCTATAAAAACTTGCGTGGATTTTCGAAACTGGAATACAGGAATACATTTCGTATGCTTAATTATCACCTAACCTAATTTCTGTCAGGCTATGGAGCATTTTATGTTTATTTTTATAGAATGACTCGGGCGACACTCCAAAGCACACTGTCTCACAATGTTAGTCGAGAGGAAAAATATGGTAAGATACTGATGGGAATGAGTGCAGAAATGTATAAGAATGTATGATGGGGAGGCCATTAGTAGCTATACTAGTGTTGAGGAAAGAGATGGAAGGAAGCTCTTTGATATAAAGTGTGTAATAGAAAGAGAGTAGCTAGAGTCTATGCCTGAAGATAATTTCATGAGATAGTTTCAGGTACCTACAGGGCAACGTAGGTGCTGTATTCAGTATGTGTCGTTCTACGAGTCTGACATACACCATGCATGCTTGGTAACAACATAAAGGATTTCACTATACCAAAAAAAGGTTCAAAGTGGTAGATAATATAACTTGATGCTTGGAGTTTCTCTGGACTTTCGTCGTCTTGAATTCATGTGATTTCACAACGCTTCCATAGCTTTGAATCTAACATCGTTTCAGAAGAATGATGAGGAATTCAGAAAATTTATGGTATTTATACCAGAAAAAGTTATGTTACTGGTTATGTTCACTGAACCACGTAAATCCACTACGTGAACCAGTCAGAGATGCGGCTGTTGACGTGAAGCATCAGTAACGGCTCATGAAGTAGTCATCACATGTTTCTAGTTTGGACACTGGGTTCGGTAATGATGATGTTCTTCGACATTTTCTTCAGTACTAATGCTCCTCTTTATGGATTACAGGCGTGATTGGCTAACCAAAACTTTCTTATCTCCGTCATGATTATCCGTAAGTTTCGCCCTGATGCTAGAGTCCAAAATTCGACTTGTCTTACCAATATAGAGATTGAACATTCACAGGGTTATGGTATAGATGAAATGTTGAGGGACTATAGGAGCGTCCGGCCTCGATTATATCAAACTCCGCAAAATATTACCGTTCTTGAAAATTATCTTGATATTTCTGACAGACCTTTGATATAGGGTTATATTATTTAATTAAGTACAGTGATATCTTTTGTATTTTGTAGATTTGCTAGGTTCCTCAAATGCCTTTTCGATGATACTTACCGGATATCGTCTTTGAGTTTAAAATTTCAATTATTAAGGTCCTTGGATATTCTTGACTCTGAAGAATTGATTTAAGATTCTAGTTTTTGTTCCTGTGGGTGGGGTTCGAGGTGTAGTTGAGATAGATTCCTATATGTGTAGCTTATATCTTTACTGTTGCCCCGATTCCGATTCTGGTCCTGTGTTACTTCACGTTAAGAAATATTAAAAAGTCACTCTTTTCCATCTCCATCATGATTTCCATGGTTTAGATGGTCTAGGAATCTCTACAGTTGTTCCTCTCCGTGCGAATAATGACAGTGTCGTGGATATACCCGGGCCAGAGCCCGGCTTGTTTGTCGCAGCTCTTCAGTGCATGTTTTTCGAACCACTCGAAGTGAATATTGGCAATTATTGGGGAGAACCCATAGACTGTCTCATTACTTCCAGAGAAGTCTTTTCGACTTCGAAATTCAAATTCTTGATGAGGGAAGATTTTCTGATATACAAGAGTTGAATGATTGGAAGAATGAATTTTTACAGTTCTGGTGTAGTCCTTTCCAAGAGTGTTGTATAAATTTTTTTCAATTTTGGTCGTTCGGGCCCTCCTAGTAATGGTTGCTACTTTTATTTTGACATACAAAACCGATTGTCTTGTTCATTTGGATTATGACATTTTTTTATCATCTACCAAGATGATGGTGGATTTGTCAATATTGCGTGTTTTTAGTATAAACCGCTCTGATTCGTTGTTTTTTGTTTAATGTTACGTTTTTCTAATACCGGTTCTTCTTAATTGTATATTGCCGTTTCAACTGAACGTATGATTCCAACTACCGGGATCTTGTCACCAAGAAAATACACTGGTGTGATAAGAAAACCGGGGCCAGAAAGCAAATTTTTGAATAGCCAAGTGTCCAAATAAGAAACTTGTGGCGACTACTTATTGAGTCATTATTGATAATTATGATGATACTGATTGGTCACGTAAGGGATTACGGCACCCCGTGAACTCAACCAGTGACTGGTATAAATGCAACAAATCTTCCGAATTTTCCATGGTTAACCTATTACTATATTATTAATATTACGGCAAGGTCCCATATAAATTCCTACAAAGTGAAATTTATTATTTTCCAGAAAATCGGAAAAACTCCAATTAAGTGACTGTGGTTCAATGAATTTTCACTGATTTCTCTAAAACGGCTCGATCAGTTTGAATATTTTGAACCATATTTTCTTAAGATATATTCTAAGGTGATTCCGTATATTTCTGTATAACGTAAAACACACAATTTTGGTATTTTGTAGAAGTTAATGTTCTGACCAAAAGAGTCCATGGGTGTTAAACATCGAAAATGCCGCATTTTTTATATCAGATTTCTCATGATATTTGTGTTTTATTTCCGGTTATTGGAGAAATTGTGGTTTGTACTTGATTGGACATAAATATATCACACAACAATTGCCATAAATATTGCTGGATTACCGGGTATTTGAAAAATACGTAACATGTGCTTTTGGAAAAAAAAATTTTTATTACAACGTTGAAAACATAAGAATATGTTATTGCACAATTCATATCTCGTTAAAGTAATAATTTCTTGGATATGCTTCGCTTCTTATAATATACAGTGTGAGCCATAAATATGGCCAGAGAAGGCATATATTTTTCCTATTAATGAGTCACCCTATACGAACCATTCGTGCTTAATATTTATTTATTTATTTATTTAGTAGTACTCCATCTAACAGCCAAAGGCCAAATCAAGGATGGGCATTTAAATTAGTATACATGCAAAATTAGAAAGTTACATACATATAACATAAAAATCAAATACTATGTACAACAACTTACAATATACACTGCTAAAAATACGAGAGAGGACATTAAAAGAAAAATGAAATTTCTCCTTGATACATTGAAATTATCAAAAATCAAGGCCCTGGAGCATTTGCCTCTTAATCATTCCAATATTCCCATTAAACAAATCAATATCTGACGGCCATTCATAATAATTATGAAACATATTGAAAAGCGCAAAAATTTTGTTCTGGGCGTTTCCATGTAAAAAAGTGAAGGAAAGCGAGTTCTGATGTTATGAACATTAAACGAGATTTGACTTACTAAACTTGGACAATCCAACTTGTTGTTCAATAACTTATATAAAGTAACTAATGAGTAGGTATTTCCTACGTGTTGCTAAATCCATTAACTGAAATCGTTGCAGTAACGTATCATTAGATATACCACGATGTGGATACACCCCGTCAGTTCTAAACCACAGATATTTAACGTATTTCCTATTGATGTTTTCAACAGCATTAGTATATGTTTCGAAACCAGGGTTCCAGATAATGGAGGAACGTTCAAAAGCATTGAACAGAGTCGTTACGGTGCTAGTTCTGGAGAAGTGACGCCCATTCCGTATTACACACCCCAAATTTCGATACGCCTCCTTCTGAATAATGTTGATATGCTGAGCAAAATTTATTTTTGAAACAAAAGTGATTCCTAAATCCTTATATGTAACACACCTGTTAATGAGGTTCCCATTAATGTTATAGCGATATTCAATTGAAATTGATTTCCTCGTGAAGGTCCTGTGATTACACTTGGAAATATTCAACGGTAGCCTATTTTTCTATACACCAATGTGAAAGACTATTAATATCTTCTTGTAATACTTTACATGCCTCTTTATTATGAATTGAATTATATATTTTTAGATTGTCTGCATATAGTAATGATTTACACTTTAAAATATCCACAATGTCATTAATAAATATATCAAATAACAACGGACCAAGAACAGAACCCTGTGGTAGCTGATGTAGCTTGAAAATCGAATGACTGGAAACCATTTTCATCAACTCTTAAATTGCTATTAGTGAGATAAGATTGTAAAAATACAAGAAATGATGAGGTGAAACCAAGCTTCGATAATTTGCTCAATAAGATGCCATGCTCCAGTCGATCAAAAGCTTTAGAAAATTCTGTATATATTACTTCAACTTGGCCACCAGCATCTAGTATCTCAGCAATATATTGCATTAAACATAATAGATTTGTAGTTGTAGATCTACCTGGATAGAATCCATGTTGTTCTACGCTGATGCACGGCTTTACATGTTCAAATATGAATTCATACAATATATTTTCAAATACCTTGCTAAAATTGTTAAGAATTATATTCGGCCTATAATTTTCAATATATGTTTGACAAAACAAAAGGAGAAAGGAGACATCCTTTCTGCTATATTGGACAAACTTTAGAATATTTCCACAGAACCAGAAAAGTTCTACTACTTAAAGATAAGTTAAATAAAAATGCAAGCGGTTTGACCAATACGGACGCGTAGTCTTTTAACAAGAAAGCCGGTATGCCGTCTGGACCCCTAGTGGTTTTTGGTTTTAATCGGCGAAGGGCTTGTAATACATTGTTATCAGAAACGGATGGTATCGTGCAACTATTATAATTAGTACAAGGCAGAAGATATACATCTGGATAAGAAGATCTAATAAATGCCGATTGAAAAAAGTTAGCAAATGAATTTGCTATAACCTGTGGATTATCTAATGAAGTAGTTCCATAATTCACTAAATTTGGTATACTGGGGTTAGTTTTCCGTAAGTCAATGTAGCTCCAAAAATATACAGGATTATTAGATAATTTTTGTTCAATGTTTCGCATGTAGTTTTGATAACTAATTGCAATATCTTTTTTAATTTTAGCACGCAAAATATCAAAATCATTGTAAACATCCATATCAAATGTACGCTTATACCGAGAGAAAAGACGAGCTTTAGTTTTAATATTTCTAACTATTTCATTAGTATACCATGGCGGATACTTTAGGTACTGTTTTCGGAAAACTTCTATCAAAAACGGAATCTAATTTTGAATAAAATAGGTCACACGCTGCATTTATATTTGTACAGTTATTATCATTATTGCTTATATCTGCATACAGTGTATGAAGGTTAGCCTTCCTAAAATTGTACGATGGCTTATTGTTAGTTACAAAGTTGTTGCAAGACTTAGCTACAGATATAGTTATGTCTAATGGAGGATGGTATTGATCTTCTGGAACAATAGAATCGATTGAACGATGTACAGTTACATTAAAGTTACTTAAGATTAAATCAAGTAACCGACCATTATTGTTTAGTACCTCATTATATTGCCTTAAGTTCATAAATGCTGAAAAAAGTTCAAGGGTAGAAGAAACGTAGCTGTTTCCAAATATAACATCAAAATGACTCTGGTAAGATTGTGGTATATTAAAGTCTCCCAAAATAAGTAAGTCATCTTCGCTATTATATAATTAGGATATAAAGTAGTACAAAAATTCATAGGTATCGAGGCTTAACTGTGGAGGAAAATAAACTACAATTAAATATACTTTTCAATTTTTTGAAATAGAAATTCTTACGCCAAGCATATCCACATCAGGTATAACAGATGACAACTTAGATAAATCAATGACCTCTACACAGTATTTGTTTTTAATTGCAAGTAATACACCCGCTCCCATTTTTGTTTTAGTAGTTTCAAAGTCTCTATCAGAACGAAATAGCTGATAGTTTACATGAAATATTTGTAAACCGATGAGGATAGCCAAGTCTCCGTTAAAGTAATAACATCTTGATTACAAGTTGCCGAGTGGTTATAGACAGAGATAAGTTTTGTATTTAACCCCCTCACGTTTTGATAATAAATTACAAAATTATGTTCCTTACCAACATCAGAACTGCATTTTAATTGCTATTTACACAGTATACTATTTCTGTAGTGTTCCAGTTTCTTCTGATAGGTGGTACATTTAGAATGATCCCATGCACAGTGTCGATAGTCAACATTTTTCACATTGAGACAGTTTATACGTTTAATTTCAGAGTTAGGCGGACAATCTTTAATATGGTGCTGCATTGAACACTTAGGACAAGCAATGTCTCGATTACACGATGATGGTGATTTATTCCACTACACTTATAGCATATTTTCAATTCAACGGCATCGTAAACAGGACAGACATCAAAGTTCACAAAAACATTTTAGAACTTTTGCATACGTCTCCTTATTAAGCTCTAAAATTGCTTGATATATGTTGTTATTCTTCTTAGTTGGCCAAGTCTTTATAACATTACATACATTAGTACTTTGCACGGTGCTATTCTGATACTTCAAAAATTGTATTAATCCTCGGGTGGGTACTGTTCTATCATACCTGCAATCCTTATCCTCGGATTCCGGCTCTTAACTTCCTTAACCTCATATCTGTTCGTTAATTTTAAGTTGGCCACCTCCTTGAATTTTAATACATCAGTATCACTAACATTTTTAATTTTCGAGACTTTTATATTTATTTATATTTAGATCCAATCTTTAATATTGCTCATGATATCAGATTTTGTTTCAATGGTTTTTTGAGAAACATTTTCAGGCTTTACTACTACCATAGACTGAGTACCAGCAACTGGAGCAAAGGAAGGTTTTACGGTTTCAGTTCAAACATTTTCTTAACATTTTTAAAGACTTCCGTTAGTTTGAGATCAATTGCACCCGCAATACAGTTATTAATATCACTTGCCATAGGGTAAGTAGTTTTAATATACTTGACAACATCGGGAGCTATTCCAACACAGGCCACGTGATATTCTTTATTAGAAAAACCCGTGCAAAATACACCGATTTTTGTACGTGTTATTGACGAATCGCACTTGTTAGAACTCATAATAAACCATAAATGTCACTGTTTTAGTCAGGGTAATTACCACTAATGTTTTTATATTTGTAACTGGACTTTCTCTTGTATCACACAAATTTTTGCTCGATGATACTCTATTAGAGTTTTTTCAGCGGACCTCTGAAAACACGTATTGATTGTTAATACACAGGACCGGCGGCAATATTAAGTTATATGATCCGTCTCTTGATACTCAACAGGATATTAAACTCTTTGCAAAAACTCTACATATTGAAAAAAGGTAGTTTTTTACACTACCCTGTAGTTTTTTTTAAAAAAGTCAACTTTGTATGTTATTACATTTTTACGTTAACAAATGTCCAGTGTTTAACTGAGCAGAATGTTATTAAAATTGTATGACTAGTTTTCGAGATAAAGGGTGTTAATTATCGGAAATGTCTCCTTTTTCTTTTAAGATTTTGTTTGTTTGTTCGAGCATCACGTAAGAACCACTCAACTGATTTTGCTGAATCTTTTTTGTTGCGAAGCCTATTGTTTGACTTAAAATCTGGTAGATATTTTATCTCTTTAATTTGACAGAAACGGTAGATATAGCGAAAAAACTTCTACTATGTTGGATAAAACAATTATTTTATTGGTTGGATAGCAAGTAATAAATATTAGACATTTGAATCAGCTTAGCTTTTATTCAACATTCCGAATATGCCAATGTAACATGTTTCGATTTAGAAAAAATCAACTGATATATGAACCGTAATTTTACATGGTGTTCTATATATAGGAAACTTAGTGCGGAGCAGAATGACATGGATTTAAAAAATCTAAAAAAATGTATGTTATGTGTACTATAAGCAGTTGCATATATTCAATGTGATTGAAATAACGGAGGATGAAATAAGGGGGAGTGGAATTAGTCATACGGGGTGGTTTAAAAACGTTATATTGAGTGGGCCATAAATAGTTGCATATACTAGGTGGTTCATAAACGCACGGAGTAGAAATATATTTTCAAAGGCTGAATAACAAAATGGTATATTGTTTGGTTCATGAATTATATCAACCGTCGCCTATGCTAGCATACAGAATTACGTCGCCACACGAAGACCATTGACCAGGCGGATCGCAGATGCAGTTATAGGTCATATTTCATCGCATTTATTATTTTGCACATAATAGTCAGTCAGTTGTATCGATTCGTGATTGTCGGGTCAGAAATTCAAAAATTTGTATTTCAAATAAAAATATTTTCTTTAAAAACGGAGTTTAGAGGTCACGATCCATTTTTGGCGCAGTCAGTAGGATAGTTCCGAAATTTGCGAATCGATCGGGAATTTTTCATTTCTACGATTAACGGAACTAACGAACTATCGAACTGTGTTGATCGAACTGGTGATAGCGATTGTTGACAGAGCGGCTCCTCGAACTTCAGGAAACCCAGTTCATCGAAAACCTGCTTCAGCCTTTTACCAGTCCATCATAGAAATTTGAAACAAAAATCGTCCGAATTTGCAAGGAAGACTCCAGTGGCGTAGACGAAAATAGCTTCCCTGGACGTCGCCCTTATAGTTTGTGTGAAGAATGCTCAAACTCGTTTTTATTTTTATGTAAGTACAACATTAAACGTCAAGCGAAAATTTATCAGATATTTTTAATTGTTTATCTATTAAAGACGGCCCTACAACTGACTCAAATTCTAATTTAAGCTATAATTTTCCTGAAACTTCTCAAAATAATTTAAATAGTGACGAAGAAATAGATTTAGATAGGAATTTAGTTGAAAAAGTAATTGTAGAAATTAATCTTAGTAATAAAATAGAAATGGCTAGACCTGTTGCTAATCCTGAACCATTTAAATCTGAGTATTTAAATTGCCTACCCGAATTCGACGGAAACCCAAACGAACTTGGAAGATATTTAAGTATTTGTGAATCCATTTTAACAACTTTTATGGTCGTTTAAAACCAGAAAGCTTTCATAATGTACATTTGTTAAATTCATTAATTTCAAAATTGAGAGGTAATGCTAGACTAGTGATTAATATTCCACATGTGAACAGTTGGAATGATTTAAAATTAGTATTGAGACGAAATTTTGCGGATCAAAGGAATGAAAGTTGCTTAAATAGAGATCTTGTTTTAATGAAACAACTTCTTAACGAAAAACCTCAGCAATTTTATGATAGATGTCTTAATATTTTAAATTTGTTGTGTAGCTATGTAAATTGCCATGAAGTCACAGATCAAGCCAAATTGTTAAAACATGATCTCTATCAAAATTTAACATTAAAAACATTTTTGTCAGGGTTGCGTGAACCCCTTGGTGCAACAATACGTTGTATGAAACCTGATTCTTTGAGTCAAGCCTTACAATTCGTAATTGCACAAGATAATGCCCACTTTTTTCAAACAATTATGTCTAAAAATTTACCAAGACCTCCGCAGATGATTCAAGCACCATTTCATAAGCAAAATAATTTTTTGAATAACCCTTCTTTACCAAGAAACTATAATTTTAATCAAAACTATCACATACAAAATTCATTTCCTTCACAACCTGTTCAAATACAACCAAGACAAAACTTTCAGCAACAAAGCAACCAAAATGTTTTCAAACCAAACTTGCAAAATAGAAACTTTCCAATACCTACTCCAATGAGCGGAATTTCTGTTCAGAACTCATCAAATCAAAAAACATCTTTGCCAACAACTTTCTACCAAAATCAAAATACCCAAAGATATCCACAAGGTAATGTAACTAACTATCACAACAGCCGAAATCGTTTGGTTTTTGAAGAAATTAATAATACTGAAACTGACGAAAAATTCACAACTGAAAATGACTATCAATACTATTACGATGAAAATACTGTACAACCAAAAGAAAACTCTAGTATCGAAATCTCTGAAGTTGAACACGATAAGGAAATTCCACAAGAAATTTCTCTCAATCAAATTAGTTCCAATCAATTATCATATATTATTTTTCCCAAACAAAATTTAAAACTTCTAATTGATTCTGGATCATCAAGATCTTTTCTCGATCGTGAAATTGCCTATAAATTTTTCCCAAATCTTATTGTTACTGATCCATTTACAGTGTCTACAGTTTCTCAAAAATCAACACATCAGTATAGTGCACTGATTCTCGCTTCAAAGATTTTTATTTACCAACACCTAAGTCCTTAAAATTCTATCTCTTTAAGTTTCATGAGGTATTCGATGGTCTTATAGGCTTAGAAGATTTGATACGACTTGAGGCTATACTTGACTTCACCAAAGATGTCTGATAACCCCAAACGCAAAAATCAAACTTCTTTTTCATTAAGTAGAAAATAATATGAACTCGTTTACTCCTAGCCCAAATTCTAAACATTTTAGCAATACCGAAATTTTGGTTCAGAAAAAATTTCATAAACTAAATTCTAACTCTAACAAAATACCTAAACAAAAGATAAATACTTTAAAATCGAGAAACACTCAAAAGTTTGTTTATAAACGACTTAGAAAATCAGGCTAATTCAAATTCGGCAACCAAAATAAAAGTAAAAACCGAAAAAGTAGAAAACATCAAAAACTTGTCAAATTTTCTGATAACAAATCAACAGAAGACAATATCATTTTTATGCTTATACAAACTGGTAACAACAACTCTGAACATACTCGGCAAAATTCTAGAAATAACGAAGACAATTCTGAAAAAACTACTGCTCACTCTAATACAAATGCAAACCCCACAGTTGGTATCCCCATTGTTAATTACGCTGTGAATTATGGACAAAATCAAATAGTTATTCATTCTGTCTTACACTCTCCAGCACATCCAAAAACAACTATACTTTTCGAACGAAAGCGGCGAATTAATGTTCAGATTTCCAGAAATATTTTTTTGAAAAGGACATAATTAATTTCGTTAAAAATTTTGTTTCCCCAAACATTCAGTATCATCTCTTTTTCGAAAATCCGAATGATTATGAACCTTTTACATTAGTTCTCCAAAGAAACTTCCGAATGTCCAATTTGAAATTGAAAAACTGTAACAAAAAACTTCTTGATATCATGAACAAACATGACATTAAAAATATTATTGAAGCTTATCACGTAGGTAAATCAAACCATCGTTGTATCGATGAAACTTTACAAAGAATTAAAGAAAAATATTATTGGCCAAATCTCAAAAATTCTATTCAAACTTATATAAATGACTGTGAAATTTGTCAACAGTCCAAATACGAAAGACACCCTGTAAACATGAAAATGAATGTCACTCCTACAGCAATAAAACCATTCGAAATAATACATCTAGATACATTCACTTTCGAAAATACAAAATTTACTACCATAATAGATGGCTTCTCTAAATATGCGCAAGCATATCCTGTAAATTGCCCCACAGGGACAGAAATTTCAAATAATCTCATATATTTCTTTTATCACCATGGAATACTTAAACAAATTGTCGTAGACAACGGCACAGAATTTAAGAATTCGGTTGTTTCAGAACTTCTTTCACTTCACAAAATACAAGTTCACTTTTGCTCACCAAACCACACCCAATCAAACGGAATGATCGAACGCCTACATTCCACCCTAATCGAACACCTTCGACTTCTCAATACAAAAGGCTTTACAAAAACTCCCATGAAGATGAAAATGATTCAATTTCAATTTCAATTTATTAGCAAAAAAATACAATTTCAATTTCAATTTATTAGCAAAAAAAATACAATTATAGTTGTTACAATAAGATTGTCACTAACATTATTACCAAGGTAACAGTAATAAGTAAAAATATCAAACATTAATGTTAGAATGGTAAATAAGAGAGAAAAAAAAATGAACACCTAAGCATGATCTTGTGTTGTGTCCAAGAGAACATTCAAGTATGTTTAAGTTAGTGCTAAATTCATTACAATTAATATATGCTACTTTACTAACCAAGACATTCATATATACTCGTACCTATATACATAAACATATACTCTTATATACACACAGACAGATATACTTATACTAACCCATACATACCCTTAATTAATATATATTTATAATATTCCATTTTACTAGTCACTGATACATACCCTTAAATAATACATATTTATAATATTCTATTTTACTAGTCACTGAGAATAAAATAATTACAATAATACAAAACAACAAAATATAACTAAAATATAACTACATAAAGTATAACTAATCATGAATTAGAAATAGAGATATGTAAATACGGGTATTGTTCTTTAAATAAAGTAATTTATTTTTAGTGTTTTGATTATACCAGAAGGGCTAATAAGCTATCATAGTTCTGGGCTATGTATAATTTAATTTTTTTATTGAACTGTTTCTTGGTTAGTTTTTTGAAAATTAATGGAATCACATTGTATACTTTTATACCGTTATATAGTATGCATTTTTGACATACAGTTTTATTCATTCGCTCAGATTTGAGCAACTGTTTATCCTTTTGTCTGGTGTTATGTGGATGGTTTGTTTTAATGAGGTTATTCTCTGAATGTATCGTCTTTAGCAATTCATTAATGTAAAGACCTCGCACGTTCAATATTGTCTGTGTAATATAAATGTGTTTGACACTTTGACGATTATTTAACCTAAAGATTATTCTAAGTATGTAATTTTGACATACTTCTATTTTTTTTAAGTGCGTGTTATATGCCGCACCCCAAACGCATATACCATACCTTATTATGGAATCGACTAGGCTATTATACACTATAAGTAAAAGCTTTTTATTTAGTAAATTACGGAGAGTGTAGAATTTATAGGTAAGCTTTTTAACTCTTTTGACAAGGTGTTCGATATGTGTTTTCCACTTTAAGTTTTCATCAATCAACATACCTAAGTATTTTATTGATGATACTTGTTTAACGCTTTCCAGGGCTCCATTAATTGTTAGAGGTGATAGAGCCGCTCTTCCTACCTTTGTTGGTGTAAATCCTACATATTTAGTTTTAGATACGTTTAAATTCAGGCTGTTTACATCTAACCAATTTTTGACATCTGAGATTGCATTTTGCGCTTTATTCCAGGCTTCTTCCCATGTTGTCCCATTACATATAAGTACAGTATCATCGGCATAAGAGACTATACTACATCTTTCATAAGATAGCAAATTATTAACAAAAATTAAAAATAATGTAGGACCTAAGACTGTGCCTTGTGGGATTCCGGTTTTCACAAATCTTTTATTACTAATGTCATCTCCTATTCGTACTTGTTGCGATCTTTCTGACAAGTAATTATTAAAAAGTTGCAGTATGGGTCCCCGTATGCCAATCTCATTTAGTTTGCTTAATAAAATTTTATGTGATACCGTATCGAAGGCTTTTTGGAGATCAAGAAATACTGCAATTGTTTTTTTATTTTCATTAAAATTCTTCAGTATACTTGTCGTTAGTTTTTGTAAAGGTTGCTCTATCCCTACACCTTTTTGAAATCCATATTGATTTGTGGATATTATTTTATTTTTGTCTAGGAAAGACCATATTCTTTTGTTCAGGCATTTTTCAAAGATTTTTCCAAAGTTGTTAATTAGGGAAATGGGTCGGTAATTTGTCATTAGATCTTTTCTATCTGATTTATATATAGGCACTACAAGACCTTGTTTAAATTGATATGGAATGCTTGATGTCTGAAAAATTAGGTTAATTATGTGAGTAAGCGGTTTAGAGATATTCAGTTTTGTTAATTTAATTATTTTTATACTCAATTTGTCAGGCCCTGGAGATGCAAAGTTTTTTAGCGTCGATATTATGTCTTCAATTTCTAAATAGTCGGTTGGAGTCAAAAACATCGCGTTGGTATATTGCTTAGTCTTCATTGTTTTTATTTCTATATTGTTTTTACTAATTTTGTTTGCTATTTTCTCCCCAATTTCTACAAAGAAGTCATTGAAATGATTTGCTATTTGTTTTGGGTTGCTAATTATTTTGTTATCGATACTGATTTTGTTTATAGTGCTTTTGTTTGATGGAACATTTGTGACATCATTTATGACTTCCCAAGTTTTCTTATAGTTTGAGTTACATTGCTGTAATTTATTTTCATAATAGTCATTTTTTAAAGTTTTTATTAATGTACCGAGGAAGTTTCTATACTTCTTATATTCTTCTTCTAATGTTTTATTGTGTTTATTTTTTAAGAGTTTCTGTTTAAGCATATCTCGCTTTCTAATGGCCGTTAGTATTCCACATGTCATCCATGGTTTTAACTTTTGTTCCCTTGCAGTTATTTTTATTTCTGTTGTTGATTGGCTAATAATGGCAGTAAACTGCTCGTAAAATATATTTACGGCGGATTGAGGTTCTTGTGCAGCGTATACCTGATTCCAATTTGCATATTTTATTTTATCCAATAAAAGTCTTTCATTCAGTTTTTTGATGAGTTTCGGTTTTTGAATTTCTTGACGCTTTTCTTTTTGAAATCTAATATTATAAATTAGGGGATAGTGATCAGTTAAACTATTATTAAGAACTAGAGCATTAACTTGCACTTTATGTTTTGTTTGTTTATTTATGTATGTGGATATCTGATCTATTGTTGTAGAAGAGTTGTTATCTACCCTTGTTGGTATATTTATTTGTGGGACAAATCCATTCTTAGCCAACATATTTAAATAGATAATCGAAGACAAAGTTAGTACATTGTTTGGGTTGATGTCAATATTTACATCCCCAACCGCAATTGTTATTTCATCCTTAGATAGTGCGGACAGGTAATCATCAAAGTCCTGAACAAAGATACGTTCATTTGTTGGGTTTGGCCTATATATACCTATTATATTTATTTTTGTCTTATTAAACACTAATTTGCACTCAAGCAAGCAGACCTCTGTTAATGGAATTTTCTTAACTTCTGTAACGAGATTTTCTTTAACATACATTACAACTCCATCACATTTATTAAAAGAAGCTTCATTGTAAAAAATTGAGAATCCATCAATGTTAAAATCTGATATATTTTCTATACACCAGGTTTCCGATATCAAAGTTAGCTCTGAGACTCCTAATATTATAATGCAAAATAGTAAAGTTGTGAAATTCATCCATTAAACAAATACCCCTATTCACCTCCCTAAAATCTTCACACATCACATTTTTTAATTCACTAAAATTATCTAATATATGAAACGCTTCATTAATATTTCCCGCCATATTGTAAGTCTCTAAAATCTTACACTATAAAAAAGTGGTAAATATAGACTTGTATATATATGCAAAGGAAAGCTGATTCAATTTCGTAATTCAATTTTTACTAAAATTATAGTGTACAATTAACTAATTTATTTAATACAAAACTTACTAATCAATTTTCTGTAAAGTGATTCTATTTAACGTCGTCAGCACTCGGGTTTGATCTGGTTTTGACTCTGCTTGTTCCTTTTGTGTCTGGTTCTTTACTACTTTTTGGATCTCCTGTACTTTTAGACGGATTTTGTATGCCTTTATGCTTTTTTGCTATTCCTTCCGTACTTTTTGGTGTTTGATCCGTATAATTGTTCGTTTTCTTGTTGTGTCCTGTGATTTTTGGAAACGCCGGAGATTTAGTTTGCGTTTCCGTTTGTGCTTGAAATTCACTATCCACCTTCCTTTTCTCTTCTTCTATTTTTTCAATTTCTATTAGTTGTTTGACGGTATAGCTTTTGTTATTTATGTACAGTTTGCTTCCCTTGATGTAGCTTGTTTCTTCAGGTTTATTATGTCTGTTTAGTTTGAGATGTCTTTTTAATATTTTTTGGTCTTGTTGTTCAGTTGGCCTTAGGTCGTTCGCTATAGATATTCCCGTATTTTTTAATTTCTTAACGTTACGTAAAATTTCTTTTTTTCTTAAAAAGGATAAAAACTTTAATTTTAATGGAGATCCCTTTGATTTCCCCAGACTGTACACGTTATTCACGTCACTCGTTTTTACGTCTGTTCCAAGATGTCTATTTAGTTCTCCTATAATGAGTTGTACTGGTATATTTTCCGGTTCTGGGTTTAGGCCAAATATTACGATATTGTTGTTAGTTAGTTGTTTTTCTAATTTCTGTACTTGGGAGCGTAGAAAGGTATTTTCCTGCTCAAGGCTGTCGACTTTTTGCTTCAATTCTTTGTTAGTTAAACACAGCCTCTCTTCAGTGGCTTGTATTTGACTTATTAATTCTTCTTTATTTCTCTCCAACAGCAGTATTATGTCATGCTTAAACCTCTCCATTTCCTTTAAAATCGTGCAGATGTTTGCATTTTCGCCCATCACTTTTTATTATGTTTAACGTTTCAATATTATATTTTTTGCCGGGGTGATGTTACCAACCGTTTATTTGTTTGGATACACAAGTTTATTTGCCTTCAATTTACTTGTAAATCCCTGATTGTAATAGATGGGTTGCACGTGTGTTAAAGTACCTCCGAGCTTCAGACTTCTTGACCTTTTGTATTACGGAGCCCGTTTGTTCGGCTAGAAATGCTAGAGTTTTAATTAATTATTGTCTTTTATATAACTGTGACGTTTTTTTTTCACATGCACTTTCACTTATCACTGTTTTTTTTTATTTGTTCATTTAATTTTTTTTTTATTCTCGAAACTTTAGGTATAACCAATTTTTATCACAGGGTTCTTAGCGCTGTAAAACGTGACCGCCTTGACCGGAGACCGAAATGCAATGTATGCAATTGTTGCATATAATCACTCAATTCATTCAATAACAAAACTAAAACCTATTGACGTGATTAGTGGACACATTACTAATAATGACCTTTTTGATATAGACATCGAAAATATTTTAGTGAACGACTACGTTAACGATCACAAAGAGCGATCGAAGCTACTTTACTCAAAAATAAATTCTGACTTGATTACTGACAAAGATCGAACAATCCAAAAACTTAATCGAACCCGCGATGACCCCGAACTGTTTAAACCACAACAAAAGGTATTTATCAAAAAACATATCAGACAGAAGAACGCAAATAAATTTAATAAATCTACAACCCTCCAGACAGTTCACCCTGAACATAAAACAGTTTCCATAGAAAATTTAAATAAAGTCCATATGGACAATATAAAAAGTCCTTTAAAAAGGACATACTCTTTCTGATATAGGTTTTATTTTTATTTCAGATTCCCCGCAATATTGGGAACACAAGAGAAGATTACAATTAGAAATTTAGAAAATAATCCCGGCATTATTCGTTTAAAATTAGGAACAGCAAAAGTTCAAAAATACATGCATTCCTTAATCCATTATTATGACCTAAATCCACTTATTACTGAAGTAAACAAACTAAAACGACAATCCGAAAATCTTAAACTTTACATCAGCAAAAATTCTGACTACTTTAATGACTCATCAAATTATTTGAAATCCTCATTTTAACGGAAGAAAAGGTGGAGAATAAAATATCAGAAATTTTACCACACCCCAATCGTATCAAAAGAGGACTTATAAATGCTTTAGGTTCCATTTTCAAATCAATTAGTGGCAACTTGGATTCCACCGATGGCGAAAGATATGACAAGTTAATGGAGAACTTCAAAACAATCAAGACAACCTTGCACAAACTATCCAAAAACAAAGTTCACTTTCGATTTCACTTATTGACAAATTTAATAACACTATTCGACAAATATTGCATAATGAAAAGCTTCTCGAATCAAAAATGGACCAAATTTCAAAAATTGTGACAGGCTCAACTTATGGAGAAAATTCTATGTTCATTAAAGACGTTATGAACCAAATTATTTATCTATACGAGGTCATTAACTCTATTCTACAAGACGTTGAAAATTCAATAACTTTTGCAAAACTTGGAGTCATGCACCCTAGTATAATGACAACTACACATCTTTATCACGAATTAAAACTTTTGGAAAAATATTTGAAAAAGGAACAATTTCCTATTGAGATCAGTTTAGACAATATTTTGTTATAAGAAGAAATCATAATGGTTCACGGTTACATAAATAAAAACAAAGTGACCTATATTTTGCAAGTCCTAATAACGCACACTTTTGAATTTGAATCTTATCATTTATTTTCAATCCCAATTAGAAAGCAGAACCAGTTTAGAGCCGTTATACCAACAAAGAAATATTTGACAAAAACACAGTTGTACTATGCATATATGAACGAGCCTTGTAAGTTTGTCTCAATTCTATTTGTGCGGCCAGCTACTAGAAATGAAAAATGCCTCTATTTGCCAACCAATATCAAACAGTATCACAAAACCAATGTTCAAACCTCTAGACCAATCAAACCAATGGCTTGACCTAATACCAGTGATAGAAAAAATTAAGCTCCATCGTCAGCAACAAGAAGAAATCCAAAATATTATTGGAACTTATTTAATCGACATCCCGCCCGGCTGTCAAGGGTTCACCGATAAAGAAGTTTTCAGCAATAGCAAACCGATATGCTTTAATCAGCCAATATTGTTTCCTGAATTAGAAGCTACAAGTGAAACAGCCTCCTTCACAAACCCAACCATTCACTTAGAAGATATCGATTTGGATGAACTCCAAGAAATACGAACACAAGTGTTAAATAACCAACCCCATTTGTCGCATAACTGGATATCGCACACCCCTAGTATGTGGACGATCATAGTCTACGGGCTACTGGTTATTATATCAATTTATTTCATTTATACAAAAATTCTCCAAAGATGTCAGAAAAGTAACCGTCATACCCAGCAAGGTATCGAACTATCCGAAATTCGCCTCCCTCACTAACTCAGGACTCGAATTTTCGGGGGGAGGAATTATATCAACCGTCGCCTATGCTAGCATACAGAATTACGTCGCCACACGAAGACCATTGACCAGGCGGATCGCAGATGCAGTTATAGGTCATATTTCATGGCATTTATTATTTTGCATTATAATAGTCAGTCAGTCAAAAATTTGTATTTCAAATAAAAATATTTTCTTTAAAAACGGAGTTTAGAGGTCAGGACCCATTTTTCATGAGTAGTTGCGTATAGTTGAAATAAGGGTAGAATATATAATAATAATAATATAATGTCTTTATTAGCGAAGTAGCTATCAATTACATCAACAGGTTATACATAAAAAAAAACACAACTAAAAATTATTCTTAACATAAATACATAAACATCTCTTAAATGTATAATAATTTCCAGAATTTTTAATACTATCAGGTAAAGAATTATAAAGGATCAGACCTCCATACAGTGTTGATTTAGTCAGTTTATTACTATTACTATTTGCTACATAAAAGTCTCTTATTTGTCTAGTATTATATTGGTGTATATCGCCGACATGAATTAAGTTGTTGTATAAATATTGTGGTACCATTTTGCATTTAATTTTGTAAATAAAATCTAAATTTTTAAATATAATTCTTTGTTTTACATTCATAAAATTTAAAACGTTTAACATTAACTTAATAGGGGTGTATTTGCTACATTTTAAAATATTTCTCATACATTTATTTTGAATTTTTTGTAACATTTGTACATTATTTTGATTTAGGTTACATAGAATACTTGCACAAAATTCAATGTGGGGTGAAATGAGGCTCTTGTATAACAGAACCTTACAATTAATGTCTAAATAATTACCAATACGGTTAACAAGATACATTTTTTTGACATTTTGTTCGCAATATAGTTCGCATGTTCTATGAAATTCAAGTTTTCGTCTATAATTACTCCTAAATATTTCATTCGGTTTACTTTTTCTAATTTAGTGTTATTCAGGTTAATGGATAAATTATTTGTATCAATTTTATTCAAATTATTCTTAGAACCTACTATCATGTATTTGCATTTTTTAATGTTCACACCCAAATCATTATCACAGAGCCATTCATATATTCTCGTAAGATCTTTATTTATGGATTTGAACATTTGGTTAGGATCGGAACCAGTTAAATATAACATTGTGTCATCTGCGAATATTTCAATTTGAACATGTTGTACATATTTAACCATATCGTTGATATACAATATGAATAGTAATGGACCCAAGACTGTACCTTGGGGTACACCATGTTTTACTTCATTAATTTGAGAAACACTGCTGCCATATTTTACTCTCTGCTGTCTATTTGTTAGGTACGATTTAATCCATGTAAGGACGTTACCACTTAAACCTATTTTTTCCAATTTTTGAACTAAGATATTTCTGTTAATAGTTTCAAATGCTCGTTTAAAATCCAAAAATACTGCTATTACAATTTTGTTTTCATCTAAGTGTCTTAACCATGTATCACATATGTTTACTATAACTGACTCACATGAATGATTTTGTCTAAACCCAGATTGGTTGGTAATAATGATCTTATTTTTCTCACAGTAATTCGAAAGTTGATTTTTAACGATTATTTCTAAGATTTTTTCATATATTGGTACAATATTTATAGCTCTATATTCTTCACAATTAACAGTATTAAAAACTTTTTGTATTGGTACAATTTCTGAAGTTCTCCACGCATCTGGAAATATACCATAATCTAAAGAACATTTAATGACATCATAGAACCTATTACCAATTACAGCAAAAGTATCTTTTATGATTTCAGTAGATATTCCATCTATTCCAGCTTTACGGGGAAGACCATTAACAATTTTTTTTAATTCAGAAAAAGAAATCTCATTAAATTCTTGAAATGTCTCTTCAACAATGATATTATCTAGATAAAACTTAATATTTTTAAACTTGGGAATATTCGACACTATGTTATTAACACTATCAATAAAATACGTATTAAATTTATTGGCAATATCTAGGTCACCGTAGACTTTATTGTTTTCAAAAATAATATACTCACTAATTTTACTTTTATTGTTTGGTAAAACTTTTTGAATTTTCTTCCAAATTTCTGTTTTATTGTTATATTTGATAATGTTTTCTATATGTTTTTTCTTTTCTTTTTTTATTATGGATGTTACTTCATTTCTTTTAGATCTGATATTGTTCCAATCCTCAGTAAGGTTAGTGAGGACAGCTCTTTTATATAATAAGTTTCTTGCCGTTATTTTATTTAAAATGTTAGTATTTATCCAGTTGTTATCCAACTGATTTTTTTTTGATACGAATGTTTTAATAGGACATATAGTACTTAGTGTCGATTTAATGTTATCTGTTAAGGTATTGGCCATTAAATTTACATCAGTTGTATTATTTTGCCAATCTTTATTTAGAAGTGAATTTTGATATTCTGAACTAATATAATTTGCCATACATCTTTTTTTAATAATTATTTTTGAGTTACCGCTAGGAGCAACATTTTGAAAATTGACAGAAATAATGAGATGATCACTAATTTTTGGACTCAAATGTACTTTATATTTTAAATTAGGATTATTTGTAATTACCAGGTCAATTATTGTGCGGCTATGTTGCGTTATTCTTGTAGGTTCTTTAATAATTTGTTTCAGTCCGGATTGATAAATAATACTTTTTAATTTATTCGAATAAAATGAATCGTTACTCTGGTCAAGGTTAAAGTCTCCAATGAAAAAAATATCACCATTAAATGAATTGTAATTTTCAATCAATTCTTCAAAATAACTTAAAAAATCTGAATCTTTATTTTTTGGAGGATGATATAATGTATTTATTAGATATTTATTTTTGTTAATTTTTAATTCTAAGGAGACAATCCAACAATTGTTTTCTATACATTCGTTTATTTTTGTAATATAACTTAGTCCCTCTTTAATGTATATTAATACACCCCCTGTACGTCGGTTTTCTGTAATGCAGTTTATGAAATTATATCCTGCAATTTGTAACTCACTATTAGTAACTGAACTATCAATATGTGTTTCTACTAGACAAACAATTAGTGGAGACCAATCTTTAATTAATATGTCAAGTTCTGTTTTGTTATTTAAATATCCTTGACAGTTTAAATATACTATATTTTTGCTAACTATTTGCTATGAGCATGATTTAGTTTTTTCAGACACCCTTTCTATTATTCTCTTATAACATGGACATTCTTTATCTGTTGCTTTATGTTTAGTATCTAATCTTATATTTAATTTTTGTGTGGTATTTAAGCAATTTATACAATTAACTACATCTGACTTACATTCAGAGGTTTTATGTTTTCCTGAGCATTTTGAACACGTTACATCATTTTTACAATCCGAAACAAAGTGATTAAATCGATAACATCCTATGCACT
Source organism: Octodonta nipae (assembly GCA_034190945.1). Taxonomy (NCBI): domain Eukaryota; kingdom Metazoa; phylum Arthropoda; class Insecta; order Coleoptera; family Chrysomelidae; genus Octodonta; species Octodonta nipae. Next base: position 139,086,621 of record CM067216.1, read on the forward strand.
GTATTATATTAAAGTGTTTATATATTTTACAAATTCTCCAGCCAAAATTTAGCTTTCCTTGTTTTATTATATAATCATAAACTTCCATGTTCTTAAGTTCCACCACTACACTACCACAATTTCTTCTATTTTTATTTATATATTTTCTAATTACCCTTAAATTTTCCTCTGCTATACTATCGATATCTTGTAACGAGTTTTGTTTCACCATTTTTTTTACTATTTCTTCGTTTGTTGCATCTATTTCTTTCGCTTCTACCCCAGTTATGATAACTTGGGGGTTTCTGTACTTTGGTTCTTCCACTTTGTATTTGTCACCCAACTCTTGCTTAACTTTGTCCGCTATAATGCCTTTAGAATCTGCATTTGCACAACTCATTATAATACCTCCCTCCTTTATGTTTTTTATATTTTCGACTCCTACTGCCAATGTACCCGGATCAATTTTATTCTTAATGTCATTTACTGTTGTACTATTGTCCTGATCTCTTGTTGGTCTTATCATTAGAATTTCTTTTTTCTTGTTTAACACATCTGCATATGATTGTTGTTTGTCTACTTCATTTTTGGTGTTCTGAAACTTCGTAATTATTGCGCTATGCTGTTTAATTAATTCTCCTTGTTGACGAATTGTATCGATGCACTCAGATAATTGGTCTTTCATACCCATCAATACTTGAACAAAGTTGTTGTTCTCACAGTTTTCACATGTATATTTGACACGTTTATTGTTCACAATGACTCTATTTTCCTCTTCATTTATATTGCCGCATTTTAAATGGTATTTCTCATTACACATAACACAGACAACTTTCGGATTATTCCTTTTTATTTCGAGTTTGCATTATTTACAGCTTAGACCCGTCATCTTGCATTACCAGGCCTGTACTTTTTTCACTATAATAATTTGTAAAACAGATGTTGCGATCTGTTTTACTTTAGGTGCTGAACACAGATGTTTTATTGGTACAATTATACTTCTACCCCGAATTTACGATATTCCGAAATACCGGGACCGAAATTTTTGTTGTTACCTCTTCGAAGGTTCGACACTAACTCTAATAACTAATATTTATATAGAGTGAATACATTTTTTTTAGAAAAAAAAAGTGTTATGTAAGCAGTTAGGAATTATGTTCTTGAGTTATTATAGTTATGAAATGGGTTGAAAAAAAATAAGAAGTTGTTTATACAGGGTGGTCGAGTGTAATTATAGTTTATAGAGTGGTTAAAAAAATATATTCGGGAAATGTTGTGATCTACAAGCTGTTTCATTTACCGGATGGTTGAAATATAGGGTGGAGTAGAATTTTATGGATACAGGGTGGTACAATAATGTTAAATTGGGTGGCAAATAAGTAGTTGCATACACAAGGTTGTTGAATATAAGGTGGAGTAGAATTATAATTATACAGGGTGGGTGATAAATGGTAGAAAAGTTTTTCTATATCGCAGTTGCATATATGGAGTACGTGAAAAATGGGACTCAGTAAAGTTATAGTTACATAGTGTGAATCAAACAAGGTTAGAAAAAGTTGCAAATGAAGGGTGCTTTAATTGAAGTGTGAAGAGAAATATACTTTATAATGTGGTTAAAAAATATGAGGAAAAATTGTGAAATAGGGTGGCTCATAATAAGTTGCACATAGTGTTATAGTTAAGTGTTTAAAAATGTAATAATGATTCACCAATAAGCAGCAGCGTATACAGGGTAGTTGCAATACATTCAAGGTGATTAAAAAAAATTAACAGAATTGTTATATAGGGTGCCCCATAAGCAGTTGCAGTTTGGATGAAATATATTTTGCATTGATGAAATTATAGTTATACAGGGGGTACAAAAAATGTTATACTGGGTGGCCGACAAAGTGGTTGAAATAGAAGGTAGGGTAGAATTATAGTTAAACAGGTTGGATAAAAATTTTTGTAGGGTAGAACATGAGCTGTTGCATATAGGCAATATCTGAAACTTGGATCGAAGTAAAATTGTAGTTATACAGTGTAATTAAAACAATGTTAGAAAAAGTTCCCTATAAGGGTTGTTGAAATAAAAGGTGGAGACAAATTATACTTTCCAGGGTGGTTAAAAAATGGTTATATAGTAGTTCATAAGCAGTTGCGCAGATAAGATAGAGAGTGGAGCAGAGTTATAGTTAACTGTTTAAAAAATGTTATATTTGGTGTCCCCTAAGCAGATGAATATACGGGGTGGTTGAAGTATTTTGTAGAGTAAAATTATGGTTATACAGGATTGTTCAAAAATAAGTTATATTGTTTTGACTGATTGGCAGCAGTATATACAGGATAGTTTTAATGTAGATGGAAGTAGAATTATAGTTATACAAGGTGGTTAAAAAAATGGTATATAGGGTGGTCAAAAAGCAGTTGCAGTTTGGGTGAGTGTTTAAATAAAGGTTTGGTGTTAGGGTGCCAAATTGTGATTTTACATTTGTGACACACCAAGGGTTTCACAGGCATTTCCATTAGGGTGTATCGAAAATTGTTATGTAGGGCATGAACAGTTGCATCCTACTATGCGGAATACTTTAAACATGGGGCGAAGCAAGTTTAAAGTTTTAAAGTCTGATTAACCCAATGTTAGAAAAAGTTGCACATAAAGGGTGATTGAAATATAGTTTAGAGAGAAATTGTACTTTAAAAGGTGGCTCAAAAAATATCAGAAATACCTGTTATATAGTGTAGACCATAAGCAGTTGCATAGCTGAAATATAGGGTGGAGTATAAGCAGGCATTAAAAAAAGTTATATTGGGTGACAAATAAACAGCAGCATATACAGGATGGTTGCACTACAGGGTGAAGTAGAGTTAGTTATACAAGGTTATTCAAAACAATGTCGAATAAAATTGTCATATAGGGTGGCCTATAAGCACTTGCAGTTTGGGTGAAATATATTCGGGATTGGTGGATTTATCGTTAAGTAGGGTGTTTCAAAAAATGTAACCCATAAGTTATTCTTTTCGCAAAGACTTGTACATTCCGTGCGCAGGTGAAACCGCGGGTAATGGCTAGTTTAATATAAAAATTCCAGGACGCATGGTTTATACAAGGTTACTCATTAATGGAAAAAATAATACATGCCCACTTTAGCAATATTTTATTTTATTTTTATTTAATATTACACAGTACAAAGACCAATTACCAAACATAGATATATAAAATTTAAGCACAATTCATTACTAAACATTATACACTGATTAATAGAAAAGGTGATTACTTTTTTTTATTACCCTTATGGCAAAATAAAAATCTCTAATTTTACAAGTTACAACTTTCGCACATAAAATAGACAGGTGAAAACTTTAAAATATTAGTTCTTGGTTTTGGTAAATAAAATGTAGAATCAGTACGCGAGCTTGGTCGAGGAACATCAGAGGTATTTTGTGTAAAATGTATCTGCAATCTATTTGGTTTCTAAACAACGTGCTTAGAAAGACAACTGAGTGAACTCTCCTCCGATCGTGCAGAATCCCTTCAGTGGCTCAAATTGAGGAAAAACAATGGGAGGTTATGAACCATCAATTTTAAAAGCTAGAAATTTAAAAAATCGCCTCTGAATATTTACGAATCACACTGTATAATGTATGAATACGTCCAAGAATTAATTTCTTTAACATTACATTAATTATGTTTTCAACGTTGTAATAAAAAAATGATTTTTTCCAAAAGCACGTATTTTTCAAATACCCTGTAATCCACCAAAAAGTATGACAAATGTTTTGTGAAATATTTACTTCCAATAATGTACAAATCGCGATTTCTCTAACAACCGGAAATAAAACACGTCTATCATGAGAAATCTGATGAAAAATTAGGTATTTTCGATGTTTAACACCCTGTATCTCGAAAACTAGTCATAGAATCTGTTTGTGCCCATTTTTCCATAAGAAAGGTGCCTGGTCCTTGCTACAAACATTTTAAAACTTAAATGTCAAGTTATCTCAGAAAATAATTATTGATTGCACAGAGTGTAAACTGATAAATTTGGAGTCGGCCCTTTTAAATATCAACTATTTTTGCTTTTTTCAAGGCATTCTGATTTACTGATAATGTAATGTGTTTATTACTCTCCGGGTTCTTAGATTTATTTAAAAACACAGTAGGACTCACTATAATTTGTTTCCACTACTTTAATTTATATTCTCATAACTATGTACAAGGTTCCTTGAACACCTGTTTACTAGTCGGTAATCTAATACTGATTTAATTCTTCCGTTATCTCTTCATATTTATATATTTCGTCTCGGAATTCTCTAGAACGTTTCTCGACCATTCGGTGAAATCCGATGTATTTCCATTAGTGCCATTATTGGATGAATTCCCGTCACATTGCCCCCTCCTTAAGACTATTTCGTCCTGGAATTTCCCAGAATCCTTCACGGTATGGCGATATTTGCAGGACTCTCCATTTCGACAATTCGACGTTCGGTGGAAGTAATAAACAACCGTTTTCAAATCTGGGCTGCGTATATTGAGACAGCATACACGGATATCGGTGACACTGAATCAAAAGATAGTTTCCATCATACCTCTAACCACCCTCCAATTCAGTCTATCCAAACCACTATTCGGTGAATTTCCATTAGCGCCAACAGCTGGACTCGTGTCGACATTTCCGTTTCCACGAAATATCGGATAAATAACGATTACCAAAATATCGGATGATTTTCCATCACAAAAATATTGGTCTACTATCTGGTAGTTCATTTCCATTTAGTTATCTATTTTGTTCTTGGAATGCAAATATACCTCTTCCATGTCAGTATTTTTAAAATTTATCTAACCTTAAACTAGAAACCAGGCATAAATAAATGAATAATTAGATAAACATACATTATAGGGCTACAACGATTTCTAAAAATACATTCTTTTTGGATTTAATATAAAGAGTTACACATATTTAACGTGTTTGAGATTTTTAGTATATAATATTAGTTAAATTTAATATTGTGGTTTTCGCGTTTTAAATTTTTTTCTTACAGGCAGTTTCACTTCAATCTTTGACATTTTTGATATTGTTGAAATTTTTGGCATTTTGATATTTTCGATATCACTGACACTGACATTTTTAATATTTTTTACGTTATTAATATTTTTGACAATTTCTACAGTTGGCAGTATTCAATAAGAGAAGTTTCGCAAAATTTCATATCAATTTTCTATTAATTTAAAGCTATTAATATAATTCTCATATCTGTTTTATTTTCGGTTCCCGAGAAATGGTGATATTTTCTTTAAAAACTTTCTCAATAACTTTTCATTACTCAGTATTCTCTTAAATATACACATAAAAAATACTCGTTAGATAAGTTTCCATTTTCCTATCATTTGGGCAGTTTGATTTATGACATTTAAGTTGACATAAGATTTTTGTTGTTTTAAAAAATATACAGGTAGCACAAAAAATTCTTAAGATCATGTATTAAGTTAAACAGCTTTCAAGTTTGAAGAATTTGAAAGAGTTGTCTTTAGAATTTATAAGTGGCGTTCCTAGGTACGACGGCCAAAAATGTGATCAAAGAATTCTGCTGTTTCAGTGATCCCATTAACTTCATAAGGGAAAACCTAGGAAAAACCTTATGAACTATCCCGATACTGGGTTGTTCAATTTTCAGTAATCAGATACGATTGAATTCTACAGAAGTAAAAGCGATACAATCGTCTTCATTCAAAGACTCTTTTATTTTTCGTTTTGTGTTATGTTGTTTTCAGTCTATTTCTTGTTTGGAATGTTGTTTTAACATTAAATCTGTTGCACACTCTTTTCAATCTTTCTGACAGACCCTGTATGTATGGTATAGTTATAACTGTAATGTGGTTGTCTTGAGTAGCAGTGTTAATAAGAGAAGTTCTGGGTTGATTCGGAAGATTTGTTCTTTGTTCAAGTCTGTTTGACTCTTTTTGATAATTTTTTTGGGGTAATTGTTTCCAGTGTGAACATTTTTTATAATTGTTTTTTCTTTTTTGAATTTATTATTATCAGAACAGTTGGTCTTGGTCTTGGTATCATATAATGATTTAATAACACCTTTCTTTACTATATTTGGATGATTTGAATTGAAATTTAGGTATCTGTTAGTATGAATAGGTTTTCTATAAACTTCTATTTCGAATGAAGATTATGTTTTTGTTATTAATATGTCTAGGAAAGACAGTTTGTTATTTTGTTCCATTTCTGGGGTGAATTTGATAATTGGTTCTTTGTTATTTATGTCAATTAGTAATTCATCTAATTCTTCAAGACTGTGTTCCCAAATTACGAAAATGTCGTCAACTTAACGCCATCAAATTAAAGGTTTATTTTCTTTTGATAAAATTACTTGTTGTTAAAATTTTTCCATAAATATGTTACTTAATGCTGGTGAGAGACAAGAACCCATGCCCATGCGAAAATCTTGGTGAAAGTCATCGTTTAATTGAAAGTATGTAGTTTTGGTGCAATATGTTAGTAGTTCCATTATTATTTCAACTGATAACTGAGTTCGTTGGTTTAATGAAGAGTCCCCTTCGAGTAGTTGTTTTACTATAAGTGTTTTGGAAACAGGAACATTGTTATAAAGATTTACTATATCAAAACTTGCTATTGTAAAGGTATTTTTGTATTCTATATGAGAAAGTTTTTCCAAGAAATGTGAACTGTTTTTTAGATGAGAACAGAACTTCCTGTAAGAGGTCGAATAATGTTTAAAAGAAATTTTCAAAGGTCACTACATGGAGAATTTATGGAACTGGCTATTGGTCTTAAAGGAATATTAGGTTTATGAATTTTTGGAAACCCATAGAATTTTTTGTGCTACTTGTATATTTAAAAACAATAAAAATTGTATGTCAACTTAGATGTCATAAATCAAACTTTCAATTTTGCAATTTATATTTTCATTACATATTTTAAAGCCATTGACAACGAAGTCAAAATCGACTTTGAAACGTTTGGTATTTTCTTTCAATATACAGCTTTTTAAATTCAATTGTGATGTTATTCCCAAGAAAACTTAAAAATAATTAATTTAAAGGGTAATAAATCTTTTTCGAATAGTTTAACAGATAAAAGAAGTACATATAAGAAATGTTTTGTTTAATACACTGTATCGCATTATTTCTATATCATATGTAAACAACTTTGTATCCTCCCTTCTTCAACTTGATGCATAAGATAAATCGCCAAATATAAATTTTCATTTGAATACATAGTTGTTAAAAGCCTACATTTTGAAAATAATATTTCATAAACTGTGATTTACCCAAATAAATCTAACGGTGCTCCAAACGATTATAACTATTCAATACACAAAAAATGTTCAAGTTTTTGTGGTGACTCATTTCTTTATTATTGGCACTAAAAGTGAATCTGATCTTACTGCGACGTTGCCAGATTGACTTAACATGTATTTGGAATTTTCTCGCTTATTAAGGCCTATAGACCATAGCGTTATAAGAGTATTTTGTTTTATTTGGTGAATACTATCTCCACCTAAAATATATTCACTCAAACTATTTGCATCCTGAATATATAGAAAATGTAGAAAATATTACGGGAAAGCACCCTTTGTGGTAGTTGAATAAGTAGTAAACACTTCTTACTTTAGAAAGCTTTCGAAATTCTTTATTTCTTCTTCTGCCTTTTAAGTAATTGTGAACGTATTGATTCATAAAAGACCAAAAATTACTATGAATAGACATACATATGAAAAACATAATATGAAAATATATAGGTGATTAATTAATCATTAACCACAAAGGATGCTTTCCCGTAATATTTTTGACATGGTGTGCAAAAAATCAGCCGTTATCTAAATAATTCGTATATATATATATATATATATGTTTTAGGTGGTTTTCGGGAATTCATCCGCGTAGTTCCCGAAAACCACCTAAAACATTTAGTGCCCGCGAAAACTTAAAAACAAAATATATATATATATATATATATATATATATATATATATATATATATATATTGTAGAGGAATAAAATCAGTGAACAGCAATTAATGTAAATACTATAAAATTTTTTAAATCGGAAAGTTATAATGTACTATCTGAAACCAAAAAGTGATGTTGGTTGCAGTGGCTGCTGGCGGGTTATGAATCTGGTGGTGCACTTTACTGGTCAAATATTGGTATTCAAAGATGCAACAAAATAAACCATAGCTTTGCTAATACTGCCTTTATTTTTTATTAATTAAAATATTCTTGGACTTTTTTCCAAAGTGAAATGTTCAATGACCTTTTTATTAAAGTCTGGCATTGATTGAATATATTTTTTCAATACTAAGCATAGAAAGAGGATTTAGCCAGTCCTGAGACATCGTACTTCTAAGAAACGTTTTAATCCTTCGCTCCACTTTCCGTCCAAATTGATTTCCGCCATAAATAATGCAAGGAAAACAAAATAATGTATTGATGCGATCACATCCACACAACCATTTCTTTTTATTATAAATTTCACTTGTTTTCAATTAAGATATGGCTTAGATGGACCAGCCAATTTTATATCTAATTTGTTTTGAAACGGTTTATTATTGTTTTTAATATAGTCAATGTTAAAGTTGATACTCATTTTCACAGTTATGTAAACACACACATACTCTGTATATTAAATATTCTTTCAAAAACTACAAGGACAAAAACAAAGCAACCATTAATTAAATCAGGTTAACAAAAATTTGAATTATTGAAACGTTCGGATACGTCCGGTCAATATCAGCCAGGCTCCGTGTCTCCGTGCGGCGTACGAGAATCAGCCCAATGCTCCATATAGTTTGCATTAATTATCTTCTATCTCACGCGCCAAGCGTGTTATATCGTATCTCTAGCTCTAGCCGAAGTGCAGGGTGAAATATTATTTCAAGCGAATATAAATCTTAATACAAGTGTGAATTAGAGCTTAAATTGTTTTTTGGTAAATTCGTTGTTATTGAAATGATATTTATTAAACATTTTGTGTTGATTTTTAACCTTATTAAAAGCTTATTAAATCTGGTGGTTTAGCGCACGAGTGCACTTAAGGGACAGCCGCCCCTGGTTGGTTGCAATAGAGGGAAAAATCAGAAATTAAACATTATTAAAAAGTTTTCTTTCAACAGAATTCTTGCCATAAATATTTCGTATTTTGAAAAAGTTAGTAGTATGATTTGACTCATAAAGACTGAGACAACGTTTGTAAATATGATGATCGAAAGCAACTGGAGACATTTCTATTATAACACTTAAATTGTAACAACATTCTCTTTGTTAGATAAGAATATTATTTTAAAATGGTTAAAATTAGTTGCTAATAATAATGATAAAGTATTGGTGATAAAAGGATACTGTTCACTGTTGAGTTGAAAAGATTATATTAAGCAATAATCTTTTAATCTTGTAATAGTTGTACATAAGTTGAATATATCCATAAATAGAGTTGTAAAAAACCAAAGAAAGCATAATTATCTAGGCTAAAAATAAAAACAAACACAATTAAGACATTCATATATAAACACAAAGGTCAAAAATGTTAGTTTTGAAAGAATAATAAAGGGACAGGAAAATCTAAGAACGAAGCTTAATGATAAGTAATAGGGTTTCAAATAAAAGTAAGTAAAAATCATTTGGAATAGAAAAACTTATGGATTAAAGGGCAAACGTATTTAAATTTGAGATAATGTAGCATGAGACGAAAAATTTTTGTAAATAAACCAGTAAAATGTAAATAAAGCAGAAAGTCTCAGAATTTATTAAGCAATCTAAAAATGCATGATAACATAGGGAAAAGAAAAATTTATATTTCTTCAGGCTAAGCGAATTTTGGTTCGGACCAGATCTAACGCTCCAGATGTCAAAACAACTGAACATTTAGCCAAAAAGGGTGACAGGACTAGAAAAAACGCTCCCGATAGTAATTTTTATGAGAAAAAGGATAAATACTCACAAATTTTAAGGTTAGAGGATGATTATGATTCATTTGAGCTTTTAAGAAAAATCTGTTGTTGTCTAAATTGCGAGATAACCTAAAAATTTAAAGTGTTTATGAAGTTTGAAATGTCAAACTAGATTAGTTGTGTTTCTTGCGTGTAAAGTGTTCCGAAGTTCAGTGTACGAAGTTAAGCTTGAATCACACTGAATTGTGGCAAATATTATGAGAAATTTATAAATGACAATGAAATGAAATATAAATAATCATTAATGGTACAAATTGTTAAAATCAAAATGGAATGAACAATAAAAATAAAATTTAATGGAACCAAGCATCCAGAAAATGTAATGAACCAGGAAAACAGAAAAAAGCAAAACAAAAGAAAAGGACATAAGGTTAGTGAAAAAAGGTACTGTATGTGTGTATGTAAATTTGTATTTAGTTCATGTTTTATTAAGTTATGCCTATGGTACGAATACTCGGTAGTGTTTATATTTACTCCTTGTTTAGAGTTGCAAAATCAGTGTTTTTTGGCCAAATTTAAATTATAAGTGGTGTGCACAAGTTTATTAAGGCACTAGAGAATCCACGTGAGTTATATCCTGTATCAACGATTACTTATTTAGTTAGTTTCGCTTTTCAATTTAGTGTCATCATCTAACCTCTATATTGGCACAAGATATTTTCGCATTTTTTTATACTTATACTGGCATTGGCGTAGCATTTTAGATTGGTTTTATAGTACCAATTAACTTATTATTGAGTAAAGAAATTTGAAGTACAAAGAACGAGAACAAATTAGAGATGCCATCTACTACACAATGTGCTTGCTGCAAAAAATACTTTAAAAATAGCCTCATGATAGGCTGCTGTGTCTGCAATAAATCATATAAGCACTGATGTGTGGGCATCGCCCTAGAGGAAGTGAAAGTCATTATTGGTAACACTGATAAAGGTTTAGAGTGGTCATGTTCCAAGTGTAGAGAATTCGGTAACGAGTTAAAAGGATTGAAAGCCCTCATTTTGCAGTTGCAGAATGACATTCGGCAACTAAAAACTAGCCATGGTTCATCTACCGTGGAACCTGTTCCGTTCGAACAAATTATTGAGGAAATTAACCAGATAAATAAGCGAAAGTGCAACATAATCATTTTTGGTATTGAAGAACAAGATCAGCGGGAATCTTCGCAAGTTCGCTTAAATGCTGATAAGTCTGCTGTTGATAGTACTATTCAAGCGATTGAACCCGATTACTTACTTTCAGAAATTAAGCCTGTTAGGCTTGGTCAATTTGATCAGCGTAAACGTCGCCCTGTGAGAGTTAAGTTAGATAGCGAAGATGGTGTTCACAGTATAATCCGGAAAGTCAAAGGACTAAGGAATCATAGAGAATATAGGAACAAGCCTATATCAATTACCTTAGATCGTACACCTCGACAACAGGATGCCCTTCGTATACTAAAGGAAGAGCTGAAGGACCGTGAACAGTCTGGGGAAACCAATTTACGAATTAAATACATCAAGGGCGTTCCTCAGATTGTGGGAAACTAACGATGCCCAACAGTCCGCAATTCTTGGTGGGTTACTACCAGAATGTTCGCGGCCTCAAAACAAAAATTGATACAATTTACGCGTCGGTCTCGGACTGCGAATTTGATTTGATTGCTCTTTCTGAAACCAACTTAAATTCAAACGTGAACAACAGTGAACTCTTTTCGACGCAGTACAATGTTTACAGGAAAGATCGGAAGCTTGATATTGTCGATCGTGTAAGTGGCGTTGACATAATTTTAGCAGTGAATAGCAGATTTATCTCAAGTGTTGTGAACTGTACGTATATGGATACCAGCTTTCCTGAGATCGATCTTCTTGTGGTTAGATGTAATTTTTGGCATAAATCATCATATGTTGTAGTTGTATATATTCCACCTGATCTTGACCTGAATTCTTTTGAGCAATTCTTTGAATCTTTTGATCAACTAGATTTTATGTGTAAGGATGAGGTTATTATTTTAGGTGATTTTAATATACCTGCCTTTGTACATCACGATCCAAATAACAGAAACTCTTCAATTATGAATAACTTTTTAGCAATTTACAATTTACACCAGTTTAACGATGTTAGAAATTCCATGATGAGGTTATTGGAATTGGTTTGCTCCAATTAAGGTAATATTACTGTCTCACATGATTGTAATCCGTTAGTTCCCGAAGATAGTTATCATCCAGCATTAGTTATTAACTTTACGACTCCAGAACCTTATTTTAACTTTCGGTCTAATCCATGTCCTAATTCATATAACTTCAGAAAAGCAGACTTTGCTTCGTTATATTACTCTCTTTCTTGTGTAGATTGGTCTTTCTTAAGATCTTTTACTAACGTAGATGCTTGCTTAGAGGCTTTTTATGCAACTTTGTATAATATCTTTGATACGCATATTCCTCGGTTTAATTCACACAAACGTATATTTCCTAAGTGGTTTACCTCTGACATAATCAAAAATATTAAAAGAAAGGCCAGGTTGCATAAGAAATTTAAGAAGTCTCATAATATTACTCATTTCGAAGAATTCAAACATTTAAGAGCAGTGGTGAAAAGACAAATTACCACAGCATATAAGGAATATATTGTAAATATCCAGTCTTTGATACGAGTTGACTCGAAAGAATTCTGGTCGTTTATACGTGATAAAAAGGGTATATCCAGAATTCCTGGCAACATCACATTTAATAATGGGATTCTTTCGGATCCGCAGGAAATTGTTAATGCATTTGCTGATTTCTTTCAGAGTGCGTTTGGGCAGTCCAGTCTAAACATTAACTCTGTTGGCCCAATAATCACGCACGTAAATTTGGAATTACCAACTATTTCCGAGCTAACTATGTTTCAGTCTATGAAGAAGCTGAAAAATAAGTTTACATCTGTATATGACGGTGTTCCGTCTTTTCTTATTAAAGGTTGTGCTGGAGTTCTGGATGTTCCTCTCAGTATCGTATACAACCTATCATTAAGATCCTTAACGTTTCCCTCTACTTGGAAATCAGCTAAAATATGTCCGGTATTTAAATCCGGAGACAAATCTGCTATAGAACTATAGGCCAATATCTATATTGTCGAAATTTTCCAAGGTTTTTGAGATGATTTTTACGATCACATTTATCCTTATATATGTCATCAAATTTCTGATTCGCAGCACGGATTTCTGAAGAAAAGATCGACTGTTACCAACCTCACTATTATAACTCAGTACCTGGCGGAATGCCTAGATAATAATAAAATAAATAAATAATAGATAATAAAAGTCAAGTGGATGTTATTTACACCGACTTTGCAAAGGCCTTTGATAAATTGGATCACGGTATTCTACTTGGTAAATTGGCTAAATTTGGATTCGGTAGTCTACTCATTACTTTCTTAAATTCTTATTTTGACAACAGAATCCAGTCTGTTTTCTATAATGGATTTAAATAAAACGAATACGTTGCTACATCAGGGGCTCCTCAGGGGTTCCTCAGGGGTCAAATCTGGGACCTCTGCTGTTTCTTCTTTTCATTGATGACTTAACAAGTAGGCTAAAGTGTAACAATTTATTATATGCTGACGATTTAAAAATCTTTGTTGAGATTACAGGTATTGATGATTGCTATTTTCTACAAGAGAATCTTAATGTTGTTAGTCACGGGTGCTTGCAGAATAATTTACATTTGAATGTGTCTAAGTGCAAAATAATGTCTTTTACCAAGAAGAATGCTTGTCTAGATTTTAATTATATTGTAAGAGACGGTTGCCTTCCACGCGCGACTTTAATTAAGGATCTTGGTGTGTGGTTTGATACTAGGTTGAATTTTTACGAAGACATTTACCTTAAAATTGCCGAAGCTAGTAAATTATATGGCTTTATTGTCAGAAACTGTAAATCGTTTAGTAGTATAGATGCTCTGAAAGTACTTTATTATTATTTCGTACGCTCCAGGCTAGAATATGCCTCGATCATGTGGAAACCATTTTACAATTATCAGAAGTTAGCATTAGAAAGTGTACAGCGAAGTTTCTTAAGTATCTATGTTTTAAAATTGATGGAGTTTATCCCAATAGAGGAGTTAATGAGCAACTTATGTGTAAGAGATTTAATGTGGAAATTTTGGAGCTCAAGCGAATAATATTTTCGCTCACTTTTCTATACAATCTTCTGCATAATAAAATAGAAGCAGTGAATCTGTTATCACAGCTTAATTTTAACCTTCTGTTTTTCTCAGAGATCCAGTGGTTTTTAGACGTAGTCGTTACAAAACTAACTTAGGCATAAACTCTCCTATTTTTTGTATGACACAGAACTTTAACCTCATTTGCAGGGAATGTGATATTCATGCAGACTCTTTGCCTGTTATTTTGAGTAGGGCCAACGCTTTATTTAGTTTATAGTTTTTAGTATACTTTATTTTTGATATCGCAGTTATCGAGTATTTGTTTATTTTGTTCATTTTTTTGTTATTTTTTAGTACTGTTTGCTAGCTGTTTTTTTTTTGTGGATTCCTTAATATTGTCCTGTTAATAGTTTATTACTGTTGAGCAATAAAGCTTTATTTATTTATTTATTTATTAAGTAATTCAAAGTTTAAGAAGTTATTAAAGAAAGATAAATTTCTAAAGGTATTAGATAGCATTACAAATAATAGTAGTAATTAATATTGATGTTTGTTGTTTATAATTGGAATGATTTCATATTGTTATTAAATTGATCAAAGAATATATAGACGTTGTTGAAGATTATTTTAAATTTAAGTCATCAGAGTAATTTATAATTATATTTTAAACGAAACACCATTAGAGACCAAACATTTGCAATAATAAATATTATAATTGATCATGGTAACAAAGTAAGAAGAAATAAAAGTAGGAAAGAAATGGTGATCATCTAAGACAAGAAGAAGAAGACATACATTAAGTACAGATTCAAATATAAAATTTTTAATAATTGAATTCCTGAATATATCAACTATAATTTGAATTTACAATTTCAAGACTTAAAAAGTGAAATTAGAAATACATTTTTTTATAAAGAACAGTTAATTTAATGAATAATTTTATTTTGAAAGTTGAAATAAAAGAAACAATGTATAGAAGCTAAACGCAATCCTTTCTGAGAAAGAATGAAAAATTTAAGTAAATAATATTAAAATAATATTTCAATAAATAAAGAATTACAGAAAAGATAGCCGGAAGAATAATTTTGTTTTTATTATTATTATTGATTTCTTTATTTATTAGAAAAATATCTCTAAGGTTAAAATAATATACAATTACAACAAATCAAAACTATATATCATAATACATATATTTGTTTTCGCGGGCACTAAGTGTGTTAGGTGGTTTCCGGGAATTCATCCGTGTAGTTGATAACTGGGGGATCGATGGTCGATTCGCATAATTCTCGCAGCTTTCTGCTTACGCTTCTAGTTACTCGAGTAACTAGACGCATAAAAAAATGGAAAATCAAAGAAAGTGTCTGCATGTTGCTAAATAATGGAAAGATTGGGACACCTTCTGTAGAGATAACGGTATCATGGCAAGAGCTCCTACCAAATGAACATGAAAAATGAAACTTCAAAGTTCAAATTAATCAACCAATTGACATTGCCAAAAAAGTCAACCTACGAATATTATATAAATCACTTCAAAATACATTGTTCTAAACGTCATATCAAACAGATAAGTATTACACAAAATACATCCTAACATATTGTTGTAAAGTCCGTGGGTTCAATTTAAAATTATAAAACTAATATTCACTTTCACTTTTCTAGAAACTTTTATTTACATCGAATATACAACAGCTGATTCAAATATTACAACAACAATTTTACATATAAGCTCTTCGCTCCACCAACTGAACTCGCGATCGTGACCTGCTTCCTTTATAAAACCAGCGTAGAATTCTCTAGTAAAATCAGTCATCACTCCTACAGCTGTCGAGTCATTTCGAGAACCATTTTTTATCTCAAAGCGATTGTTGTCGTACTGAAATGAAACAGGGTCGGCTTTGGGTACATTTCGTAACAATATTATATATGAAAACTAGTTGACAAATCCGTAGACCTACTCCCCCCCCCCCACAGTTAATCCTGCGCGAGAGTTTTTTCTATAAGAGGGCAACTAGTGTTCCGGGCAGTTTCCACAAACTGCTCTTAGATACTACACCTTGATTTTCAATTTTAACTTATCTGTATTTTTCCGAAAACACTGTGGGAAGTGAAAACCCCAAATGAACATCCAAAATAATCAAAAATATTTTATGAATATTAAGAAATCACACAAAAAGCATTAACTATTTTGTTTTCTTGGTTTCCGAGGAAATTGTTAGAAACATATACCCATAACTTATTTCGGCGTAAATGAAATTAAATGAGATACCAGATAAAGTGAAAAAAATGGGGGTTCCATTTAAAATATCAGGTTATCTATGGATAAAATTCGAGTGACAATATCTAGCACAATAAAAAGGTTTCGTCATTGTCATTCTGGCACTTGGGAGTATGGCGGGTGTTCAATAGTTTGGCCCAATTACTGCGGTACCAGACAGCTCTAATATTCGCCTGTTTTTAGATGATAATAAAATATCGTGTTGAGTAAAGTCTTACTAAAATTGACAGAGGAATCCAAATATGTAATAATATATAGAGTGTTCAATTTAAAAATATAACTGTAATATGAATCAACCTGTATATATCTTGGAATTCCGGTGAAAGTATTTTTAGTTAATATATCCTACTACCTCTTACCCTTCCCTGGTGGCAGATTTTTTAAATATATATCAGTGTAGCTACAATTTTCGGTCTACGCATTATTGGCTCACCCTGTATATTAGTGTAACAATGATGTACTAATGTATAATGTTGACCAAATTTTGTGAATGCTGATATTGTAAATAATCGTGAACGAAATATTTCTTGCACTTTGCCTTTGTGCCTTAGGAACAATTAGCTAGCCTACCATTGTGCATTCCTATCACCATTAAATTTTTATTGTATTGTATTGTATATGTATTGTATTTATCTGTAATATCAAAATGAACCATTTGACGTCTGTGACGGTAAACACAATTTAATTTGAGTTGATAGAGAAGTTATTGGCACTTTCTCTCTAATAAGATCACGTGAAGTTTATTTGAATGTTAAGTGCGAATAATTTAACAAATTAAGAACCACTAAGTGTAATGCAGAAATATAGGTAAAAAATATTAGAAAGTAAATAATTAAATTATTCAATAAAATTATGAAGCCTTTTTCATATCAGAAACTAAAGTCCATTTTTTTATAGTTACTTTTGTTAAGTTCAAACTTAATCAAGTTTTATTTTCGTATTTAAGATGTGATTTTTAAGTAATATTACAAACTCAACAAGTTAATTAATACTCTTTTAAAAAATATTACAAGACGTGAATAATAAATTTGTTTCATTAAACAGCGGAAAAACATTTGGAACAGTATAGTTCCATCAGAAAAGTGACTTTGTTGAAATAATTATTCCAAAATTACAAGACCGCTTGGTGATAATATGATTAAAGTGAAGTTGCTTATTCGGCATGCAGTGAACATAATTTGTACAACAGGTGAAAAAATATTTTATTTAAATACAATAAATCACATAAAACATTTTAATGTTCCTTGGTACAAAACAAAAACAATGAATTTATTCACCAATTTAGCAGTTACATTCTACCAAACTTTCAGTCTAGACTTCTGCAAATTACCGCAAAAAATCACGAAAACAAAACACATCAATAGCAATCTAAATTCCGAATATATAGTGTTATAAAATGTATCTGCGCCGTCCCTGACTAAAGCAACGTAAAGCATTATTCATCCCAATTAAACATCAATCGCTGGGATAGTAAAAAAAGAACTGGAATATTCGAATGGAGCAAAAACTGTTTACCTGGACGCTGTGCGAACAAAGGTAGAACGACCAGAGAATTCGACGTATGCAATATAATGCGATATTAATTTCAGTAGTTAGTTAGTAGAGCTTACCTATTATTATGACTTCGATGTTATTGTATTAGAATCAGCTGTTGAAAATATTTTATGCTTACGTGTGAATAAAAGTTCTAGAAAGTGAAGTGAATATCAGTTTTTTAAAATTAGTTAACTTCGAACCCACGAAGTTTATTGCAATAGAAATAATAAATCTCAAATCTTAACATCGAGGAAACAACGAATTAAATTAGAACAATATATGGTTTGAAGTATAATTCCAAAAAAATTTAAAGAAACAATTAATTTAAATGGGTTAAAGACTGCAAAAGGGCAATATATCCCAACCAACACTGTTATGGGCACATAATGTAGACGAAAATCATCAACATTGATAAAATAGAGACTTCTGGAAACAAAAAACGGCATACTCAGGAGGGTAAAAACATAAAGAAGAAGAAAAATTATAATGCTTTTCTCAGAAGATTCAATTTAATTTTTATTCAGTGGCTAAAATCAGACGATATGTAATTTCATAAATATTGCCTATATAGTGCTTGCGCTATTAAAAGCAACAGGGTCCGCAGAAAATTGTTACGACAGCTATTTAGCGCACTTTTTGTTTTCTCGTCAACGATTTATCAATTTCTTCCTCCTTGTGATATTTCGCTTGGTACGTGAAATACCAGTCTTATCGTATTCGTGTTGGGCAGGTAGTCTTCTTGAGTAGCGGAATAAGTATTTCAACCAGTTTTAGATCAGTTAACTGTTAATAATAATATCTACTTATAAGTATGCTATCATAATAAACGTTTATTTTCTTTACTACCATATACATAGTACGAGTAGTACCTGTTGCTTTCGAAATAATCAATGAAATAAAACACTTATTTATTGTATGTGGTTAAATTATATAAAACTTTGTTAAAATCTTCAATTGGAAAAAATATTAAACTATTGTTAATACAACTAGAGCGGTACTTATTATTATGTAGTGCACAAAACAGTTTATAGATGCAGTACTAATCTAATTAAACTAAACGAAAAGATAAATGTTAGGTCTAATAAAAAAGATATGAACCGCGAATATTCAGTTAAGTACTGAATATTAATTATAAGGTTTTTAAAATATGTTTTAAGTTATCTGAATTTATTATGAAACCAGCTTTATATGAAGAGGGGAAAATAATTTCTGTCGACAAGTGGCCGATGTAGATTGTTTGAATCACCAAGTTTCAGTTCAAATGCATCTAATATTTTTACGTACTTGCTATGCTGGCCAAGAAGGAAGCGGTCCTTTTAAGGTTAACACATATAACAACAACAATTCAATGAGTCTTTATGTCTTGCACAAACAAATTGATTGGCTTATTAATATATCACCAAATAAAACTACATTGTAGAGGAAGGCAGACTTCAAGCCCCGATTGAGTTATCGATGAACAATCGCTATTCAGTTGAATTATAGATTGAAAATGCAAACTTTTCCATTAAACCATTAACGGTATAGCAATATACAAATCTTTCATCACCTGGAAAGTATTGCATATTGATTGAAATTGGATACATTGGCAACCTTTTTAAGCAAAACATTTTCTTGCAGTTTTGATATTGACAGCTTTGAAATTTTCATATATCGTTCCCTAGTATAATAATAGCATGGCTATAAAAACAAGTTAGAAAGTGTTACTGTTCAAGGATCATGAACACCAAGATCTGACAGAGGATGACAATACCAATGATCTTGTGAAGGGAAAGATTGGAAAACTGACTTTTAATCAACTGTTAATATCAAACACATCAGTCAAAAACAGAATGTGTGTTTGTGGATCTAATGTCCACTGATAGAATAATTTATTTGAACCAAACAATGTTTATTAATAGTTAACTAGTGATTTGTTTTAAAGGTGAGTACGGCTAGACTGTTTTAGCTATTTTTTATCTTCAATGTTTCTCATTTTCTGTAATGCCATCAGGAATAGCTAGAAACAGCATTGAGAAGCTATCGTGAAAAAATTCATTGCGAAAATTCGGCCAGCCGATCTCGTGCGAAATCGCAGAACAATGTATGCCGAGGCAGTTAGGAATGCTACAAAATAAACAAAAAGACTATCAATAGGAACCATGGATATAATGTGTTGTGAATAATCGTTATATATTTTACTCAGAAAATCTAATCGGAAAACATATAAATGTAGTACATATAATTTTCAATGAACATACAGTCCGACACCTTACAAACTATATCCCAATAGTGAGACAGCTACTCACTCAGCTTAATATGTACTATTTCAAGTAAGTCTAATGTTATGCAGGTATATGTCTCCACAGCCGATGAAGCGGATGAGATAACCGAAGCATTCTACAACGATTTAACGAACACCATAAGAAGACACCCTAAACAAAAATTAACAAAATCATGAATGATTTTAACAATTAAGTTTGCAATGGGTTTAAAAATGCTCTTGAAGATGCAAAAAATAAATGGCTAATGGGGAGATGCCCAGAACTATTACAAAAACCTCCACAAAAAGGTCAAAGAGGTGGCAGGCTTATGTAAGTGTAAACAAACTGAACGCCTGACTAACACTCAAGTAAATAATCACAGCAATAGAATGGAAAAAGGATGTTTGGATGAGATATTTAGAAGAAGAAGAGGTGAACTAGAGATTGACACAAATAACACACACACACTAAAACTGAACTTCTATTTACAACTCGAACTGCTATAAGCGGAATCAGATATGGCTATATAACAGGACCTGATAATTTTTGTTCATAATTATTGTAGTTAATGGATGACAGTGGAATAAAGTATCTCAAAAAAAGTTCAGTACTATTTATAATATCAGAAGAATTCCCAAAAGTTAGTTACAATCAACTTTAGTGATCTTACCAAAAAAAAAACAATGCAAGAAACTGCAATGAGTACAGAAATAGGCTGTAGTCAGAATAGACTTTGAAACGTTTGTTTTCCATCAATATACGTTGTTTTATTTCGATTGTGGTGTTATTGCCCAAAAAAACATAAAAGTAATCAAGAGTTTGACACAAACAACGTTTAGAAGACAAAACTAATCTTGTATATAAACAATAATTCGAATTGCACGTCAAAATTCACTTCTCTATATCAGAACGACACACAACCTTTTACTAAGTAGCTCATGCTTATCTGAACAAGTATGAACCTTCCCTTGGTTTTCCACTCCACTTCACACTCAGGTAAAATGTAGAGAAGAAGAGAGAAAAAACTAGAACACTAGAAGAAAATTAACTACATGCCTATTTAATTCGCAACTCAACAGTCTTATATAATATTTTTTTGTAAAATTTTGATAGGCATTTTACGCCCGAAATTCTTTATTTTCGCCTTCTTTTTAAATTCATTATTATTATTATTATACTATAATAAAATCTTATATCAGGCTGCCTACCCGATACTTACATCATAAGACATTCACGTTTCACTAATGTCTATAAAATTAGAGTTAGATAAGAGGTCAATTTCTCACAATTTTTCAATGACATCAAAACTTGTGACACAAATTCCGGTATATAGTCATATTAATTGGTAAAAATCAGAAGTGACAGTTGTTCTTTAACAACCTGCTCCGAGGTGGCTTGATAAGTAAGTAATACCTCCTATTCCTTCTCATATATATTTCTTGTTCGCAATCTATCGAGCCCAATTCTTCTCACGTAAAAAGACCTTAAGCTCATCTGTTCCTGTAAACCTTAAGTTTTTGAAACCATTTTTTCTGTTTTTCTATTCCTTGAATTCTTTGAGGCTAATTATTCGTTTGCTAAACTTCCAAAAAATAGGTTCTTCTTTTCAGTCGTGTGAACTAGTTCTTCAATTTTACAGTACTTCAGTTCTTCTTACTCTTTAAAACCATTCAGTCCCAAATTCTCTAGTTCTATTTACTATAGTTCTTCATTCTTCTTAAATTCTTCTTTTTTTTGTTCTTTTCAAGATCTTAAGTTCTATATTTTCAAATGTATTCAAGTTCCTCTTCTCACTATTCAATATAATTAGTGTTAAAAGAAAATATAGACTAATTCAGATAAATATAAGTTGGTCAAGTGCGAGTTGACTCGCATAATCCGTTCCACGTTTGAGATTTGATACAATGTAGGTGAATCAAAGTATATATTTTTCGAATATTTCAGTTTCAGACAAGCAGGGAATGAATAGATTTTCTTATATTTACCTTAAACTAAGCGTTTTAAATTTATAAAAAATATAGACTTTTAATTCTCACACACCGCCTTTTTATTTTATCTGCTACATGACTCCCTTGATTTTTATAAAAATATTTATGTAATCGTCTAATTGCCGAACAAAATTAATATTAGGGTTTTTCCTTATATTTTACCAATAAACTTTCATGAAGCCCTATATAATCTTTTGTCTGAATTTTAGGCTTAGTAGTTTGGAAGATAAAGGGGAGAGTGGGTCAAATTCTAAATAAATTATTAAATATTTTAAAGAAATTATTTTAAAAATACAAATAAAATATATTTATTGTATGATGATTCTTTACATTTGATACATTACTTTACAGGTAGGTGCACTTTCAAAAAACACAGTTATATTTTCCATTTAGTTTATAAATGGCTGTTAGAATTTGTGTTTTACTTATCTTAATGGGTTTATTTTTCTATATTTTTTTAATAACTGTACAACAAATTATTTTTAAAATATTTAACAAATATACTTGTAATGTTCATTCCACTTGATAAATTAAAAGATGTGTTAGAACAAACAATTTCATTTAATGCTATAATTTGCCCCCCCAAAAATTAATGTTAAGGATATCGCTTTATTTTTCCTGAAAACTTCAAATGAGCCCAAATATGCCTAATTTTATTTTTAAAATTTTAGGTTTTATAGTTTCGGAAATAAAGAGGGGGAATGGGTATTTTTTATATTTTTGTTAATATCTTTTACATAATTTATTTTAAAAATATAAAATATTCTTGTATTCGTCATAATGAGCCCTTTGATTGGATATATTACATGATGCGTTAGAAACAATTTTAATTTTATATTTTCCATTTAATTCTGTAATTTGCCTCCCAAAATTAATATTAGCGGTGTCTCCTTATTTTTCCGGTAAAATTCAGGTTTTTTTATAGTTTTGGAGATAAGAGGGGAATGGGTAAATTTTTATATATTTTTGATAATACCTTTTAAATTAATAGTTTATAAAATTAAAAAAATATATATTTTACCTCCTCATAATTATTTGTTGTATTGCATGATGCGTTTTATAAATTTTTAATTTTTAATTTTTCATTTAATTTTATAATATGGCTTCCAAAATCAAAATTATGAGTTTCTCTTTATTTTTCCTGTAAACTTCGGGCAACGTTCTATATTTCCCATTATATTCAAAATTTTGGCCCAATAGTTTCGAGGTTGTCAATTTTTTAATTTCCCGCCAGAATTATCCCTAATATCAAAATATTTTACCAAATACTCTATAACTCAGACGAAACTAACCTGATTTTATTTCACCATAATACTGTAAATACAACATAAATGTATGTGAAATCGATATAAAGACATTTTTCAATCTTCTTAGAATACCCTTGTTACTATAACAAAATCGTAACAATCCATAAAGAAAGCAACATCGGTAAATTGCGTATTATAATTAATTATAGATTTTACAGTTAACGATTTTTTATGGGCATACTTAGTAAATCATAGATTGATTTTTCGTTCTCTTCATTTCTAATGAAAACACAAACCACATTGCCACCTTACAGTTCATATTTAATTTAATATTTCACGTTCTCTCTTGCATTTTTTATTTGATTTGAAACGTTTCATTATCATTTGGCAAAGGAAATGACTTATTCCTAATTTCCAATTATTCAAGCTTAGTATCCAGTACGGACATTAATAAGTTTGATAGATATACTTATCACCAAAAATTAATTAATTAATAACTCTGTATAATCAGGTCATACGTGTTTAACGGTTCATATTGGAAAGTTTCATTTATTGTGATAATTATCAGAAATATCGCAGTATATAATTATCGTCATTGCTTCGTTAAGCTCTATCAATTTGTTACTAAGAAAGCTAAAAATAAAAACAAGGCGTCGAGTACAGAATAAAATATAAACAAGTTATACTAATTAATAGTTAATAATAAAGTATTTTTTCGGGGTCTAGGTCAGACCCCATTGTCAATGACAAAGAAACTATGAAAAAAGCACAACTCTAAAATTTAAAATTAAAATGCTTGGCAATATAATTTGACTAATGCCGTAAATAAAATAATTTAATTTGATAATAAACAGGGTAGCACAGAAACTTCTAAAGATCATCCAATAATAAAGTTCCTTTCAAATTGGAAGAATTTGAAAGGGGTGATGTTCAGAATTTTATGTTGCGCTCCTAGATGTGAGTTTGTTATAAGATGAATTCAATGAATTTGGTTGATACAGTAATTCCATTAAAGTCATAAGGGAAGAACTAGGAAAAAACTTATGAACTATCCCGATACTGGGATGTTCATAAGTAGATGACCATTAGCAATTTCTTCCTTAATCATAGGCAAGGAACGATGGAATTCTGTGGAGGTACTAGCCATACAATCGTTTTCATTTAACCCAGTGGTTCGTTAACGCACCACATCTTTTACATTTTTTTTATTCAATTTGGTAAATATTTTTGAAAATCCATTCAGAAGTTTTATTATTATAAGAGAACTTAGTACAGGATGTACTTTTTATTTTTGTTTTAAAACGAACATTTTACGACACTTCAAAAGTCAAGTAAAACGCTGTGTAATGTTGTAATTTGATGTAAATTTAAAGTAGTATATTACATTAATTTTGAAAGGTGTTGTCATTTTGTCTACAATGGGTATATTACATAGTAGGAATCATGCGTTTAAAATATCATATAGGTTATTGTTAATTTCTTGTAATCGATTACTGGTTTCATCTATGAAAGTCTTGACGACTGTTGACAATTCTTGTGTTCTTCAGTATTCGTTTGTTTCTTGTGTAGTCGACATAGAAATATGCCGTTTCCCAAGTATTTGCCTCAAAAGGAATTAGAAGCGGCTCTTGAGGACATTATGGTAAGAATTGGAGAATAAGTAAGTATTACTCTTATTTACGTATTTTCCTAATTTATACATGCAATATTGTAATATTTTCTAAGTCCTGAGTTTATGCGAATAAAATAAAAAATGTAAAATATTTATTTACAGAACATATTGAAGCTGTTTATATTCCGCCCGACGTTGATATTTTGACGGACGAAGAAGATATAAACGACGAGAGTAATATATGAGAAATTGAAGAACCAACTGATATAGTTGAAAATTTTGAGTTGCATGTACCAAAATGTACGGAAGTTCTTGACCAGCCCTTTACCTTATCCCCTGCTGAATCTGAATGGGACTCATCAGATAATGAAACACTGGAATCTAAAAAAGGCGAATTATTTCTGCAAAAGGCAGGCTTGCTTCCACTGTCAAATGGAAAAAAGGTCAGATTGAATATACCAACACACCTATATTCGTTGAATTTCGATCAAGGGAGGAATTACGAAATAGTCTTTCAGGAAAAACTCCACTACAAATATATTTTTTATTTTTTTATGACGAAGTTATAGATTTGATTTTAAAATTTTCTATAAAATATGCTCAAGACAATAACCGTCCTGAATTCTCATTATCAAACAACGAACTTTTAAATATTATGGGAGTTTTGCTTTTCTTGGGTTACCATTCATTGCCACATATTTAGCATTATTGGTCTACTGATTCAAACTGTGGCGGTTATTAACCGACTTCCAAAAAGGAGGAGGTTATCAATTCGTCGCGTATTTTTTTTTTGTATGTATGTTACCTGATTTCTTTTCCTGTGGTGAACCGTTTTGGATGAATATGGACTTCATGATGATTTGAGTAATACACTTATTACAAACTTACACTTTATTTAAAAAATTGTGACAATTGTTTCGCGTCCGATGGAGCTTAATCATACAATAGTAGTACCTTAAGAAATTCAATACTTATAAACTAAATAGAATATAAAAAAGGAGTTTACAAATG
Source organism: Octodonta nipae (assembly GCA_034190945.1). NCBI lineage: Eukaryota > Metazoa > Arthropoda > Insecta > Coleoptera > Chrysomelidae > Octodonta > Octodonta nipae. The sequence goes on from CM067216.1 coordinate 139,112,592, forward strand.
TTTCTTTAATCTTCTAGTTGTGTTAATATTACTAAGAATTTAGGATAAACAATAAAAGAGGTATATAAGATTATGGGTTTTTCCAGATGTAATTTACACAAAAACCTACCATTGAATATGAAGGTTCATTTTTATATTTCTAGGGTGATTCAGGTAAACCGTAATAGCTAAAATTTGCTTATTTTGACATTTATTTGTAAATTATTATATCTAACACTAACTGATTATGTAAATAAATTTTGTAGTAAATTTACAAAAATTTCATCGAAAATAAGGGAGATTTCCTCATACATATTTTAATTCCAACGTAATAGTGCGTGAATTTTAGGCACTGGAAGTTTAAAAAAAAAGAATTTGAAAATTTTCTTTGTACATCTCAAGCATATAGGTAGTAAAGCATAGTATTTTCTGTTCCTTAAATCAATGAGTACCAAGCTTGTTTTGTTTGTATACCAGGCAAATACCTATTTAAATGCAAATTTTTCCATTTTCGAAGACGGTACTTTTGGTTGTCACATTCTCCCGGCCTAATAGAAAATTCAGTGACAACACATGTCAAACTCTAACATGCTATTTGCTGCCTTTATACACATGGTGTTTAGTTATAGCAAACAAAATCACAAAGTAAAGTGATAGAAGGAGTTGCATTTATATAATGACTGAAATATAAGACGGAGAATGGTTGGAATATAGGGTGGAGTGGACGTTTGGTGGTATAAATATGTTGAAGAAAATGTGGAGTTAAAATTATATAGGGTATTTAAAAAACTGTTATATGATGTGGACGTAAACAAATCATATACAGGATGGTTGAAATATATGCTGGAGTTAAATTATATTTATACAGTGTGATTAAAAAAATATTTATTTTATAGCCCATAAGAAGTTGCATAAAATGTGGAGAGAAATTAATGTTACACTGGGCGATAATATAAAATGTTAAAAATGAAATAATTTATGGGTTGCCCACAAGGAGTTATATACTATGGTTGAAATATAGGATGAATTTGACTTCGTAAATATGGGATGGATTCTACTTAGTCCTATAGTTTACAGAAGGCAGCTAACAAATTTAAGCTTGTCCCTGGGCAGTTGTATGTACAAGATGGTTGGTACATAAGGCGGAGTGGAATTATCTATAGTTATACAGAGTTGTCAAAAAAAGTTGAAAAAGGTTACTTGGCGTGGTGCATAAGGCATAAATATATTTTGGGCTTATTAAGTCAACGCGTACTAGTACATTTTGTTGGTAAACCTTTACCTGCTAATTTAAATGAAAATGTATCAGTGTTTAATGTTGAGGCTTTCGATGTCACCTGTTTCTATCTACTAAGGTTATACATACAAAATAAAAAATAAAGAATGAAAACTACCCTAGTTCTGAAAAACTAAAAAGTTGAAAATAAAACATTTTTTAAAAAATATAACCGACTTCCACCTATAACTAAAAAGCTAAAAATAATTATAACAAAATACAACTCTAGCAAATAAATAACACATTCAATGTTGTTAGGTACCTACCCAGGAAGTAAAAAATGTAAACATTAAAAGGTGCTCATACTGTACAAATTAATTACTTACCAATCTAATATATTTTTGAAGTCGGTGCCAAGCAACAATCAAGTTTGATGAAGTGGTAGATAAGTATGCAATGAAGAATTTTAGATTTGCTTGGCACCGACTTCAAAAATATACTAGATTGGTAGGTAATTAATTTGTACAGAATGAGCACCTTTTAATGTTTACATTTTTTACTTCCTGGGTAGGTACCTAACAATATTGAATGTGTTATTTACTTGCTAGAGTTGTATTTTGTTATAATTATTTTTAGCTTTTTAGTTATAGGTGGAAGTCGGTTATATATTTTTTAAATGTTTTATTTACTTCCATATGGTTGTGCTCAAAGCCAAAGTCATTCTAACCTTGGTCTTGGTAGTGATGTTGTCATGAGTCTACTTTCTGTTGTCAATAAGCCGGTGAAAGAAGTGTTTGAGAGGACATTCAATTGTGGGAAGCGCAAGTGATGAAGGTTCCCTAACCAGAAACAATATATATTATATATATTGTCTTGCGTACAAAAGAATGACACCTTTAAGAGAGTATATAATTTTTGTATTCGTTTAATCGAACATATAAAGCTCTAGAGGTTTCTCGAGTATAGAATTTACATTACAGTGAATTTTATAAATGCAATTTTTTGTATTTTAAGTTGTGATTTTTGATTTTGTTTTTAATATAATTGATTGTAGTATATTTTTCGTTTTACATGATGTTTTAATATTATATCTGTTACCCAATCTTTTTAGTCTTTTTGAGAGAACCTGTATGTATAGGCATATTTATTGTAGTAATGTGATTATCTTGGAGTCAGTATTTTTGGTGAAGTTTGTTGTTAGCGATTGTTTGAATTCGATCTTGTTTAACTTTTTATTAATAAACTTCTGGGTAATTATTGGCAGAAAGCACATATGTTATAAACCGTTTTTCATCATTAAATTTACTGATGTCAGAACAGTTGGTTTTTGCTCTGTTATATAGACATTTGATGATACCTACTTTTACTGAATTTGCATGATTAGGGTAAAAGTTGACATACCTGTTAGTGTGAGTCGGCTTCCTGAAAACTTTTGTTTCAAATATCGATTGTGTTTTCTTATCAAAATGTCTAAGAAAGATAATTTGTTAGTCTGTTCAAGTTTTAGGGTAAACTGAATAGTTTGTTCTTTGTTGTATATGTCGTAAGTAATTCATGTCAGTCTTCAAGATTATGTTCCCAAATAACGAATATGCCATCAACATAAAGCCACCAAACCAAAGGTTTAATCTGTTTTGAGAAAATTGTTTGTTCTTCAAATATTTCCACATAAATGTTGCTTAAATTGGAGACAGACAGGAACCCATTGCCATTGATTTAGTAAAGAATCGTTCTTTTACTATGGGAAATGTTTTGGTGACAAGAACATTATTGTATAGATTTACAATGTCAAAACTTGCTAGTGTGATATTATTTTTGTATTGTATATTTGATAATTTTTTAAAGAAATGTGTGCTGTTTTTAAGGTGAGAGTTAGACTTGCCAGCAAGTGGTGAAATAATTATTATAATAAATTTTGAGAGTTCAATGCATGGAGAATTTGTAGAGCTGACAATTGGTCTTAACGAAATATTGGGTTTATGAATTTTATGAAACCCATAGACATCTGGCGGTTTAGAATAGCGTGGAGTAAGATTCTTGTTATGTAAATTCATGTTTGTGATTGTAAAGTAAGGGGTATATTTTGTTTTCTGTAGAAGGTGTTGGATCTTTGTTTAATTTTATATATTATGTTTTGAATTTTGAAATCGTAGTCAATTTTATTTAAAATAACTGTGACAAAGCCGCTATCTCCAGGTAAAATCTTAATCGTGCTGCCATATTCTAAAACTTTAATGGAATGTAATTCATTTTTCGAAAGGTTATTTTTGATATGTATAGGTTTTTCTAGTTCAATTTTTGCCCTTATTCGATGTTCTTGAGCTTCACTATTGTTTAATTTGTTTGCAGTTTGTCCAGAAAAAAATATAATATCAAATTTTGGAACAGTTTGGGGAAATTACAGAATTAATGCTCTTTCTCAAAATTAGTTTTAATAATTATTTCACCACTTACTGGTAAGGCTAACTCTCACCTTAAAAACAGCGCACAGTTCTTAAAAAAATAATCGCATATACATTACATAAATAGTTTTCTGAATGTTATTTGTGGCATCTTCTAGTTTATTTTAGATTTTCTTGGGAATAATACCACATCAGAGTTCAAACTTGTGTATATTTTAAAACCAAACGTTTCAAAATCCTGTCGGATTTCGTTTTCAATGGATATAAATTTATAAAGTAAAATTGAAATATATGACAATTATTTTGACAAATATGTTTACGTTACTATGGATAAATTTCTTTGATTTTAAATATACAGGGTGCACAAGAAATTCCAAAGATCATTATAAATCAAAAAAATTTTTCAAGTTGGAAGAACTTGAAAAATTGTCTTCAGAATTTATTTGTGGCGTTCCTAGGGACGACTTTCTTTTTAAGATAGTGCATTTGCCAAAAAATGCGATCAAAGAATTCTGATAATTCAGTGATCCCATTAAAGTCATAAGGGAAAACCTAGGAAAAACCTCATGAACTATCCCGATATAGGGTTGTTCAAAAGGATATGACCATTGTTAATTTCATCTTTAATTATCGGCAACCAGACATGACTGAAATCTACGGAAGTAGAAGCGATGCAGTCGTTTTCATTTAACAGAATTAAGGCAGATTCTTTTAATTTTCGTTTTGTGCAGTGTTCTTCTTTGTGTAATATTGTTGTGTTTTGAAATTGTATTTTATGGCCTTGGTCCCAAGCATGTTCACAAATTTTTGATTTTTCGAACTGACGTTTCTTTATGTAATTTTGATGTTCATTTATTCGAACATTAAGAGGTCTAGAAGTTTCTCCAATATAAAACTTATTACATTCACAAGGAATCTTATAAATGCAATTTTTTGAGTTTTGCGTAGCGTTTTTTGGTTTTGTTTTTGTTATAATAGATTTAAGCGTATTTGTTGTTTTAAATGTAGTTTTGATGTTAAATTTGTTGCCTACTCTTCTCAATCTCTCTGACAGGCCCTGTATATATGGTATTGTTGTTGTTATAATGTGGTTTTCCTGGTTGTCAGTATTATTAGGTGAAGTCTGGTGTTGGTTGTCAGTTGTTTTGTGCTCAATTTTATTTAACTCTTTGTTAATAAATTTTTGAGGGTAATTGTTTGCAGTTAGAACATTTTGTATAAATGATTTTTCTTTGTTGAATTTAGTAGTATCTGAGCAGTTAGTCTTTGCTCTGTCATATAAAGATTTAATAACACCTCTTTTTACCGTATTTGGATGGTTCGAGTTAAAATTGAGATATCTGTTAGTGTGAGTTGGTTTTCTGTAAACTTCTGTTTCAAATGAAGATTGTGTTTTTGTTATTAAAATGTCCAAAAAAGGTAGTTTGTTATTTTGTTCGATTTCTAATGTAAATTTTATGGTTGGTTCTTTGTTGTTTATGTCGGTTAATAATTCCTGCAAATTTTCCAGATTTTGTTCCCAAATAATGAATATGTCGTCAACATAACGCCACCACACCAACGGTTTATTTTCTTTTGAAAAAATCATTTGTTCTTCAAATTTGTCCATAAAGATGTTACTTAAGGCAGGGGACAGACAAGAACCCATAGCCATGCCAAAATCTTGTTGGTAGAAATCATCGTTTAACTGAAAGTAAGTTGTTTTCGTACAGAAAGTGAGTAATTCCATTATTGTGTTAATAGATAAACGAGTTCGTTGATGAAGTGAATAGTCATGTTCCAATAATTCTTTTACTATAGAAGTGTTTTAGCTACGGGAACATGGTTATATAAGTTTACTATGTCAAAACTTGCTAGTGTAAATGTATTTTTGTATTGTATATGAGACAATTTTTCTAAGAAATCTGCACTGTTTTTAAGATGAGAAATTGAATTACCTGTAAGTGGAGAAATAATTTTCAGCAAAATTTTTGCTGAACGATGATTTCTACCAACAAGATTTTGGCATGGCTATGGGTTCTTGTCTGTTCCCTGCCTTAAGTAACATCTTTATGGACAAATTTGAAGAACAAATGATTTTTTCAAAAGAAAATAACCGTTGGTGTGGTGGCGTTATGTTGACGACATATTCATTATTTGGGAACAAAATCTGGAAAATTTGCAGGAATTATTAACCGACATAAACAACAAAGAACCAACCATAAAATTTACATTAGAAATCGAACAAAATAACAAACTACCTTTTTTGGACATTTTAATAACAAAAACACAATCTTCATTTGAAACAGAAGTTTACAGAAAACCAACTCACACTAACAGATATCTCAATTTTAACTCGAACCATCCAAATACGGTAAAAAGAGGTGTTATTAAATCTTTATATGACAGAGCAAAGACTAACTGCTCAGATACTACTAAATTCAACAAAGAAAAATCATTTATACAAAATGTTCTAACTGCAAACAATTACCCTCAAAAATTTATTAACAAAGAGTTAAATAAAATTGAGCACAAAACAACTGACAACCAACACCAGACTTCACCTAATAATACTGACAACCAGGAAAACCACATTATAACAACAACAATACCATATATACAGGGCCTGTCAGAGAGATTGAGAAGAGTAGGCAACAAATTTAACATCAAAACTACATTTAAAACAACAAATACGCTTAAATCTATTATAACAAAAAAACCAAAAAACGCTACGCAAAACTCAAAAATTGCATTTATAAGATTCCTTGTGAATGTAATAAGTTTTATATTGGAGAAACCTCTAGACCTCTTAATGTTCGAATAAATGAACATCAAAATTACATAAAGAAACGTCAGTTCGAAAAATCAAAAATTTGTGAACATGCTTGGGACCAAGGCCATAAAATACAATTTCAAAACACAACAATATTACACAAAGAAGAACACTGCACAAAACGAAAATTAAAAGAATCTGCCTTAATTCTGTTAAATGAAAACGACTGCATCGCTTCTACTTCCGTAGATTTCAGTCATGTCTGGTTGCCGATAATTAAAGATGAAATTAACAATGGTCATATCCTTTTGAACAACCCTATATCGGGATAGTTCATGAGGTTTTTCCTAGGTTTTCCCTTATGACTTTAATGGGATCACTGAATTATCAGAATTCTTTGATCGCATTTTTTGGCAAATGCACTATCTTAAAAAGAAAGTCGTCCCTAGGAACGCCACAAATAAATTCTGAAGACAATTTTTCAAGTTCTTCCAACTTGAAAAAAATTTTTTGATTTATAATGATCTTTGGAATTTCTTGTGCACCCTGTATATTTAAAATCAAAGAAATTTATCCATAGTAACGTAAACATATTTGTCAAAATAATTGTCATATATTTCAATTTTACTTTATAAATTTATATCCATTGAAAACGAAATCCGACAGGAATTTGGAACGTTTGGTTTTAAAATATACACAAGTTTGAACTCTGATGTGGTATTATTCCCAAGAAAATCTAAAATAAATTACATAAATACTTTCAAACTAGCAAGTTTTGACATTGTAAATCTATACAATAATGTTCCTGTCACCAAAACACTTCCCATAGTAACACAACGATTAGAACATGATTCTTTACTAAATCTCTGTAAGAATTGTCCATTGATAGAATAATGCAATTACTAACATGTTGTACAAAAACGACATTTTTTAAACTTAATGATGATTTTTATCAACAAGATTTTGGCGAGGCAATGGGTTCCTGACGGTCTCCCGCTTTAAGCAATATTTAGATGGAATTTTTTTAAGAAAAACAGTTTTCTCAGACTAAACCTTTCGTTTAGTGCTGTTATGTTGATGGCATATTCGTTATTTGGGAACATCATCTCGAAGACTTAAAAGAATTATTTAACGACATAAACAACAGAAACAGTTTACACTATAACTTGAATAGAATAACAAATTTAATTTCTTTAATATTTCAATAACAAAACACAATCGACATTTGAAACAGAAGTTTACAGAAAGCCGACTCACACTAACAGGTATTTCAACTTTCACTGTAATCATCCAAATTCAGTAAAAAGAAATATTATCAAATCTCTATATGATAGAGCAAAAATCAACTGGTCTAACATGAATATAAAAAATATGCTTTGTGTCAATAATTATCTAGAAAAAAATATTAAAATGATCGTTATCAACAAACAACAAACTTCACCATACAACAGTGACTCCCTAGATAATCACATTACTACAAAAAGTATACAATATATACAGGATCTGTCAGAAAATTTAAAATAGTGGGCAACATATATAATATTAAAACATCATTTAAAACAAGAAATACACTGAATTCAGTTCAGGTATATCAAAAACAAAACCAAAAAACACCAACTCAAAATACAAAAAAATGAATTTATAAAATTCCTTGTGAATGTAATAAATTCCATATTGGAGAAACCTCTAGACCTCTATACGTTTGATTAAATGAAAACAAAAATTACCGTAAAAAGCAACATTTTTAAAAATCCAAAATTAGTGAACATGATTGAGACCTTGGTCATAAAATAAAATATCAAAATTCAGTTATATTATAAAAACTAAAAGAGTCGGCTTTAATTTTGTTAAAAGAAAACGTTCAATTGTTTCTGGTTGGTCCTATACCCCGAAACGTTTGGAAATATATTCGTGTATTGTGGTGTTATTTCCTATACAGTGCTTACACATTGACTAAATATGCCACAACTAACCTTTAGGAAACAACTAAAAAATCTCAGATTCTAAGTAGTGAATATATCTTGTTATGGATAAATATTGTCAATGAAAGTTATACTTGATTCCTAGGGACGACACTGTATATGGGAACTAATTGTTATTGTTATCATAGGAAAAATTTGTAATTGAGAGTATGATTGATTCTGTGACATGGTAGGTACCTAGAAGAACTTGCTTGAAACCTTCACAAGGACAAATATATAAAGAAAGTGTTATGAAGCAGAAGAGTTCAGTTCAATTTTAGACTGACAGTTAACGTTAGTTCGATTCGCTGTTTTCCAATTACTGCAAAATATGGTACAGTGCTCACCATTAATTGTTCCAATTACAGCACTGCGTTGCACAGATGGACACAAGACATAAGACATAAAACTTTCTCATAAAACCTGAAGTATGTAACGCCCAAAAATTTGGACATTGTGCAGCATAAACTTTTGTAGTTTTTCAATCACCAGAGTACAAAGTCACTTTGTGTCCCTAATGCCGAATTTGCTTTTCGAGCAACCATTAGAACAGATTTTGTTTTATGTTAACTTATGCTATCAATTACATAAAATTTCCGAAAGCACAGGTAGTTCTTGTGCCCGTTTGTGCGACGTAGTGCTGTAATTGGTGATCGCGGTGACACATTGTGCGCAATTGGAAAACACCGTTGTGCTTTGTGCTCTGATAATTGGAAAACTACTAAACTATATCATAGTATTCAGATAAGGATTAAGTAGTTGTGTTGTATTATAAATTGTTGATTTGTAATCGTCGTTAAGTAAAGTTATCAAGAGAGGAAAGACAAATCTGAATTTGAATCCAGTAATCCGTTACACTTGGAAGAAGGTTGGGTTAATAAACTATTAATCAATTAGCAGTGAAGGCAACAGTAGCAGAAAATACAACAACAATTACAAGCAAGATTTTACCAATATCATTATTGCCAGATTACAAGAGACGATAAAAACTCAACAATGACAATAAATAAAATCATTTGATGAAAAATGTGAAGAACTGTGAGTAAAGTTAATATAAGACAACAGGCAAAACGAACAAGAATTTTCACAAAAATTCAACGAGAACACTTAATAAAAGTATTAGATGTGAAAATTCAAAATGAACCAGAATATTCATTGAAAATTCAAGAAGAAATATTCAAATAATTGCTAAAAAAGTGCTAATGAGGCAGATGACAATAAACTTACTGAAATAAGAACAAGTTGACGAGGTAAATTATGGAATTAAAATTGCAAAAAATTCTGTTGATAATGTTCAAATGAAAGTTAACTACATGAGTATAGGATTAGTTGGACAAACAGCAAAATAAAACTCAATTGAAGATAAAGTGCAAACTGGATTTCCCAAACTCCGAAAGAAATTCGAGACGTACCGAAAGGGAATAATCAAAGGGAAACATCAAAATACAGTGTTGACCAAAAGCTCTCTTGTGGAAGTACCTCCGATGGAACCTCTTTGTGGCCTTACAGCTTAATACACTTTGAAAAATCAATGCATGGGACAGTCATAAAAAGGCAACACTTACAATTTCCTTATTAGGCTTAGCACTAGAATATTATTCCAGAAGACTAACAGAAATATTTTGACAAATTAATTTCAGTACTAGAATGGTGATACGGCAACGCAAGTCTTAACCAAATTTATTAAGTGGAATTTAGGTCACAAACACAGGAATCTGGAGAAAACGTACAAAAGGTCGATCCCGGCGTTGAGTTGGTGATGCCCTTAGTGATGCATCTGAGAGGTTTGCCACCCACAGCTTTACTGCAGGTGTCAGAGACGGTAAAACGCAGCAAAGTCTTATAGTAGGTGGTATCAAAAAGTGCAAAGAAGCTCTTTTATGTGCTTCAGATATTGCAGCTTTCCTGAATATGTCTGGGCCAAATGTAAGAGCAGCATCTTTTGAGCAAGGTGGCCAATAAGGTAGCACTCAGATAAAAACCATGTTGACGGAGTTCCTTTCTGCGATGAAAATGTTGTAGAAAGTACCATACGGAAAATGATTCCAAAGTTGCAAGAGATGAATGATTCCACTGCGGTACTGGGAGCAGTACAAGACCAAACACTGATCAGCGAGAGAGAAATCCTAGGAGCTGTTGGATTGCTAGAACCGGGACCGAGAATACTTCATTGGAGTAAATGCAAGGCATGACATCATCATATTGTTGACCCAATTAAGGTCATCGTCAATCGTGAAGAGATGAATGAGATATCGGCAATCCAAAGTGAGTCAAATAGAGAAGTTATTGTTAGATTTAAAGATGAATGGAAATCGCCTTATCATCATCATCAGTTTAGCCTATTTGAAACCATACTAGAATTACGTCGTTACACCCACACATATTATGGTGTAAAAGTTTAATAGAAACCTGGTCGACAGTGCCCAGTGGGATTAGGAGAATTTGTGTGACGAATTTGTTCTACTGAAGGACAAATTCGTATTATCGAATTAGTAGACGACTAACAACTATGTGACATGTAAAAAATACGTAATTTCGAAAAGATTGTTAAGGAGGTCTTGTATTATTTTGTCTGTTCATTGGGGTTTTCTCTCCTCAAAATTTTTTCCTGCAACAGATAAGTATTTAAAATCGTATTTGGAGAACAAAGTGTAGTAAGGCAATTTCGTTAAATTCTTCATCACAGTTACTCTGAGAGAAAGAGATGTCTTAAAATGATCAACCAGTATTCCTGTATATAAATAGTGTATGATATGGTATAGTGTTACACTTATCTGTTTGGAGACGTTCCAACTCCGACTCTGGAGTCGTTGTCAATCGTTTTGTTGAGTCTTTCTTGGTATTTTCAAAAAAATTTCGCACTGATATGGATTATGTTGTTTGTCAAAAAATTTTGACAGTGACAATATGTCATTTGCCGATCACTTGATACTGAGGGTACCATTCTTTTGCTCTTCTAGCAATAGATCTCTCCAGCTCAAATGAAGGTCGAATGGAGCCCCGATTTCCGTATTGTTTATCATCATACAGCTGGCTTGTTTAAGTTTCATCTTTTTTAAATTTTCCTCTTTCAACAAGATCTTTGTTTTATCCCTATCTATCCTATGGCTTCCGGTGCTAATTAATACATGGTTGGCCAAATTTGACTTGTCCACATGTTTTCTCGAAATGTTATATTGGTGTTCTTTTCCTTACTTCTAAAGGTCTTGAAGTTTCACCGGTATAACTATGGCCACAGTCACAAACAACACTGTACACACAATTTTTGGAATATTGAATTGCGTTAATAGGTTTGGTATCTGTGAGGATAGAGCGCAATGTATTATTTGTTTTGAAAACAGTTCTAATATCGTATTTATTTCCTAACCGCTTAATTTTTTCGGTCACACCTGGGACGTACGGAATTATATTCATAATTTTGTTTTCTGTTTGTGTTTAGTTGGTATTAGTGGTCTGTTGGTTATTTGTGTTGGTTTGTTGTTGCGATTTTCTTTCTAGTTGATTTATAGTTTTATTTATAAAGTCTTGGGGATAGTCATTTTGGAGTAGATGTTCTTTGATAATGTTGACCTCGTTGTTAAATATTTCGATGGATGATGATATGTGTTTTGCTCATCATATAAGCACTTTATAACACTTTTTTTAACATTCAATGTTAGAAAAAAAGGTGTTTAAAATATGAAAAAAAATGTGTTCCTCAGTATGGGACCTTTGTATTTGATATATTACATGATGTGTTTGAAAAAAAAAAGTTTTTAATTTTCATTTAATTCTATAATTTGTCCCCCAAAATTAATATTAATGGTTTCTCCTTATTTTTCATGTAAAGTTCGTGCAACGATCTATATTTTCCTATTTTTTTCAAATTTTAGGCTCAGTAGTTTCGGAGATCAGGGGGGAACGGCCGATTTGTTTAGTTTTTCCCCCCACAAGTACCCCTAAAATCAAAATTTCTTCATTTACCGATATGTACTCCTGATCGG